>PISX010001603.1:0-126638 GCA_004024625.1 Mellivora capensis | reverse complement strand
CTTTCGGTGCGGTGGCCGGTCCGGTTGTGCTGCCCAGAAGCCCGCCGGGCTGTGCAGTCCGGACCCCGGCCTGGGTGCAGGCGGGATCAGAACCTGTGCGCACCCGGGGCTGGAGGGATCCCCATCCCGCCCCCCATGGGAGAGCTCAGGCTGTTTTCCGGCCGAGGCCGCACAGTTAATTTTTATCCTAGTAAAAAATAATAAACACGGCATTAGCGACTGAATGTTAATCAATTTGCAGTTCGTTTCCAGCCAGGCCATGTTTTACCGCCGGCGGACGCACCGGAGCGCGTTTCGTGAGACCATGTGTGGCGGTGGCAGTCCCAGCCTCCAGAGCGTTCACGGGGAGCTTTCCACCCTAATTGGATAATATGATTTGGCTCTTTCAGGCCTGGTCCTCGAATAGTGCCCTAAAGGGCACTATTAAGGGCACATTAACATAATGAGGAAATTGCAGCGAAGAAGGTTGAATGCATGGCCGGGGATCACCCCACAGCTCCGGGGTGACGCTACACAAGGATCTCGGAGTCTTTGGCTGTGAGGGCCCGCACACACCTGCGTGTGCCCCACCGCCTGCCTGAGTAGGGGCCCGGGTGGCCTTTCTTTTCCTCATCTTACCCGGAAGTTCATGCGGGAAGAGGTGACAGACAAGAACTGACTCAGGGGGTTCGGAGATCTGAATGGGAAGATGTCGCATCCGGACATGAGTCATGAGAGCACCATGGAAGCTCAGGTCCGTCCAGGGGCCCGGGCAGCCAACCCGGTCTGCAAACGTTTTGGCTCGTTTTGTCTTCGTGGATTTACACCACTGGGTTGGGTCATCTACTGTTTATCACCTGACTGTTACAGCCAGAAACGATTTGGTGATCACAAAATGAAGGCATGCTATGCTGTGAATCATGCAGGCACTCAGCCCTCCTGCCTGCTTCCTGGTTCTTCTTCATGTGAGTGTGTCATAGGAACCTTGATGTTGCCACCGGCTTCAGGGTGCATCTGCAGTGACTCCCGGGGGAAAAGGGAGAGAGACATGAACTTTCGGAGTCAGCAGTGTAGATCAGAATAAATGGGACGTGCTTTCCATCCTTATCTCCTCGGGAGTAAAACTCACTTTCCCGAAGTCTCAGATCTTCCCCTGTAAAACTGAGGGGGCGGTAGGTCTTCTCTTGGAGGGCTGCTGTCCACAGGACCGGCATATGTACTCAGGGCTTGGCAGAGTGCTTGGAATCTAGAGGACACTCAAGAAATCCTCTTGACAAGAAGGGTAGGCAATGGGCTGAAGATCCTGTATTTGCAGCTCCAAATACGAGGCTATGCCCTATTTCCCAATAAGCAGCTTCCAAAAGTCTTGTGTGTGTCTCTGTCAGCTTGAACGGATATGCTTTAAAAAAAAAAAAAAGTATTTATTTATTTATTTGACAGAGAGATAGAGAGAACACAAGCAGGCAGAGAGGCAGGAAGAGGGAGATGGAGAAGTAGCTTCCCACCGAGCATGGAGCCTGACCTGGGGCTCCATCCCAGGACCCTGGGACCATGATGGGAGCCGAAGGCAGATGCTTAACCGACTGAGCCACCCAGGTGCCCCGAATGTATATGCTTTTAACGATGCAAGTGAAGTAGTCACATTTCTAGTTATAACATTTATTGAGTTAATTACCTGCATATATAAAATTATACATGTATACTTATTTAGAAATATTGCCTCCTTTTTTTTCTTCTTCTTATTCAGACTCTTTATCGTCACCTATCTTTGTTGTCACTGGAGCCCCTTTCTGAGAGATCTCACTAGGTCTTCCAGAACACACCATCCTGGTGCCGCTAGAGTATCTTTGGGATTTAGTACTTTCTGCGTCTGTGTTGTGGTCACTGGAAGTGTTAGCTCAAGCTCGGTATCCATGCCTTATTTGCGATTCTCCGTAAAGCTACCTTCTTCTTGTACTGCTTTTAAATGTGATTTTAATGAGGTTGGGGCTATATAAGGAAATGTCCATGCGTTTTAATGGTGCATACTAGCGTATGAAGGGGTGGGATTTTCTTTAAGATGGTTCAGCAAAGCGGGGCACCTGACTGGTTCAGTAGGAGGACCATGTGACTCTTGATCTTGGGGTTGTAGGTTTGAACCCCGCGTTGGGTGTAGAGATTACTTACTTACAAATGAAATCTTAAAAAAAGAGAGTGCAGCAAGAGAAAAAGGCAAAAGACAAAAAAAAAAAAAAAAGGAAGAAGTGGATCAAATTTGGAAAAATTTAGGTTGTTATTAATCAAGGAGAAGGGCGTATGGAATTTCATTTTACTATATGCTCTTTGGATATGTTTGAAAACTTTCATGATAAAACTTTATTTTTTCCCCCAATAAGCTTTAAAGACTTGCTGACAGTATCTAATACTTGCAGAAATAACTAGAAAAACCTTGAAGTATTTTTTATTAAAAACCAAAACCAAAACCAAATCCTTCTTCCAGGCAAACTCTGTGATTATCCCAGACTAGGACTGATGGAATTCCTCCAGGGTTTTTTGTTATTTAAAAATAAAGAAATCAAGTGAGCACTTGGTAATAGGAAGATCTTTTAATAGATATAAATACAAGGTGTCATCTCATATCTGCCCCATTCATGTTATTTTCTTCTATGCTTTGTTGGGCTGCATCAATGGGGTTGGTATGGCCCCAAACAGAGAACTTCTGTAAGTGATGAGAAGACTTGCTGCATGGTCCTTTGTCAGAAGTACCTATTACCTAGTGCCCTCAGGCCTGGCAGCGCAGGGCTGGGGAGGGGGTGTCAGTGATGGTGCAAAAGGGGAGAGGCAACATTTCTTCATTGGGCAATGCTTCTCCCCTGGAGAGGGTGCACGGAGCTGTGGTCTGCACAGCCAGCCCCAGAGGGTGGTTGGGCAACTGTCCAGCAGGCTCAGCCGATGTCAGGCGAGAGGGTTTGGGCCTAAGCGTCGTAAATATCCACAGTCCAAAGGGATCAGAAAACTCTTCAAAATTTATGTTAGTTTTGGGGGCATCTGGGTGGCTCAGTCTGTTAAGTGTCTGACTCTTGGTTTAGGCTCAGGTCATGATCTCAGGGTCATGAGATCGAGCTCTGTGTCGGGCTCCACTCTGGGCATGGAAACTGCTTAAGATTCTCTCTCTCCCTCTCCCTCTGCCTCCGCTCCTCGCCTCTAAAAAAAAAATTATTCGTTTTGTAGTAATGGCCCTTCCAAAGGAGGAAAGAAAACATTATTTTTATTTTTAAACATTTTTGAAGAATAGTATTCTTTCCATACGAACACAGTAGATTATTTGCAAGAGAGTATTAAAATGAAAAATATCTATCCAGCCTGTGTGGGAAGTCTGAATTCTTTGGAATTCTTGTATTGTATTGTATTTTCCTCCCACGAATGCACTGTGCTATGCCACAGGCCAGTCACCGTCTTTGAGAGAGTCACTTCAGACAATTTTTGGTGTCACCCCATTCACACTTACCATGTCATAAGAGAGAATCTTTCATATTTTGCAAGAACCTTCCCTCAAGCGTAAAAATCACAGCGTCATGGCCTTCTAGTGACTATCTCAACGTTTCAGTGCTAGCAGATGGATTGGAATGCAGAAAAACAAAATAAGATAAACACCATACCAGTGTGCACAAACAGAGGGCAGGTTCTTTTTGGGGAGATGCATGTTTTTTTGATGAGCTAAGTGTTGATTCTAACCCCCAAAGACCGCGAAGTGTGAGGTTAGATAAGTGTCTGCTAGATTCATGATTGCCATGTGGATGCTGTGAAGTCAGCTTAGAGGTCACTGGCTGTAGGGTAAAGTTCACCGGTCGTTCATGCTCGCTCGGAGTGGGCCGTTCCTGAAAACAGAACTTGCACCACCATCTGCTAACTTCAGGTCTACCCAGTGAGGGTGGATGATTCTAGCAAGGGAACTCAGGACGAATTCTGCAGCCATTCCTTGAGCAACGCCAAGTGGCCCCTGGCCAGGGTCGAAGTTAAAGCAGGAGATGCCTATCGAATGCAGTTGTTGGGTTTGGCTCATCTCCCTCGAGCTGCTGTGCGGAGCAGGAAAGAGAGAGGTTTGTTTGTGGCTTTAGTTCATCGGTTCTCTGCTGCACTCTTTAATCTGAACCCTTTTTTTTTTTTTTCACTCAAGAGAAAAACAAGGCTGACTTGCACACCACGGAGGATTTAAATTGGACGGTCTCATGGAGTCCTCTACCCATGCCTTTTTACATTTATTTTCCAGGAACCTCATTAGGTGGTTTGGGATGCCTTCTGCTTGTGTTACAGATTTTCCAATAGACTTGCTGCACATCCTACGAAAAATATAATTACTTCCCCATGAGTCGTGATGATCTCGTACACTACATTTGCACGCGCCTGTCCGTGTTTGCATGAAAAATAGGGGATGCCTGGGTGGCTCAGTTGGTTAAGCGACTGCCTTCGGCTCAGGTCATGATCCCAGCGTCCTGGGATCGAGTCCCACATCGGGCTCCTTGCTCGGCAGGGAGCCTGCTTCTCCCTCTGCCTCTGTCTGCCACTCTGTCTGCCTGTGCTCGCTCTCTCTCTCTCCCTCTCTCTCTGACAAATAAATAATAAAAAAAAAAGAAAAATAGCATGGCCGTATTAAGGAACGCTGCTCTGGCTGCAAAGCCCCTTCTGTTGGGTTTTCTCCGCGGTGGTTCTCCTGCCTTCTGGCCGGTGAATAAATACCGTTTGGACAGGGCCTGGCACAGAGGCCTTAACCGTAAAGCTTAATGTATAACCAGTATGTTTTTCTTCTGTGTCAGCAGTTGGAAACACGATCCTGTAACTAAGGATTCGGTGAGTAAATGGATGTCTGTAGTGAGGGGAGGGGAGGGCTGGAGTAAGCAGTTTTGAAATTCATGCCAGTGGTTGCTACAAGTGATAAGGTAATTTGAGTAACCTGTAAGACCTGTGGATTCACAGGTTTCAAAAACAGGAAAGTCTCTTGTTTAAAAACCCTCTAGAGCAACATGTGGGCTTAGAAAAGAAGCTGGCTTGTGGTTAGGTGATCCTACTTCCTTATTGATATAATGGCTGGTGACGCAAGGCCTCCTGGGATTGCAGCGCGGTGACCGCAGGCCCGACAGTTGCCCTGACCGGCTTCTGAAACAGGCCCGGGGCTTTCTGGACGGATGAGAAGTCTAAAAATTTCCCTTTTCATTTCCTCTCTTGTGTGACTTTGTCATTTTTTTTTTAAACTGGTAATTGAAAAGGGAATTTTGCCCATGCTCTGAAGGAGTTTATCTTGACTGCATAGCCTCCCTCCCACTCCTCAAAAATCCCACCCTGAAAACCCCATGCTAAAAAAAAAAAAAAAAAGTCATCCGTTCTTGCACATTTTTCAGTGAGTCTGTGTTTGATTAATCTGCCTTTGAGGCTGGATTCCTAACAAGCAGATCTTTAAAAACTGGATGATTTTTTAAAAACACTCTGGAACTTCTCTGTGTCCTCAGCCTCCTGGGAGCTTAAAGCCCAGGTGAATGCCACGTCCTTCCGGAAACCGAGCCCTCTCCCGGCCAACTGGGAGGCTCAGTTGGGCAACAGCTCTCAGTATACGTGGTCGTGTTCTGAAACATGAAAACAGATGCCATTCCGGTGTGACACAGCTAACTGACCACAGCGCAGAAAGTTCCACCGGTGAGATGCTTGGGCTGTCCTAGGCCTTCAAACATTCTGCATTCAAACTGAACTGCAGAAAGGAGTCCTCCTGTCTGCCCTGGAGAAGATTCAGGGCGGACAGCCTGGCGGGCTCGACGTGTTGCTACGTCTGCTCTCCGTCCAGGAGAGACAGAAGGCAAACGGGTGGAAGCTACGTCCACACCCAAGTTCCTTCTAGAATCCTTATGGCTGTATTCTTTGTTACATGACTTAAGTGTGTATGCACGTCTATGTGTACGCGTGTGTCTATGTACATTTGCGTACACACGCACATACACGCGCACATGCGCGTGTTATCTATGCTATTTGGCCCAGCCCACAAGTTCCTTTTATTTTTCAGTGAATTCAAAGAAAATAACGTAAGGAAGTTGTGTACGTTTTAGTGTTCCAGTAAATGACCAGTGTCGCCTGCTGAGTCTCACCAAATGAACCCTGATTCCCTTGTCTTGGCCCTGATGATCTGCCAGGGATGTGTGCTTGTCAGACTTTACTGCCCTTTCTCTTTTTGGTAAGCCCAGTAAGTCTGGCCCAGTTATGCCACTGAGGCCACAAGGAAATGTGCTCCTGCCAAGTGTGGGAGCTAATCACTGCTCGAAGGTTAAGGTTACCGAGGGGACGAGAGCCACTTTCTGTGTTATGCATATCTATGGTGTGTGTGTGTGTGTGAGTGCCGTGTGTGTGTTTGGACAGTGTGTGTGCATGAGCACCGGGCATGCGTGTGCCTGTGCGTGTGCACGTGTATCATCTGTGTGCGTCTAAGGGCCCGCGGGTGCGCCTACTGTGTGTATGGCACGTGGGATGGCACAGAGCCCCAGGGGGCCGTGACAAGGAGGGTGCTGGCATGGGGTGGGTCTGCTCAGGAACAGGACCAACAGTCAGGACTTTTCTTCTGCTTCGTTACCTTTTCCCCTTTAACCCACATGCACCGACATCACAGAAACCTTGAAGACAGGTGAAGTGTGTACTCCACCTCTCCATCCCGCCTGCCACTCCAGTGGGAGCTCCAGAAGTACTGTTTTACTTCAGCCTCAGGAGAAGGGAGGGAGTTTGGGATTGAGAAGATGTAGCAGGAAACTCGACACCGCACTGTTCCCTTTCGCTCTGGGCACGTGCGTGCGCTTCTTGTGTGTCCAAAAGACGGAGAGGAGAAGCCAAAAGGCGAAAACAGGCGATCGGATCGGAAAGAGGGTATGAGTTTGTATTCACAAAATAAACTTTTATTCCTCTACCCGGGACGTTGCCCCAATTTCCGGCCACTAACCTCAGTGGCCGTGCTGACCCACTTCTGGCTATTTTTATTTGTTCCTTGAAAATGTTCACTGTGTGATTAAAGTTTACTCTTGTCAACTTTGTTCCAATCCTCCCTGCCACCTGGGTCCAAAAGTGCAGCCCTTCCCACCTCCCTCCCAATAATCACGGTGCGTTCAGAGCCAAAGGGCAGCAGGGTTTATTGGCAATGGGACAAATCAGCGACCCCTTTCCTTGCCACGAGAGGCGCAAGGACAGGCAGCTGCTCCCGGGTTCACCTCCTGTCCGGGTTTCCTCGCTGAAGCCCGCACTCTCCGCTGGAGATAGTGTCTCCAGACTCCAGTCCCACGGAGGGCACTTGGATGCCGGGATTCCTGCCCCGGGCCCTGAGTGTGCAGCTACTTATCTGTGATTACGGCCTGAGTCAACAGCAGAAGCAGGAAGTGGACTCGAGGTCCAGCATCGTATGGAAGGTTGGGTGTATTTACTTTTCTCTTAAAGCAAACTTTGATTTACCCTTTAATAAGTTACCACTAAGGATCTAGTTCTAGAAAATCCAAGTCACATGTTGATAAAAGAGGAGAGGAAATGGTGAGACTTTGCATTCTTCCAGCTTTATCATTAACCCCAGGTTTGGAAATTCATTTGCTTTAGAAGGCTCGGTTTCCAGGTTTTCAAGAGGGGGATCATTCTCTCTCGATGAGGGGTTTTTGACATCCTCAGCTGGAAGGCATTATAAACAGGGTGGTGCTTGGCCCCGCTGAACCCCTGGAGATGTGTGACCCAATAAAGGCTGACCTTCGCAGGTTAATGTCTTGGTGCTCTCATTCCCTGTGCCACCTGGGCAAACCCTTTACTTCTTTGGCCTCAATTTCCTTATCTGTAAATTGGGGATAAAAAGTGATTTCCCTCAGAGGGTGGTTAAAAGGACTCAGTAAGGAGATGTGGAACATATACTGCAGATACAAGCTGCCGGGATTATGTATGACTTAAGCCATTCTGACTGTGTGGGAAAAAAATTTCTTTTTGCTTTGCAGAAGTTTCTCTAGGAAGTCACCTGAGGCACAAAATGGGATTTCATCCTCTGTGCCTCTCTTGCTCGTTGCTGTAGGAGTGGATGGAGCAGCTCTTGAAGGACTGGAGTGAAAGAGTGTTCCTACCTCATGGGGGATAGGGACTTGGGTCCTGGGAGGGGCCATGGGCAAAGGCTTCCTCTCCTTCGTGTGGTCAGCACTGCCTGATTATAAATACCATGATCTGCAAACAAGGAAAAAAACACCCAAGCAGAACAAGGAGGCACAGGGCGACGCATTATTTCTTTGCTTACCCAAAGGGCCCAAGTGTAACTTCTAGGGAGAAGGACGACACCCTTTTTTTGAGTTCTCACAAGCCTCTCTCCTGACTGCTCCCCTTGCAGTGACATGAGCAGATCACCTTCTGTGATAACATCAGGAGCAAAAGGGTAGTCACCCAGGGGATGAGGGGTGCAGGGGTGGGTCACCCAGGAGATGAGGGGTGCAGGGGTGGGTCACCCAGGAGATGAGGGATGCAGGGGTGGGTCACCCAGGAGATGAGGGATGCAGGGGTGGGTCACCCAGGAGATGAGGGGTGCAGGGGTGGGTCACCCAGGAGATGAGGGGTATGGGGAGGATCAGCCTTGGGAGTGGCCACAAGGGGTGCCTTGTCTCTAGAGAGTTTACTTCTTCTTAAATTTCTAATTGCCATGCATCAGTAATTCGAAACAGTATCAGTGATCAAACCCTCTTTCCTTCCGGCGGCCACTCCTCCTGTGTCCCGCTCGGTGGAGACTGTGTGAGCGGGCTGGAGGGGAGACCGTGGTGCCCCGAGTTAGAGGGCCTTCCTGTGTGTCAGGACTCCCTCCCCCTCCGTCCCAACCTGGAGGTGGGTGCGCCTTCGGCCCTGCTGTTCCGCTGTTCCTGGTGCTCTGAACGGTCCTGCTTCCCAGCAGCTGCCTGGGGAGGCGCATGGAGTCCTGCTTGTTGAACAGATTAGGGAGCTGAAGCTCAACAAGGGGCAGGACCCTCCCCAGTCTCATCCAGCTGGGAAGGGCCAGCTCTGGGAACTGGCCCGGATCTGCCACCCCCATGTCCTCCCTGCCTCGAAGGCCGAGAAGGCCCCTGCGGGAGTGACCGTCCTTTTGCAGGGCTCGGCGCTGGGAATCCATGGAGCTCCCCATGCGCTCACGAGCCCGGCTTATCATGATTCAGCACAATCGAAGGCATCACCTTATGGTTCTTGAAGGTCACAGTGCCTAATGCATAGACCCTCAGGGAGCAGGGTCTGTTTTCCCTGTCTGGCCAGACTCGTACGGAGCGGCAGAGCGGATTTTCAGGGAGCAGGCTGCTTTGGAGGTGGCCCTGGAGGAACGCGATCTTTATTGGTTTTCTGGAATCCTCGCTCAGAGACAGACCTGGCCATGCTGCCCTGCTGGCGGAAGAGCTTCCTTGTTGCGAGCACTGTTCGGCTCCAGAAAATCTGAGACTCTCCCTATCCTGTCTGTGCTCTGGATTTGTTCCCCCTCCCCACCTACTTCTCCAGCACAGAGGAAGGCTCTGGAAATGAGGGAAACGTCTTAAGCCAGAGTCCACCCGGGATAGTAGAATCCGGAGCCATGCAAGACCCCTTGGCGGGCCTCATCATGGCCTGTCTCTGGCCTTCTGGGTTTCCTTGAGGGGCGGGCATCTGGAGGGTTCCCCTGAGCAATGGGGCAGCCCAAGGAGGGGAAGCAGGGAGCCCGAGCGCTCGGCCTTGTGGGATCTTGGTGCCCTATGGGGGGATCTGCCTCTGGGCCCCGTGTCTCTCAGAGCTTGAGAGAGCAATCTAGCTTAGTGCGGGAGGACCTGGCCTGTCCAGGGTGTTTGTGTGTCTTCGGCCTGTCTTTGTTCTGCTGTGTGGGGCAGAGGAGGAGTGCCCATCAGTGACTCGCACAGGAAATTGGAAATCGGACACCGAGGGGCTCCCTCCAGTCTGCCTCGGACTCCTGCTTAGACAAACCCAACACCCACCCTGACCTTTGCCCCCTCCATCTGCGGCCGGCCACGGACCTGACAGCAGCCGGCTCTCCCCACCAGGCGAGAGCTTGCAAAGGTCCAGCATGGGAGAGAATCCTTCAGGGGTCCAAAGGCAGGCTGTGGAGGCAGCCTATGATTTTTTTTTTTTTGTCTTCAACAAAGTGAATTCATAAATTTTTTCTCTTTAAATTTTCATCCATTATGTTCATCAACGCAGAGAGATGGAACATTTGGCAAAATTATTTTAAGTAGCACTCCAACCTGCGATCATAATTTCAAATCAAGGAATTTGCTGAGCAGCTGTGGGAAGAACAAAGGGCTGGGGGGAGGGGAGGCTGCGTGGCCAGAGCCGGAGCAGCTGGGGAGGCAGGTTGTGTAGGCACCGAGGGGAGCTGGCCCTCTCGGGGCTGCGGTGCGTGGACACGGGGCGGGGCGGCTCAGCAGTTTCCATCTGAGGAACCCACCATGCGCTCCGCCTGAGGATCCAGATCCCATTCGGTACGATGGCCGAGGGCTGCCGCTCAGGAGCGGGACAGGCCTGCCCTCGAATCCTCAAGCTCCCCGACTCATGAGCCTCCGCTGAGTCATCTCTGAAATGGGAACAATCACAGCGACCACATCTTAGGGACCGTTACGATGTGTATTCCTTTATCTGGCCTAGTGACTAGCACGCGGTAAGGGTTCAAAATGCTGTTACTGTCACCGACCTGCAGAAGTGGGCAGTTCACGTGCTTTGTTGTTGCAAATGATTCATTCAACAAACATCTGTTGGGTGCCTGTGACACGCCAGCTGCGAGGCTGGGTGTCGTAGGCGTACAAACATGTAAAGCATAGGAATTAATAGGCTATTAGACAAATAGTAATACTCCTATTGAGCTGAAAGTAATAATGACTCCCAAGAACATTTAATTCATTCACAAAGAACCTTTCTTCATAGATGGTCTAGCAGAAACAATTTGAAAAATGTACGAGTTGAAAAAAAAAAGCTGTCTTATTTCCACTTGTTTTTTTAACTCATTGCTTTTCAGTAAAACTATTATCTAAATTAACTCCATTTCTTAAAATAAGTGCTGCTTTATACCTGAGAACGTCAGTCAGCTAATTTGCAGATAATCAGACCTATTTGCGAATGGTCTGATGTGTCTTAGTGCCTTCTAAAGAGGGACACGTGTGTCCTCAGAAAGGCTATCATTTGTCAGGATTATCCAGTTCTGCTAATTAACGGTTCTGAGAATCAGAAGTTATCTAGACCTGCCTCTGCTCCTCTCTCTAGAGAGAGAATAGCCAAGCTTCTGCTCCAGCTCTGGAGGAAAGGAGAGCTCGATACCCGAGAAGGTAGGTACCTGCCGGAGGCAACGACCCCAAAGATTCAAGGTGCCACAGTTCCTGGGAGGTTAATTTCAATTTGCACAGCACATGGCAAGGATAAAAAGCCTTTTTGTTGTTTTCGCTTTCCTCTCGCTCCCCATTTCTGCAGTCTGGGCTTGCCTGGACCGCCTGTCCATCTTTCCCCTTTTACCCTGAGCTGCCGCCTGCCCTCAGTCCCGAGGGGAAGCACGCTAGCCCTGGTCGCCGTTGAGTGGCCAAGCATCCCAGGCTTGGGAGGCTAAGAGCCAACGTTCAGTGTATTTATTGCTCCTTGCCCTGTTCTCTGGGGTGGCTCAACCAGGCTCTGCTTTCTTGGAAAACAACCGTGAACTTTGTTCAGCCAAAGCTTTATTTCCCAAATTCTGATATTTGCTCACTGGCCCTCCTCCCTCCAGCTGTTCCCAACTGCTGACTACTTCTTAGGCGTGCGGCGCGCTGCTTCTGCTGTTCCAGCACTTCCTGGAAGGGGGCCGTGAGGGGCCAAGGCAGATGTAGCCCCGCGCCCGGTGCCTGTGGCCTTGGCTTGCGGTGTGAATCCATGATGGCACGGTTTGGAAGGTGTGTGCGTGACTACCTTTCAAACCAATGGGCTAGAAGCAGAGCCTTTAATAAGCAGAGCAGCTCCGTGAAAACCCGCCCTTGCTTCACACTCCCGGTTGCCTGTAGAATTGTTAGAATTTAAAGAGAAAAAAAAAAAAAAAAGCAGGAAGCTGAGAACAGCTAAAGTAGAAAGAGAAAAGGGAAAGATTTATTTTTGAAGCTCTTGAGTCCAGATACTCCTTCTGACTTCCTCACTTCTCCTAACTTGGCTTTGTTCTCTGGGGGGCTTCCTGTCTCTGGGCTTTGCCTCAGCCCATGGTCCCAGAGAACCTTCTGGCTCTCTGGATCTCGGAGTAGGTGGCTGCTCACTGGTGGCACCTGGGAGTCGCTGGAGAAAGCCAGACCCTGGGTTGAACTGGTTCCATGCTGGGTTCACCCAGGGGTCTGAACCCCCCTAGGCTGCATCTGAAACATAAAATGGGTGAATATAATTTGGTTTAGTTTTCGACATTTAAGAAACAGGAGATCAAGGGAAATCCAGATTTTTAGCTCAACTCGGAAAGTTGGGGGAGGGTCTGGACTGTATCTTTGCTCTCTGGAGTGAGCGGTAGCTGGCCCTCTGACAGGTGGCACACACTCTCCTCTTGGCCACCATCTCTCCAACAGGACAGAGTGTCTTTCTGGACAAGGAGACTGCGTCTTAGATGTCAGCGATCAATGGGCTTCTCCACCTCTCTGCCTCCCCGATCTACGTCATTCATGAAGGGCCTGCCTGCTTCTTCTGGGCACTAGAGTTTCCTGTCTGTGCTCAGTGGAGTGTGTTCAGCAAGGGGATTGCTAAAGACATTCTGCTCTCTTATCTGTAATAGACCCCAGGCCCACCATATTCTTCTTGCTTTCCTCCTTCCCTCTTTCCCTTCCTCCCTCCTTCCTTGTCTCCCCTCCCTCCTTTCTTTTATCACTTCTTCAACTGTAAAATAAAACCGTACCTACAGAAAAGCGTTCACAACAAAGCTCTAGAGCCCAGTGATTTATCACTAAGTCTGCACCAGTGTCACTTCCAGGTCTGCAGATAGGACCGTGCAGCCTCCTAGAAGCTCTCTCCATTCCTTCCCTTCTCTCCCTCCTCACCACAGGTAACCACTATCCTGACATCCATGGTAAAATGTCCTTGATTTTCTGTATAGTTTTGCCAGCAAAATACGTGTTAAATGCTAGTTTTGCCTGTTTTTACAGCTTCATGCAGACATAACCCTATAGTACGTATTCTTTCATGCATGGCTTCTTTCACTCTACATGATACCTGCAAAATTCACCCCGTTGTATACAGATGGAGTCTATACATTTTCATCACTGGATAATGCTACCTTTTATGAATGTGACACAATTTTGTCTTTTTATTCTACTCTTGATGGCCATTTGGGTTGTTTCCGGTTTAGGGCTCATACATACATGGCTGTGATAAGCATTCTTGTGCTTGTACACTGTATGCATTTCTGAGACTATTACCTCCAAGCCTGGGGTTTTCCCTGTGGAAGGGTTTTAAAATTATGGATGTAATGTGTTGAAGAGTTATTTGGTTAGCTAAGATTCATATTTTTTGTGTCCATTTTGATAAATTGTGTTTTTTAGGAACTAATATTTATCTAAATTTTCAAATGTAATGGCACAACATATCTTCTTATGATTTTCAATGACAGTGGGCTCTGTTGTGATGTCTCCTTATCATGCCTGACAGTGATTATGTTTATCTTCTCTTTCTTTTCCCTCTTGTGCAGTCTTGCTGAGGTTTAGGGGTTTTTAAAAATTGATTTTATTACTCTTTCCAAAGAATCCAACTTTTGGTTTTGTTGCTATTTCCATTGTATATTTGTTTTCTGGTTTATACAATTCTACATTTATCTTTCTTTTCTTTTTTTCCCCCACTTTGGGTTCAATTTTCTAATTTCTTGAGATGGTGGCTTAGTTCATTGATTTTAAACCTTTCTTATAGACTAATATATGCAAGTAAAATTATGTATATTTATTTTTTAATGAGTCAGGGGAGAGGCAGAGAGAGAGGGAGAGAGAATCTTAAGCAGGTTCCACTCTCAGGACAGAACCTGACTCCAGGCTTGATCATGACCTGAGCTGAAATGAGGAGTCAGATGTTTAATGGATTGTGCCACTGCGGTACCCCCAAGTAAAATTACAATCATCTAAACATAGCTTTAACTTTATCCTATGAGTTTCAAAATAGAGTATTTTCATTATCATTCAATTAAAATAGGTTTAAATTTCCTTTGATTTCACATGGTAATTTAGAAATATTCCTGAATTTTCAAATACATGAGAGTTTTTAAATCATGTTTCTGTTATTAATTTCAAGCTTAATCATAATGTAGTTAGAGAGTATATTTTGTACAATTTCAGTTATTTGATGTTTGTCAAGACTTGCTTTATGGCTCAGCATACAGCTGACTTTTGAAACTTCCTTGTGTTCTTGAAAAGAAGGTATACTGTTAGTGGTTGTGAGCTTAATATTCCATTTGTGTCCATTAGGTTATAGTTGCTGATTGTGCTGTTTGAATCTTCTGTATTCCTACTGACTTACTGTCTATTTGTTCTGTTAGATATTCAGAAAGATGTGTTAAATTCTCTCATTATTATTGTGGATCTGTCTGTATGTATATTTGTTGGTTTTTGCTTTATGTATTTTGAGATATTAGGTATATGTAATTTTTGAATGCTCTAACTTCCTGGAGAATTGAAACTTTTATCACTGAGATGTCTTCTTTATCTCTAGTAATACACTTCACTTTAAATTCTATTTTGGGGCACCTGGGTGGCTCAGAGGGTTAAGCCTCTGCCTTCAGCTCGGGTCATGATCCCAGGCTCCTGGGATTGAGCCCTGCATCAGGCGTTCTGCTCAGCAGGGAGCCTGCTTCCTCCTCTCTCTCCCCGTCTGCCTGCCTCTCTGCCAACTTGTGATCTCTATCTGTCAAATAAATAAAATCTTAAAAAAATTCTATTTTGTCTAATAAATAATATACTGCTATTTTCTTTGGATTAATGTTTACATTGGATATATTATTCCATCGCTTTACTCTTTTCCATTCTGTATCCTTAAGTGTTATAAGCTTCTCTTGTAAACATTACACAACTTAAAAAAATTAGTCTGACAATTTTTGTCTTTTAATTGATGCCTTTAGTCTATTTATATTTACTAATGCAATTTAATTTACATTAAATTTAATGTAATTTCTGATATTTTTGGATTTAAATCTACCATACTATTAAGTGCTTTCTATTTGTTCCACCTATGTTCTATCTTTATCTTTCATTTTATTTATTTATTTATTTTTAATGATTTTATTTACTCATTTATTTGTCAGTGAGAGAGAGAGTACACACAAGCAGGCAGAGTGGCAGGCAGAGGCAAGGAGAGAAGCAGGCTCCTTGCTGAGCAAGGAGCTCGATGTGGGACTCGATCCCAGGACCCCGGGATCATGACCCGAGCCGAAGGCAGCGGCCCAACCAACTGAACCGCCCAGGTGTCCCTATCTTTCATTTTATTGCTTCTTTAGGATGGATTATTTTTTAATATTCCATTTTCTTCCTCTATTACTTTGGAAATTGTGTATTCTTGCACTATTATTTTAGAGATTGTCCCCAGGATTACAGCATAAACTCTTGTGTTATTAAGGTTTAATATTAATTGGTGGTTTTATACACTTCTCAGACATTTTATGGGTTCTAGAACACTCTAACTCTATTTGCTCCCTCCCAAATTATTTTATGTTATTGGTTTTTAAAAAAGATTTATTTATTTGAGAGAGAGAGAGAGAGAGAGAAAGGAAGGGGAGGGGCAAAGGGAGAGAGAGAATCCTGAAGCAAACTCCTTACTGAGTAAGGAGCCCCACATGGGGCCTGATCCCAGGACCCTGAGATCATGACTTGAGCTGAAATCAAGATTATCAAGGCTTCTTAGCTGACAAGCCACCCAGGTGCCCCATATTATTGTTGCCATGAATTTTAAGTGACACATATTTTAAATCTAACAATTTTAAAATTATTTTATATAACCACTATCCATTTATATTTATCTATATACTTGCTATTTTGTATGCATTTCTTTACTTCTTGCATCTCTGGCTTTCCACCTGGGACTATTTTCCTGGGACCTAAAGAATGGTCTTTAATATTTCCTTTAGTGTGGGTGACAAATAGTCTTACTTTGGTTTCTAACTATCTTTAGTGGATCCTCTTGGATACTTTTGTTGGGCATAAAGTTCTAGGTTGACAGTTATTTACTTTTAGCCTGTGTAGACTATTCTGTTATCTTCCAGTTTTCATTGTTTCCGTTGAGAAGTCTGCTGTAAGTCTCATTGTTGTTCTTTTGACAATAATCTGTTTCTTTCTGGCTGCTTGTAATATGTTTCTCTTTGCTTTAGTTTCTAGCAATTTTATTTTGATTCATGTAGGTATGGATTTCTTTGTATTTCTCGTGGTTGAGTTTTCCAAGGGCTTCTTAAATCTGTAGCTTTATGTATTTAATTAGCTTTGGAAAAAGTCATTACCTCTTCAAACATTGCTTTTTTCCTATTCTCTGTCCTCTTTTTTTAGGATTCCAATTAGTTTCTCCCTTGTATTATTTCTCTCTTACCCTCTCTTCTGCCTTTTCCTCATTTAATCCTCTGTGCTTCATTTTATATATATTCTTCTGACCTAACATCCAGTTCACTTCAGCTTTCTCTTGTGTGCTACCCATGACTTCTTAAATTGGAGATTATATTTTTTAGTTCTAGAGTTTCTGCTAATTTCTTTTTCCTGGTTTCTAATTCTTCTGAAATTTTTAATTTTGTCTTTTATCTCCTTGAACATAATAAACACACTTATTTTAAAGTTGGGGTCTGATAATATCAATATCTGGGAAACCTTTGAGAGTTTGTTTCTGTTGTCCATTGTTCTGCTGGGTTTTAGTCTTGTTATCTTTTCTTCTTAAGTAGTTATTTTTGCTTTTTATAGCAGATGCATTTGCAAAGCTAATTGTGGAAATAACTTGAGGTTTAGGATGATATCTTCCTCTAAGGAGGATTTACTTTACTTTTTTGGGAGTCTGGGAGCACTAAGACCTTGGGATTAATTTAACCCAATTTCAAGAATTGAAAATGACTTGAAGGTGAGCTACACTATCTGTAGAGGCCTGGCTTTTTCTGGTTAATATTTTCTCTTATTGTACAGTCCTTCAGTGTTCCATCCTGGAGATAAGACTTTTCGTGCAACATCCAAGTTGGCAAGTTCTGGACTCCAATTCCTGATTTGTTAGCCATTTGATGCTGCTAAACCTGCCACTCAGCCTCTTAGTCTCTCTGCTGCCTGGTCTGGAGTTGGCTAATAGTCCAGAGGAAGAGCAGCTTCAGGCTTTGGGTTTACCTTCTGGGGCTCCATTTTCCCCAGGTCCCAGATTGTTAATTCTTCATTTTTGTGTAAACTATCTGATGCCTCCAGACAGATGATTTTTATATTTTCTGTAGCCTGTATGTTTGTCCTCACTGGGAAGATTGGTGCAAATTACCTAGTCTCTCATGGTTGTCCTCCAATTTCCCCTCAATGTCAGATTTTTTCTTTTTCTATTTTTTTTCTTCAAATTTCAGCGGGATAAAATGTCCCTTCTTCTTTCGAAAGCCAGCCCTTACTTATGCAACTTGGTCTTCTTTCTCTCCTAATTTGTCTAGAATCATAAAGCATCTTCAGTTTCTCCCTTCATGCTGGGCCTTCCCCTCTAAACATGTGCAACTATCCTCTATACACAAAAAATAAAGCCACACTGAACCTAAACCTAAACCCTGCAGTTCTAGTCAATCACCAGACCATACGGTGCTATTTTTGATGACAGTTCTTGCTAGAACAGTGTCTCAGTTCTTTTTTTTTTTTTTTTTCCAAAATAATGTTGACAAGTCTACTCAACTTAGTGTTCCCATCTTGATTGGTTCACTTGGCCAGATTAAGTTTACAAATCAGTGGAGAATAGTGGAGGATAGTTGGGAAAAATAGATGAAAGAGGAAATTTATAATGTTTTAAATTATGCAGTGCAGCATGTAATTTTTTTCTATAAAGGTTTTCTCTCTCTTGATCCTACTGTTTCCCTCTCCTCCTTTTTAGTGTCAGAGTTTTAAAAAGAGTAATCTATTCTTGCTGTTTCCAAAAAATACATTCTTATTTAAAGGTCACCAAAACATCCCAGCTGCCTACCCAGTGACCTTTTCTTGGTCCAAATTTTCCTTGATCTTTTTACAGAATTTGTCATGTTTTTCACCTCTTTCTCTTAAATTCTCTCCTCCTTTTGGTTCTGGGATGCTTGACTTTCTGAGCTCCCCTGACTACTCCTTCCCATTTCCCATTTCATTCTTTTTCTACTTCCCCCAAGGTAGAACTTCCTGAAGACTCTTGGCTCTCTTCTCTTTTTTTCTCTTCTCATCATCATTGACTTTGCCTTTGTAAATTTATGGCACACTTTTTTTTGTGCAAGGTTGCTCAGATCTAAATATCTGTCCCAAGCTTCTCTGCAGGCTTCCAGTTTTGCATTTCTGAATGACTGTCAATGTCTTCTACCTGCATATCCTAGAGGTTCCACAAAAGTATTTTTAAACTCGAGCTCATATGGGACCCCTGGGTGGCTCAGTCAGTTGAGCGACTGACTCTTGATTTTGGCTCAGGTCATGATCTGAGGGTTGTGAGATTAAGCCCCATATTGGGCTCTGCACTCAGTGTGGAGGCTGCTAGAGATTCTCTTTCTCCTCTGCCCCTCCCCCTGCTCACACACTCTCTCTTTTTCTCTCTCTCTCTAAAATAAATAAAATCTTAAAAAAATTGGGCTCATAATTTCTAACCATAAACTTCTTCTTCCTTCTGATTCCTCATTTATCATTCACACTCCATGACTACATCCCTATATCCACTTTCCCCTCTACATTAAGTGACCTTCCCTTTAT
This sequence comes from Mellivora capensis, assembly GCA_004024625.1. NCBI lineage: Eukaryota > Metazoa > Chordata > Mammalia > Carnivora > Mustelidae > Mellivora > Mellivora capensis. The sequence continues at coordinate 107,808 of PISX010001603.1, read as the reverse complement.
CTCAACTTGTTCAGATCCCACATAGCTTTGGAGGACCAGTTCAATGCTCCCTCGTTCAAGAAACCATAAAGTAATGTGAAAAAAGACTTTAACAGTGAGAGATATGGCTCAAATCCAGGCTCTGTCACCAACTTCTTTAGTCACAGATTTTTCTGATCCTTAAAAATGGGAATAAGAGTGACTAATTCACAGGTTATTGAGCAGATTAGATGAGTTATTTATGAATATATTCCATTTTTTACTTGCTCCTTAAGAGTAAGATTCATTTCTGATTAATATGGCTCAAGTACTTATTAACTAGTTATCAGATGAATGGATTAATATTGTGCAGTGTGCCAAACAACATGGTGATGTCAGCGTTTTATTCATCAGTTAAAAAGGTCGAACCCACTTTATTTTGTTCACTTGAACATTGCTTGATTATATGCAGTCGCTACTTTGATACTTTTCTTTCTATCCAGTTTAGTGGCTTGATGTTGTATCACAGAACTGCTAAGCTAGGTGAGATAATCATGGGCCTTTAGAGCCACCGTAGCCTCCATCTGTTGTTGCCTTCACAAGAGAAGTTCAGATAATTGTCTAGTGGGTTGAATAGTGTAGATAACTGGCCTTGGCTGGAAAGGTTCCCAAAGCCCATCACCTCGTTTTGTTCTTGCTTAATTTATCCAGATAATTGCTTCAACTCTTCACTTCTCCTGATCTTTGTCAAATAGCCCATTGGGTCCAGGCAGCCATCTGTTCGTACTCCCCTAGTCTCGTGTCTCTTTTTGACCTTCTTTCCCCCTCCTTAAAGGCGGGTGAGGCTGGCGTTGGAAAACCAGTGCTTAGCCGGGAAGTGGCCCTTTTCCAAGAGTTCATCAGGCCCAGTATACCTGTCTGCCGGGATGGACATGCCAAGCACTCATCTCCCTCCTGGCCCATCAGATACAGCTGAATACGTTTGGCTGAAGCTCCAGCAATTTGGTGTTTCATTTTCTGCTTTCAGCGGAGTGTAGACCACCTGGTCAGAGCTTGGCTCACCCACCTCCTCGTTCCTTTGGCCGGGAGTGTCTGGCAGCTGGAGTATCTTAGCTCCTTTCTGCCTTCCCCGCTTGTCACCATTAGGTAGGCCCTGGATGGGAAGGAGAAATGGAGGTGAGGTGGGTATGAGCACGCATGGTGGAACTGCCATAGAGTAACTGGGAAGTTTCTTATCGTGGCCAGTCTAGCAGGCTGAATAAGGGCCCTAAAGTTATCAGGCCCTAATCCTGGCACCTGTAAATGTAAATGTTACCTTATCTTGAAAAAAGTACTCTGCAGATAGGACTAGGTTAAGGATCTTTAGATGGAGAGATTCCAGATTATCTAGGTGATCCCTAAATGCCATTGCTGGTGTCCTTATAAAAGAAATGCAGGGGGAGATTTCATACACACACACACACACACACACACACACACACACGAAATGGTAAATCAGAGGCAAAAATTGGAGTGATGTAGCTTTAAACCAATGCCTGGCAGCCACCAGAAACTGGAAGAGGCCCGGGTCAGATTCTCCCCTAGAGCCTCCGGCAGGGCTATGATCCTGCTTACACCTTGACTTTGGCCCAGCGTACTGCTTTTGGACTTTGGGAGTCCAGAACAGTGAGAGAGTAGCTTTAACGGTTATTCGCTATCATGTGTGTGGCGTGTGCTGATCTGTCACAGCGGCCCTGGGAGCCCAGTGCAGCCAGTAACGACCATGCGGAGGCAATCACTGTAATGTCACTTCTAGGTTGGAAGCGCCCAGCCTGCAAACCCATATCTGGGGTGCTCCAGATGCCATGTCAGAGTAAGTCAGCAAATATTTATCAAGCAACACTTGGATCCGTATTCAGCCACAGAGCACGGAAGCCACGCTCATTAGTATAAGCAGAAAGAGATTCTTTGCAAGGCATTCGAAGGCTAGTGGAATGGTTGGGAGGGAGGTTCTAGGCCAAGCTTTCAGGGATGAGTCCACTAAGGGATGCTGCTCTTGCCATTGCCAGGTAGCTGGCCTCTCAGCTCCAAAGCTGCCCTATCTGTCATGCTCATCTGTGCCTCGAAGCTAGATGCCTTGCACCGCACTTCTCTCCCCCACAGAACCCAGTTTCAAATGCAAGTCTTGTGTGACTTCCTGTTACTTGATGAATTTAAATTACAACTGGGACTTTAGTTCCAGAGGAGTCTGGGGAATGTGATTTTTTAGCTTTCCAGCTTCTGTATTATAGATAGGTAACTCCCTGTGGTGATGGATTTTGCAATCCTGATGCCACGGGCACTGAGCCAATCCATGATTTCTTTTCTTTTCTTTCTTTCTTTTTTTTTTTTTTTTAAAGATTTTATTTATTTATTTAATTGACAGAGCGAGCAAGAGAGAAAAACAGTGAGAGAGAGGGGACTCAAGCAGAGGGAGTGGGAGAGGGAAAAGCAGGTTTCCCGCCAAGCTGGGAACCCAAGGTGGGGCTCGATCCCAGGACCCAGGGATCATGACCCAAGACAAAGGCAGATGCTCCACTGACTGGGGCACCCAGGTGCCCCTAATCTGCGATTTCTAACACGAGCACTTACTATGTGCTGAGCACTGCTCTCTGCCAACAACGCAGAGTCTCTAGGCTCAAGGAACTTATTTTTTCATGAGCATAGTAGATGCTAAGTTCAACAGACAGTGATGTCACAGACGGGCAACCCTTTGGGTCCAGACGTCTACACTAATGTGAATATCACCATAAAGAGAATCAAATGAAATTTTAGTTTCCCAGTACATATAAAAGTTATGTTCATACCCTACTGTAGTCTCTTAAGTGTGCAATAGCATGTTTAAAAAAGTACATACCTTAATTAAAAAATACTTTATTGCTAAAAAAATGCTAACCATCATCTGTGCTTTCAGTGGATTGTCATCATGGATCACAGGTCACTCTAACAAACCTAACAATAATGAAGAAGTTTGGAATCTTGCTAGAATTGCCAAAATGTGACACAGAGACTCGGTGAGAAAATTCTGTTGGAAAAAAATGGTGCCAATGGAATTGCTTGATGCAGGGTTGCCACAGACCTTCAGTTAATAATAAAACAAAGCAATATCTGCAAAGCACAATAAAGCAAAGTGCAATAAAATGAGGTATGTCTGTACTGGTAAGTACTATAAGGAGGATAGAGTGGAGTCATGATCTGATGGCTAGGGAGGGAGTGTTGGTTCCTTTAGTTAAAATGGTCAGAAAGGGTCTCTCTCTCTCTCCTTCTTTTTCTTTTTAAGATTTATTTATTGAGAGAGAGAGCAATAGAGAGAGAGAGAGCAAGGGGGAGGAGGAGAAGGAGAGGGAGAAAGAGAATCTCCAGCAGACTTCTTGCTGACCGTGGAGCCCGCTGCGGGGCTTGATCCCATGACCCTGAGATCATGACCTGAGCCAAAACCAAGAGTTGGATGCTTAACTGACTGAGCCATCCATGCGCCCCAGAGATGAGATTATCTTGGATTAAGGTGGGCCCTAAGTCCAATGAAGAGAAAGAGGAGTGAACGGGGACTCTTAGGTGTGTGACTTGCGCCACTGGTATGATTTATTGAGATGGGGAGGCTTGGGGAGCTAAGCTGGGACTGAGACCTAACACTTTGGTTATGCAGAGTCTGAGATGCCTAAGTGCAGATGCTGAGCTAGGCTGCCAGGCTTCACCAGTCTAGGGCTTTAGGGAGAAACCAGCACAGGGATAGAATTTGAAAGTCATCAGCATATAGGTGATGTTTAATGTCTTGGGATTAGATGAGGCCGTACAGATGGAAGAGAGAGGAGTTGAATGTCAGAACTTTGGGGTGTTCCAAGACTAGAGGTCTGGGAGACAGAGGGGTCTGAAAAAGCACGGGGAGTGGGTTAGGGGCAAGGCTACACATGGGTGGGATTGTAGAAGTCACCTAAGAAAGGGTTTCTAGAGTGGAGGGAGCCTCACTATGGGCTTCACGTCGGTCTTTGGTGGCCCATTTCAGCAAGGAGGTGGATGCAAGAGCTTGGCTGGAGCAGTTGAAAGAGACGATGGGGGTGCGAGAAGGCAGTGGTGGGAAGTCTGTACAACTCTTTGGAGAAGTTTCTCTCTGAAAAGAAGGATGGGAATGGGTCAGTTGCTGGGGAGGGGTAGATGTGGGATCAAGGGAGAAAGGGGGTAATGGCAAAAGTATCCTTGAGGAGTTGGGGGTAAGATTTAGGGGATGAGTGGTGGTGGTGGCGTTGGGAAGCTCAGGGGCAACTGTTCTGTATTATTTCCTTTTTTTTCTTTTAGTTTATTTTTAAATTTAAATTCAATTAAATAACATATAGTATATTATTAGTTTCAGAGGTAGAGTTTAGTGACTCATCAGTTGCATGTAAGACCCAGTGCTCATTACTTCATGAGCCCTTCTTAATGGCCATCCCCCACTTACCTCATCCCCCCACCATCCTCCCCTCCGACAACCTTGTATCTCTCTCTGATTTTGCCTTATTTTATTTTTCCCTTCTCCTGTGATCCTCTGTTTTGTTTCTTAAATTCCACATGAGTGAAATCATATGGTACAAGAGTGGAGAATAAATAATGACCCTGCTAAAAATTCAGACACAAGAATTGACCACAAAATGTCCAATTTCGCCCCCTCCCATTTTCCTGATTTTGAATATATAAACACTGGAAGGGAGGAACACCCTTCAAATGCAACCAACTGCCCATTGGCTGTCATGCAGGACTCTGGAGCCATCTGTCTTGTAAGTACTGACTCAGGCTTCACACGTATCTCTAACATGTTCTAGCTTATCATTGCTTCTGCTTCTCCTTCTTGCACTTTCATTGTCAAAATATGAGAAAAAAAATCTGAAGCCTTTGACGGCACATAATTATGATGAGGAAATGGTCATCTTCTTTGCTTCAAAATCGCAAAGAATTGTTTTCAATTTAAGGTGATCAATCCAACAAGTTTCTCTATTTCCTTTTAGCCACCTCTGTTTGTACACCTGCTTTCAACATTTATCCCCTCAAGGATATTCCCAGGGCATAGACATCACAGAAGGTGAAAGAACACTGCCAACCACCTTGTGAGCAAACAAAATGGTCCAAGATCTTGGGATAAAATATTGCAGGGTGAACTCTTCCTAGTGGAATGACTGGCTGAACGAGAACACCATGCGCTTTTGGTCCTTGGCAATATGTATCATCCACCCATCAGAGTTTGAGTTGGAGAACGTTTGTTGACCATATTGCTCTCTGAACACTTATGGCCCGAGATTTCACTTACATGATCAATTTCATCATTGTCATTAAGAGTTTCGAGTCCTACTGTCTCCGCCTTCATCTTCTGATTCATCTAAGAATTGTGAACCGCTTTATTTTTTTTTTCTTTTTGCCATTATCGATGGAGAGCAAAAAAATTCTGAATTTTCAACAGTGTTCAATGCGAGCTACAAAGATGGCATCTCCAGCATTCCTTATACACTGTTGAAGATGATGCCATACTTTTGCCAACTGGACAGGAAGGCTAAGAATGATGCAGTTGTGGTGATTTATCTCACTGTTGCGTCATCCCACTGATGCAGGTCACTGTACCCTTCTTGTTCAGAAGAATTCATGAGTATCCATGAAATAGCAAACATGTTTCAAAATATGGGAAAATTAACCCGGAGTCCCCAAATGTAACTTAGATGTATAAAAGGGTCCAATGGTTGCAACAGGTAATTGGAAGACAGAATGAATCTTTCTCCTTTAAGAAGATTAGTCACTTCTTTGGAAAACCGTACTTCTTTGGAAAACTCTAATAAAAGTCAAGCAATATCAGTTCATACAAATAGATAGAACTGCTCAAAAAAAAAACTTGAAAAAATTAAAATTGGATCTGACAGATCCTGATGAGAGTTTTCTCCCATATTTGACCCATAGACAATCTCCTAAAACTTCCTGTGAGTTAACATGTTTTTCCTTTTTGAGGGATATTTGATAAAGAAGTGATTTGGAGTAAAACATCTTTTATAGATTAGTGTACTCTTAGTTTTTTATTGAAAAGTTTATTTTTATATAATCTTTAAAATGATACTCACGATATGTGTCCTTTGTTCGCTTAGTGGCACACAGCCCTTAGAATGAGGTGAATTATTTGAGAAAATATGTGAATCACAGTGAATAGAAAAAGCCATACTATGATTTTATTTTAGCTCCCCTCTCTCTATACACACACATACACACACACACACACACACACACGATATATGATTATTTTACATTATAACAAAAAATAGGCAAAAACTATTTTATTTTCTTGATGTGAATGCTTAATTTTGTACTTAAACTGGTATACATTTCTAATTGTTGACATTTTATTTCTAAAGGACAAGATGAGACATGGGATTTAAGCTGCTCTGAAATACAAATTTTTTTTGCTCGCCAATAAAAAACCAGGGGGGCCTGGGGGGCTCAGTTGGTTGGGCATCTGACTCTTGGTTTCACCTCAAGTCATGGTCTCAGGGCTGCGGAGTCCAGTTTCCACGTTGGGCGTGGACTCTGCTTGGGATTCTCTCTCTTTCTCTCTTCCCCTCTGTTCCTCCCCTTCCCTCTCTAAGAACAAAAACCACCAAATTGGATATAATTATCTATATAAATGTGTATTTTTTTCTTTTAAACTTGTATTTTTGAAGTACTGGAAATCTGGATGTGGAAAATAATCCAGAGCTAAATTTGCAAAATTATTACCATTTTGTGCTTCCTGCTAATATGCTCCTTGTAAGTCATCATCAGTGTTTCTTATGCTTCTTGTCTACCAGCGATGCTCCAGTGTGGGTATAAAATAAACAATAGATGACAGGGAACAAAAGCAATTAAAGAGGGCACATGGCTGAGTCAGCTGAGGGCACTAGGCGTGAGGGGTTGGGGCAAAAGCGGACCCATCCATCTCTTAACAGATTTGTCTCAAAGAGGGAAGTGTGAAATAATTAATTTGTTGACTTGAAAAAAGTGAAAATAGACACGAATGCTCTTGGCTTTTTTTTAATGATCATAACCCCTGGGTCAGCTTTGAGAGATGTTTGCAAATCCGTGGATGGGCTGCATGGGCCTGGCTCAGCCCAGCATGTGAGAGCTGGCCTGCGCTCACTGGGTGTATGGGACATGCCCTGGCTCACTCTTCCCCCGTGGGGTTCCTTTGTGTAGACGCCTTGCAAACCGTCAACTTTTCGTTTGCTGTTGCCCAAAAACAGATTTCCGTTTCTAAGACTGTAACTCAACTTACATGGCTGTATATTGAGCATAGAATAGTCTCGTGTGGTCAGCCACGTATTTCTGGAAATGGCTTAGAATGGCTGCCCCTAGAGGCTAATATTCTGGTGTCCATGTTGATGCTCTGTTGGCTTTGGATCCAGAGGCTGACATCTTCATTCTTCATCCACAGGATTTAGGAGGTGCATCCTCTGGGGGTGCTGAATCCTCCTGGGTCCTGAGTTGCCAGCAGTGGGGGGAGAGGTGGAGTGCACCTAGGGGGACAACCATCAATCATCACAGCCTCTGGACTTCTTTGGAGAAAGCATGGTGGAAGGTGGTGGTGCATGGGCATCCCCTCTCATTGGGTGGGTCAGCCAGGCAAGTGGGGCCACGCCCTTAGCCCCTTTTCTTTGGAGCCATGGGATATGCCCATGGCCAACAGAGCCTTCCCCCGGCACCTGGCTGCAGAGGAAGGGCATCCCTCAAACTCCCCTGCCCTTGGAAAGTGTCTCAGACATGGAGGTGCTTTGCCAAGGTCAACAGCTTCTTTACCATATGCCCTGGGGCCCTAACAGTGAGGAGGAGAGATAAGAGGACAGGAGAAAGAAACAGAGGAAATAGGACAGGGAAAAAAAGAGAGAGAGAGAGAATATCAAGAGGACTGAGACATGGAGGAAACTAAGAGAAGAAAAACTACATGGCAGGGGGATGGTTAGTGTCGTGCATTGGGAGCGATTTCTCGTGGGGGGTTGTCACCTTCTAGGCTGGACTCAACCTCTGTGTGTTCTGGATAGTGAGTGCCGGGCAGAAGGTTCGTGGAGACTCAGGAGAGAGCCCGCTGATCTGGCATGCTCTGGGGACTAGTGGCGGGACAAGAGCAGGGGGATTGGGAAAGCAAGTTCTGCAAGGCGGATACTGGCGGCCGGTGGTTCATTGCTGAATGCCAAGTGCCCAGGAACAGTGCCCCACATGTCTTGGGCATGTGGTACACATGTGTGGAAAATGTTCTCTTCTGCACGGAGCCAGGTGAGCCCTGAAGGAATGCGGTTGGGTCTGCAGTGGTCCCTGTGTTCTGGTGGCTCCAGAGGAGAGGAGTCGCCCCTGCCCCCTGAGGCCACACAGGGATCACCTGTGGCCGTGGGACAGTCATCCCCCGTGGGACTACCCACCTGGGGTGGCCAGAAGGAGTGATCAGTGGGCAGACCAGCCCTGAGACACACTGGTGACAGCCATCCTGGCCAGCACACCCTCACGCACTTCCTCACTTTGTAGAGAGGGACGATGGACTAAAACGAAAAGTGACCTAAGTGAATAGTCGCGTTACCGAGGCTCTGCAGAGCCACCTGTGAGTGAGAACGCAGGTGAACGGAGCTCTGCCCATGGGCTGGTGTGGTGGCTGCTCCAGGTGGGAGACCTGGGGGGCGTGGGTGAGGCTGGGGAGGGGGTGGGGGCAGCTGGAGAGCTCCCCTCAGAACTCTCCTGTGGCAGCATGTCTGCTCCCCCCTGCCACAGTTGTGCTGGGAGTAGGGCTGTTGTAGGAGCTTCTGGCGAAAGCTGGGCAGGAATCTAGGAATCTCAGGGTCTCTAGGATGCAGAGTAGGTTCCTTCCTTTAGGGTTCTGTGTAAGTCTCCAGAGCAGGTGAAGAAACTTTCAAATGACAGTGGTCTGGCTATTTGGTCTGGGGTTGGGGTTTCCAAAAGGCTTGATTCGCTGTATAAAGCCTAGCCAATGAAAACCCACGTAGAAACAAGCTGCTTACTTGGCATTTACAAGCTAAATGGTTTGGAAAGCCGCAGTATGTCTCCCTACTGCATGGATTTAACTTACTGACATATTCTGAGCACTCTCTATGTTCAGGGATGCCATGTACAGATGTGCAGTTCGTGCACTGCACAAAGGTTCTGGGCTTGGCCCAGGGTGTGATGTGTGGGAGGTGGAATGTGAACGGGCACTGAAGTCCTGATTGTGATTTCCTGCTGGATGTGCTAGGGGGCTGCCTTAACCTGAAAAGGGGCACCTTTTTCTTTGCAGAAGGGTGTGGTTCTGCAGAGCTGTCATACAGGTTAGTAGTTCCCTGAAGACTTGGTGGGGGGGAGGGTCTGACTCTTTTCCCCAGGCTGTGCTAAGGTGTTGAGGATACGACAATGAGGAAGATGGAGCCCCATCCCTCCACTACATACAGACTTCTGGAAAGATCTAGGCACCTAAACCAGCAATTGCAATCCTACCACTCTTCTTTCCCATCGTATTCCTTTCTGATTTGTTGGAATGGTAGCCAGCTGTTAGTAACCTTGGAAAGGCTAAAGTGCTCGTAGGAAGGCCCCAGAGTCTGTGTGGGGAAACTTGGCCTTTGTTTACTGTTGGTAGGAATGGTCTATGGTCCATGTGAGCCCAGCTGGGAGACTGAAGCGGGGCCCTTTCTATAAACACACTGGTCTTATGGCAGCCAAAGAGCAGAGCCCATATTCCCCAGGGCTTGGGGGCCTGACTCCATGAGGCAGCTGCAGGGGACCCTGGAGTTGCTTGGTTGGCCAGACACTGAGGGAAAATCCCCAACTAAGCCGACGAGCCAGGCCAGTCCTCCTCAAGCCGACTCTCCATCCCAGTGATGGTCGGCTTTGGGTATGCTGTGTAGACCTTCCTGAGAGAATAAATCTAACCAAACCCGATACCCGATGGTTAGGCATCCAGGGAAGCCAAACAGAGTGTATATCATCCTCCCAGAGACTTGTGCCCCAATGATGTGAAGGTCACCCATGTAGGAGCAGGGCAGCAGGGTGGCCGGCCGTCCCAGAGCTGGTCGTTGTAAGCCTCTTCACTGCGAAGACAGGTGACTCTGGTAGCTCCAGCCTGGGATGGAGCCCTGACAGCAGGCCTCGGTCAGACAGAGACGTATGGGGTGAGCAGGCTGCTGTGGGCCCGGGGTCCCTCCCACCACTCTGTGGGCCTCTGTGCATGGATGTGGATGGTGTGAGCTGGGACGGCTCTGCGTTGGCATCTGGGCCCTGACGTGTGTGCACAGGAGGCTGTGGAGGGGCCAGGGTTGGCCCAGGGTTGGGCGGCGCCATCCCAAGACCACAGGGCAGAGCGGCTGGGTCAAACCAGGTGGACGGATGTGCCATACACGGGATGGGGTGGGGGCGGCAGGCCCCTGGAGAGGAACCATCTCCTGAGGCCCTGAGGGTCTGTAGGGGCCCCTGGGAAGCTCCCTAGGACCGGGGCTGTCAGAGACTAGTTCCCATGGGTCTCCTAGGCTTTTGTTTTCCACAGCCGCTCTCAAGGAGAACCAGAAAGGGAGCCCACCCTTCATCTGACCCTCCCGACCGCTGCGGGAGGGAGGCAGCATTACTCTCCTGTGTTGTGGCTGAGGAAGCTGGCTCAGAGGCGAGGTAACCTTTTGTGGACCAGACAGCCAAGCCAGGCAGGCCCTGCGCTCCTCCCAGGGGGCAGGTGGGGAACTCAGAGGGCCCGAGCCCACGTTGTTTTTACCGAGGAGTGAGGCTGAGCTGGGCCCTGCTGCTGGGGGTGCTGTAGGGCCGGGCCCCGGGGTGGGGCTCGTGACGTGAGGCCTTGGCTACTCCTGTCAGGACTCCTCTCCCCTGTTCCCTTGGGCACAGGAAGGTGAAGAACAAACAACACCACACCCCCCTCTCTTCTACAAAGCCACCTCAACCCTCCGGCTCCACGTAGCTACTTGCCCCCCAAACTCCTGTGAATCGTGGCAGCCCCTCCTAGTCACCTCCCACACCAAGGAATGAGCCTGCGGTCTCCAGGGGCCCTTCTAGGAGCCAACGTGTGTGTGTGTGTGTGTGTGTAGGTTTTACACACAGGGGACAGGGCCTTGAGGTCTAGGCACACAAGTGCCCCCGTCTTGCCCCAAGGAGCTTACTTATTCCTTAGTCAGGGAGATGCAGCCCCAGGAGAGAAAAATTTGTAATATGGTACATGGTATCTGGAGATATTAACTCTCTCGTTCCTTCCAATCCCATCTGGGGTTTCTGGCATTTTCCATGCCTCGCGCTGCCGGCGTTCATGAGTGTGGACGGGGGGACTTCATGGAGAAGCTTCACGGGGCCCACTGCTGCCAAGTGTCTAAGCTGTGTTCCTGTGATGCCTTCCTTCCTGCCTCCTGTCAGTCCATAACTCCCAGTTGGGTGGGCACGTGGCTAATTCCCCATCAGCACCTCCGAAATCCGTCCCCTCCCCACCCCCATGTTCTGGCATAAGTCCGTGCCCCGCAGAGCTCGGCTCCCCATGCGGGAAGGCCGTTGTCCTTCGGAATTCTGAGCAATCGAGTTCTTCAAACAGCCCGGAGAACCAGCACAAAGCGCACCTGAGAGCTGGAAGACCGAGAACTTGGCTTTGGAGTGCACGGGGTAGGGAAGGCCCTGTGGCCGGATCCCGTGCGCTGAGGGAGAGTGGCCACCACTCGTGGCGGTCTTCAGAAATGGCTTGTGTCCACTGTGATGGTCCTCTGAGAGGTAGCGTTTTGAGGAAAAGGAAACTTTCACTGATTTTGAAAGCGAGCGGGTGGGAGCCTTGTGGGTTCTGGGAAGTACAGGAACGGCCATGTCCTAACGGTATAATAGCGTCCCACAGGAGCAGTGCCAGAGGAGAGGCAGTGTAGACAGGAAGCGTGCAGGGATTTTTTAGGAAGAAGAGAGGTCACTCTTCTCTGGTCCGGGAGGGTGACAGGAGGGAGGCAGACCTGCAAACCTGGGCTTTGAGGAGGGGCGGAGTGGGGAGATTAGGCAGAGAGAAATGTCCAGGAGGGGTTATGACACCCTGAAGGTGTGAGAGAAGGGGCGGTCACAGAGCAATGGGGACGCCATGGTGTCTCTTCTGATGGCAGCAAACCCTGTGCTGGAGAACAACGGAGAAGGCGGTCTGGGTAGGTTGGGGCGTCCTCAAGGCCTGGCTGGAGACGGGGTCCAGTGGTGAAGGAGGCTCCCTGGGGAGGAGGCCAGCCTACTGAAGGAGGCCTCCCGAGATGAGGCCTGAGTCCACACTGTGCCTGGCCCGGGGCTGGCAGGGAGCTGAACAGGGAGGAGGTCTCAGCCGAGAGACAACCTGGAGGAGAGCCTATAGCTCTAGGCTGTGGGACGTGGGGGCTGGCAGCTGATTGGACACAAACAGGCATGGGGAGGCCCAGGGGAAGCCGCTGGAGGGACATCAAGGTGGTGGTGTGCAGGTGGCACCTGGTGCCAGGGGTTTGGGGGACAGCAGAACCGTCAGGGCCATGGGTGCTTATCCAGAGACCAACTGCACGGAGGCCACCCAGCCCGAGGTGAGCCCTCTCTGGGGGAGGAAAGCACCTGGTGAGGAAAAGAGGAGCAGCTTGGGAAGGGCCACCGTGGGAGGTCACTTCACGGGCTCAGAAAAATACTTGAGACTTGCAGTCGTCGCACACAACTCTGACTTTGTGTCCCGGGCTGGTGATTTCTCATTGTTCTGTGACTTCGGTTTCAGTTTTGTAATGAGTGTTCACGAACCCCAGCACAGTGAAACCCAAATGCTCTCTTGAAGGAGCAGAAGGGAACATAGAAGTCTCAAGACGCAGCTTTCTGCATCTCCGGAGGCCCATTATTTCTCTTGGGGCAGTAGACTGACCTTGACTTTGGGGTGTCTCCCCTACCTGTGCTGCTGCCTGCCTGGGGCCTCCCTGACATCTAGGAGGGAGCCACATCTGGGGGGAGGTGTTCCGTTGGGCTCCGGTGACATACATTTCTGTGATCATAGGCTTTTTAACAAACGCTCTGGGGATGGTTTTGTTTCTGGGATGGCGACTCAAGATGACTGGACAGGTTGGGGATGAGATGATGTCTTTTTTTTTTTTTTTTTGGCATGAGATCTCTTCTAAGTGAATGAACAGGCTACTTGCAAAAATGCTGCAGGGGAAGACACGAAAGCATGTGTGTTTGCTCCGAGCACCATGGCTTGCCGGCATGCCCACCACCACTTTCAGGCACGCGTGGTCCCCCTGCGGTCCCCACCGCTGGCTGACCCCCCTGGTGCTCACTGTGAGAACAATGGGAGGCATTAGTGGCAGACCCACCACACTTCCTCCCCTGCACGCTTCCGACAGCCAGCAGAAATCAGTAAATTAAGATAAGAAAAATGACATTTGGCTTTGTCTGGGCTTGGCTGTCAGAGATCTACCACCGCCGTCTTGGGGTTGAATGGAGATGCCGTTTCCTTCTCTGACTCTAAACTCAAAGGCTGCTTCCGGCTTTCCTGTTGGTACCCACGCTCACCCAGACGGTTCTGACATTTTGACTTACTGATCAACTTATTTTGTTTTTTTAAAGATTTATTTATTTACTTGAGAGATGAGAGAGAGAGATCACAAGCAGGGGCAGAGGGCAGAGGGAGAAGCAGACTCCGGGTTGACCAGAGAGGCCAATGTGGGACTCGATCCTAGGACCCTGAGATCATGATACCAGACAAAGGCAGACGCTTCACCGACTGAGTCACCCAGGTGCCCTATTTTTTTTTTTTTAAACCACCGTTTTTAAAACAGTTAAGCGCATGCATGCACACACACTTATGGGGGAAAAAAACCCATGAAAACCAACAGCCTTGTGTAAGAGCGGACTGAGCACAAAGCCTTACCTTCCCAGAACAAAGGCCAGGACAAGCGTTATTAGCGTAGCTGATTAAAACAGATCGAATTTTTACTCGTTTACAGCCCTGCATAGGCTGTTAACACTTTGTTTCCTTAGAGGATGAGTACCTCACGGTTATTCCATAAAGACACACCATCTCCCTTTCAGAGAAAAGCAAGCTGAAGGGTTGCAGGCAAGACAAGTCAGGGAGCCCAGGCGGTTGGAACCGACACTCGGCAGAAAGGAGCCTGGCTTCCTGGTGCAACTTTGGAAAGGCCCCTGTGTGTCTCTAGTGCTGGATGGGTCCCTGGGACTCCCCGGCCTTTGTCCTTGGATGGTCACTAAGTGCCCAGAGCTGGAGAACAGAACGTCTTTGAGGTTGTCTTGAGCGCTGGTTCTGAGACTATTGTTAACACAATCCCAGCTGAAGGGTGAAGTTTTCTTCTGTTGGAATTTTTGATTTAAGATAAGGCAGTGGAGCCTGAAGTTGGCAGTGTGGTGGGACACTACTCAGCCAGCCTCTCTTTTCTACAGAAACCTCAGTTTTTGCCTCTGGGTCTCAGGATTTGCTCAAGGCCATAGGCCATTAGGGCACCGAGTGAGACCTCTGGGTTAGGTGCTGACCCGGGAGGAGCTGCTGAGCTTATACAGAGGTCATCCATACCTGTTGGAGATTGCGCTGCATTTGCTTGGAGGGAAAGGTGCACACTTATTAGGTAATGAGGAATGAGTGGTACCCACCAGTGAGCCCAACTCTAGAGAGCTCTTGGGCCTCGAGAACCCACTTGCTGGGCATGCACACATGGATCATGGGGCCTGGGACTGTTATCTTGGGTAGGCCCACAGGTATGTTTGCAGAGGACCAAACGGTCCCTGTGTTGAAGGCCGTATGTCTTTGTCACGGCTACTCAACTTGGTAGCCACGGGTGAATGGCATGGCTGTGTTCCACCAATACTTTATTTACAAAACAGGTGCTGGGCTGATTTGGTCCACTTGCTTACTGACCAGATTTTTCCTCTGAACTTTTAAAGGGAAGGAACAAGTTCTTATTTATGTTCGCCTCTCTGGTGTCTCTCATGGGGTCTGATTCATGGTAAGAGCTCAGTAATGCTCCATGAAGATCTTCCAGACACAGACTTGCAGATAGGTGCAGGGATCTTACAACGAATCCCCCAGGTATCCTTTCAATTCCCTCCCTTCCCTCTTCTCCTCTTTTTCCTTTCTTTTTCTCATATCCCTAAAAATTTCTTATGCATTTTCTATGTGCCAGATACTATGCTTGGCTGTAGATAACAGCTAAATATAAAAAGCAACACATACCATTTGTCTTCAAGGAGCTTATAGTTCAGTAGCTGAACCCAGGGAAGGAAAAAGAAGAAGGAAAAAAAACAGATAAATGAAGAATTTAATGAAGTAGAAGACAAATAGAAAATATCAACAAAATCAAAAGCTAGATTATTTAGAAAGAATAATAACATTGATTAAAAAAGTAAACCCTATCAAGGTCGGACAAGGGGGGAAAAAAGGAAAAGGTAATCATTATCAGGTGTGATAAGGAGACATCACAACAGAGCCCACCTTCCTTAAAATGCCATTACCTTTGAAAATTTAGATAAATGGGTAAATTCCTAAAAAACACAATTTATCAAAATGGACACTAGAAAAAATATGAATCTTAATGAGTCTAAGACTAAGTGAAATTAACTAAGTTAAGTCTAAACTAAACTAGCCAATGAAACAAATCCAATCTGTAATCTGAAACGTTTCCACAAGGAAACCCCAGGCTTGGAGGTCATATACCTGCACCAGCCTACAAGCCCAAGAATGCTCATGGCAGCACTAAGTATACCAGCCCTAACCTGGGAACGACCCAAATGTCCAACAAGATGGAACATGAGGAGAAAGCAAAGCCATGAAATGTTGGCCCCTTGCCCTGAAGCAGTGTGCACTCCTGGTATGCTCTGTTGTACTGGGAAATGTTTTCTCCGGAGAGTTGCCATTGCATGGAGGTGAGAGAGAGAGAGAGAGAGAGAGAGATCTCTACTGTGGATCTGTTGGGAGGGACAGGCAGGGAGAGCAAGGTGGCTGGAGATACTTGAGTGGGAGAGAAGGCCGTGTTTTTCCCTGGCTTGCCCGCTGTTGTGTCCTGGGGGAATGGTTTCCCCTAACAAGGCCAAAGACTGTGGAGGGATCCCCGTGACGACAGGATCCCCCAGGAGCCGCTTAACTGTGCAGCTGGCGGGGACTGTTTCTGTTCAAGGCCCAGGACAGGAGGAAGCTGTGGTAGGTCTGGCCTGTGCTGGCTGCCCCTTCGAGAAGCTGGCTCAGACTGGCCGCAGGTGAGCCCCGGGATGGATGGTAGGAGCTGGGGGAAGTGCTCACTGCAGCCAAAGTGGCAAAAGGGGTGAAGGCTGAGCGAGAAAGAGCCTCGGCTGTTAGGAGCAGGACACCACCCCCCCCCCACCCCCCAGCAGGAGAGCAGATGGAGCAGAGCCCATCAGAGGGCAGTACGGCTTGGGGCTAAGTCCAAACAGGCCAGGCCCAGAGAGCAAGGTGGCAGCGGGGGTCCCTGAAGACCCTGAGCTGGGGAGCGCTCCCTTCCTCCAGGAGCTACACTTTGTACCCAGGTATGGAAACACATGGATTTTCCTTTGAAGTTGCGTGGAGTGTGGGTTTATGGGGACATTTCATAACCCCAGGAAGATGAAGTTCCACAAGCTGGGAAACACATTGTTGTCTCACTGTTTCGATGAGGAGGATGAGGCTAAGACGGGCAGAAGACAGAGAGAGCATTGTGCAAGAGGCCGTGTTCGAGGACCTTCCTCACGACCTCGCTTCTGGTGTGGCCCCCAGGCAGGCGACACCGGACAAGCACAGGGAGTCACGCAACCGGGGCTGTGTTCTCAGGGCGCGTCTCCCGTGCTGGTGTTTTTAGTTCAAGGTTCTTGGGTTCTACTCCTGTGTTTTCACACATTCCTGTGTGTGTGTGTGGGGGGGGACATGATCCTCTTGGACTTTTTGAGGGAGAAGCTGAGCTTCCAGAATCTGAACAGAACACGGAGCTGCAAAGGTCTGAACAACGTTCTAGATTCCAGGTCCCACACCAGATACCACTTTCTGGGGCCGCAGGACCCGGGGGCAAGCAGGACGAGGCCTGCTGTCCCTTGGGTCCCTCGAGTTAATCAGCCCAAAGAAATGGCTCCTTGGGAAGGGGGGCTGGGGAGCAAGCAGGCGGCCACGTGAGTCTGGGAGACAGGATGCTGCCTAGGTCTCCTTTTGGAGACAGTCCCCTCGGCCCCTGGTGAATCACTGGGCTTTCCGTGGTCTGCGTCCAAGGTGGTGCCACCAAGGAGAGCCAAGGACGCTCGTGAGGGAGTTGGCTCCATGTCTTTTCATACCAGCCCTGGGCCAGTATGTCCCATAAGGGACAAAGCAGGAAGGGGGAGAAGGGGAGGCAGAGCCTCCCAGGTAAGTGAGAGGGAGGGCCTAGGTCAGAGGGAGGCTTCCCCACAGGGAGTCTGGTGGCTCTGAAGCGGGGAGAGGATCGAGGCCAGGGCCAGCTGGCTCGGGGAGAGGAAGGGCACAGGGGTGGGCAGGGGAGGCTAATCTGAGGGCAGGCAGGCTCTCAGGTGTGCCGAGAGCCTAGGCTGCTCCACGGTGGAACTTAGAAACCAGGAACAGGATGCGAGAAAGGACGGGGATGGAGGCCTCTTCCCTGAGAAGGAACAATGGCCATTCTTCCATTGAAGGCTGACATTCCGTGAGAGAGGAAAGGCCTCCTGGTGGAGGGGAGGGGGCAGCTTAAGGAGAGGAGCCGACTGGGAAGGGAAGGGGCCCCAGATGCTTGTGCTGACCCAGGCCAGCTCGGCCAGGCCTTCCTTTGGAACGGACCCGGAGACTGACGTGTACCCCGGCCAGCCCCTGTGGATGGCTTCACCTGCGTGTGACTTTACGGGGCGCCACCGACTCTGCTCCCACCCCTGCTTTGCGGCCCCCCAGGACCCCGAGGGGCAGGCCGGGCCAGGACGCCAGGAAGCTGCCCCAGGCCAGGGTCTCACGTGCTGTGTCGTGTGGTTCTGTGAGACTTACCATCTACACACATGGGAAGAAGGATTTCCCAGAAAAAATAAAGGAAGCAGGCCAATATAATCAACGCGCACAAACCCCTCCTCTTTCCAAATATGTGCCTATCTCCAAAACAATCAAAACTGCCCCATTAAATAACACTTGTTCAGTACAAAGGAAGTGCGGCATGATGGGATCGCACGCCGGTTCCAAGTAAAACATTCCCGATTGTTCGGCAGGCAACAATGAACAAAAAACGCTGAATGGCATTCACACGTGAGTTTTGCTAGGGGCAAGCCCTTCAGCGCGCCTGAGTGCCCAGCGCAGGGGTCACTCGGTGCCTCTCTCACGGTCACCTCTGGGGAGAGGCTGGCCCTGGGTTGAGGCAGGTTGGAACCAGGCTGGGGCCTCCAGAGCAGGTCCTGACCTGACTGGCCATCTGTGCCCCGGCCTGCTTCCTGCTCCTGGCACCTTGGGCCCTTCCACTACCTGCCCCTGGTCCAGCCCTTTCATCCCCGCAGCGTGAGGCGGGCTCTGGGCCGAGAACAGCTATTGGCATATGACTGGCCCAGGCCGGCAGCTGGCAGAGACCGGAGATGGGAGTCGGGGGCCAAAGGCAGCTGAAAGGAGGGGCAGCCTTGGTTCTTGCCCAGAGAAGGGCTTGGGGGCCTCAGTAACAGTCCTATCAATTGTGGTGGGCTGAATTGTGTCCCCCCTCACCCCAAATTCGTGCACCGAAACCCCAACCCTCATTGTGACTGTATTCGGAGATCAGGCCTTTATGGAGATAATTAAGGTGAATGGGGTCCTAAGGGTGGGGACCTGGTCCCATAGGATTAGTGCCCCTGTAAGAAGAGACACCAGAGAGCCCCGCTCTCGCGCCCCCGCCCACTGTCCCCATGTGAGGTCACAAGTAAAAGGTGGCCGTCTACAAGCCAGGAGGCAGGATTTCACCAGGAACCTAAGGGCCAGCAGCTTGACCTCGGGCTTCCGGACTCCAGAGCTGTGAGGGATAAATGTCCACTGTTGGTGCCACGCATTCGGTTGTGGCATTCGGTTATGGCAGCCCGCGCAACTGAAGACATCATCTAACAGTGAACTGGAAAGCCAAAGGGACCCGGAGGTCTTGGGGGCAAGCGGACACTCCAGGCTATCTGAGGCATCTGTCTGCCAGGCCTGGGGGCTGCTGGCCCCAGATCCCACCCAGGGGCGTGGCCAGCGAGTCCGCACGCACGTGTGCAAGCGTGAGCTGGGCCGGCTGCTGGGTGCACTCGCTGAGGCCCCAGAGCACGGAGCCTTATCTGATTCGTCACCGGGCTGGCCAAGAGTCCCTCGCCTTGTGCCTTAAGGCTGGCATGACTCCCGTGTGGGCCTTGTCCCAGGCGGCCCCAGGCGGGCGGTAAACAGCAGGGAGAGGTATATTCTTAATAAACGGAGTCCCGTTTTCATGCAAATGTGCCTGCTAATACAGACCGGAGGGACACGCACTACAGGATATTTATGACAGAAGCAGGACTGTTTGGAAACAGACGTTTTATTAGGTTCCCGGGAGGCACCAGCTGCTCTTCTAACATTTCTATTTCAGGGCTTTCTGTAGGAAAGCAGTCGCTCTATAAATAGCAGGGTGAGCAGAGTCCGGGAGGGGCTCTAAGGGTGCGGGGAGGCTGGGGTCCGAGGCTGGGGAACCTTGCGGCTCTGTCCCCGGCCCTGGGGGCGTCCCCCTTCTGGGTGACCTTTTTGGCGTTTCAGACTCTTCTTTCGATAATATCTCCATGCCTGTCTCTGGGATTCTTACTCTATTCTTCTTTTTCAATCTTTCAGTTGTTTTCCTTTGCTTTGTATTTTCAAAGAACTTCGTCCCTCGTAAGAGTTTCGAGGTCAGAACAAGGAGCATCTGTATACCTTTCCTACAGGCTTACAAGGGAACATTTTGCTTTCTCTCTCTCTGTCTCTCTCCAGATACGTATTATTCATGTCTTTTGCGGAGCTGTTTGAGATTATGTTGCAGACAACACAGCTTTTCACCCTGAAATGCTACAGCAAATATCTCTTAGGAGGGACTTTCTTTTATATAATCAGGACATGATGATCTCATCCAACACGATGATCTAATGTGAGGTCAATATTCACGTCTCACCAATAAGCCTCCCGATACTGTTTGTGTAATAGTCCCCCACCCTCCATCCATGATCCAGTCCAGACTCGTTCACTGCGTTTTCTTGTCCTGTCTCTTATGTCTCCTTGAATCTGCAAGGGTTGTTTCTATAGTTCTTCTTTGAATTTCACAGCATCGATATTTGGGTCAGGACCTGGAAAGGGAAGCAGAAAATGGTTAGCAAAGGAATTGGGGATTGATTAGAAAGAAGAGCCCTTATCCCGTGATGGGAGAGGTTGGGGAATTGAGCTTCTTAGAGGGGGTCACCGCGGAGGACCAGAAGAAAGTGCTCAGTCGGGACTACACAGGGGAGCTAGGAAGACGTCTAGGGAGAGCTGTTCTCTGAGGGAGTTTTGGGTCTGGGGTCTCTGGCGGTGATCAAGGCAGGCATTTGGGGAAAGAAGCAGTACAAAGTGGGAGAGGACAGAATGGACCCCATGGGGACACAGTGGCCTAGGTCTGTCCCCACCGCACCTATAGGAGAAGCCAGTGCCCTTCACCACAGAGCTGCACCCACACCTGGGCTAGGACATAGAGGTGCCATGGGAACCCGAGATGCCATGAGCCCATGACATGGAGGTAAGCTGGCGGATGGTGGCGGGGACCTCAGCAAGTCCTCTAAGCACAGTGGTGGCTACTTGCCCCTGCCTTTCTGATCGTGTGCACATTTCTCCCTTGGCCTGCAAGCTGTCCTCCCTCCCCACAGGCTCCCCTCTCCTCCTATGAAAATGAGTCTAACAACCGTAGGATAGTTGGACGTCCTTGTCCATGAACGCGCAGCGCAGCCCGTGCCGTCCTCTTCATGCTTTCTTCCCCTTGTCCCACCGCCTGTTCTCTGGCTCCTCTTCCCCGTGAGGTTGGGAGCACTTCCTGGGAGGACGGCCCCTTCCTGGGAGGATCCAGCCCGATGCCCCACACAGAGGGTTCATTCGGAAGCTAGTGGGTCAACGAAGGGGCTCATGGGTGGCTGGGCTGTTCTAGAAACCATCTAAGGAGACGTGGGTGACGACTTGTACTTTTAGCTCCTTGCTGTGAGGAGTGGCTTTAGGGATGGGGCCACAGTGGATTAGACCTGCCTGGCATTTTCGGGGGTGACTTTGTCCTGAGAGAGAACTTTTGGAGTGAGGACAGGATTCACTTCCAAGGTATGGAAAATCCAGTAGCGCTGTGGCTGAAACAAGACAGGAGTTTACTTCTCTCCTCAGCGCCCAGGCTCCCCCAGCTTGCCACTCCGCCCTCCCCGGCCAGCGGCTCTCTTCCTCCTGGCCCAAGATGGTGGCACCCACATTTCAGGCAGCAGGAAAAAAGAGGGGACAAAGAAGAGACCCCCCCCAAAAATGCAGCCACAGGACACAGGACACTTCTGCTGGTCTTTCATTATCTACAGCCTACACGGCCATCCCTGGCTGCAGAAAAGGCTGGATTATGATCTTTATTTTGGGTTGCCACGTGCCCAGGTGAAAAGGCTATGCAGATGGTTTGGTCAGGCCACCAGCGGTTTCTGGCACGGTGGTGTTTGCGGGGAGGTCACATGTCTTCTTCCTCACTCCCTCTTTCACGTGCAGGGAAGGTCCCAGGCCCTGTGTTTCTATGCAGGGTCATTTTTAGCTCTTCCTGGGAGTGGGGTGAGCTGGCGGCCACGTACTCTGATTGGATTACTCGTGTCGAATGGCTCGAGGTTGTCCACGATGCAAATACTGAACCCAAGGGAAATGTGTCAGGGTTTAAAGGCAGTGCTGAGCAAGGACTGTGCTAGGTGTTCATGGCGGGGCCCTGGGTTTTGCTGCACTGTGATTGAAAGCACATTTACTCTAGGGTGGGAATTTTAAATCTCCTTTTAAAAGCATGAGTCTCATGGGAGTGTGTTGGAGGCAGGGAACCGCTCCCCCGAGAGCAGTTTTGTAACTACTTGTAGCTGAATTTATTTTGTTTTGCTGAAGTATGCCAGCCTGGACATTTCCTCTTGTTCTCATGCTTTTGGACTCAAGCATGCAGAAAGCACATTTGCCTCTGGGAAATCCAGCCGGCAGGATGGGAATGAGGGACTCCCCCTTGCTGTGTCCAGAGGGTGAATCACCTTGCTTTGGAGTGGTCTGTGCTGGGGACGGGGGACTGGGACATAGGGGAGAGGCAAATGCTGCTGGTAATGGAAATGCAATGGGCTGTTGTCTCAGCCAAATCACACTTGAACACGAACTGCTGCTGTTTACTCAAGTTGGCTCCCCCACGTCCTGTGTCTTGGGGCCTGGGCTACTCCCCTCACAGCCACTGATGCTGTTCTGTGGGCTCTGTGTACGGGGGTGCGCCACTGGGCTGGGCTTCATTGAGTTGGCTGCCTCAGTTTCCCTGTGAGCCCTCACACTCTTTGTCAGGAAACGCACATGGGAACGTATACAGTGTAAGTCAGTCATCGGCGTGCACAACATCCCAAAGCAGCAGCAACTGCCATCGACTGAGTGTGCACTGTAGTCTAGGTCCCAAATGTCAGAGCTCTCAGCACTGTGACAGCAACCCTGAAAGGAAAGGATTGTTTTCTCACGTTGGAGATCAGGAGAAGGAGGTTGGAGTGCCCGAGCCACTTACCTCCAGGTCTTTGTGTGATGGGGTTTGGGGGCTGGTGGGATTCTCAAGTTGGGGAGCAGCTTAGCCTGTGAATGCTGCCTCGGGGCCTCGGAGCAGGAGGGAGAAGGTGCTCTGGCTCAGAGGTGGGAGGCTTTCGAGCTGGGAAATGGAGCATCTCCTCCCTCTGCACACAAACTGGCCAGAGCAGCCTTCTTGCCATCAGGAGCAGCCGCTGTGCTCGACAAATGTCCTCTGGCTTATCCAGTCCCTGTTTTCCTGTGATATTCATGTTTATGTCAAGGCCACACCCGTACTCCAGCTTTGGGGTGGAATGAAGAATTTAGCCCTGTAGGGTATGAGATCTTCCTTCCTGAGTTTTCCCCTTTGTGTCCACACCCGCAGTTGGACCCTTAACCATTCTGGTGTGTTGGTTGGTCTACTGCTTTGCCAGCCTCTGGAGGGGAGGCACCTCTGCCTGACATAGCAGAGAGTGACAAATTCTTTTTTTTTTTTTTTTAAGATTTTATTTATTTATTTGACAGACTGAGATCACAAGTAGGCAGAGAGGCAGGCAGAGAGGGAGAGGAGGAAGCAGGCTCCCTGCTGAGCAGAGAGCCTGATGCGGGGCTCGATCCCAGGACCCTGAGATCATGACCTGAGCAGAAGACAGAGGCTTTAACCCACTGAGCACCCAGGCGCCCTGAGAGTGACAAATTCTTAAAGGCTGGTTGATAGATTTATTTTTTTAAATTTTTTGGTAAATATTTTATTTATTTATTTATTTGAGAGAGAGTGAGAGAGAGCAGAAGAGAGGTGAGGGTCAGAGGGAGAAGCAGACTCTTTGATGAGTGGGGAGCCTGATGCAGGGTTCCATCCTGGGACTCCGCGATCATGATCACAAAGGCAGACACTCAACCGACTGAGCCACCCAGGCACCCTGATAAATTTAGTAATAAAAAAAGTTATTTCCTCATCTCTGTGTCTTCTACAAAGCAGCATTATAATTCCATTAACAATTCAGTTTTTTCTCTTGTGTCTAGTGGGAGAGACCTCAAAGTGTTTAGGCTTTATTGTTCTGCTGAGCTATTCACAGGCCAATGTATTTGCTACTGCATAAGTCCATGTATTTCCCTTTTTTTTCGGGGATAGAATCATGCAGATGGCAATTGTACTAAACCAACAGCACAGAGACCCCACTTTACTCCCAGGTATAATCCAGGGAATTCTTTTCCATTAAATAAACAGGTATTTTTACATCTCCATACATAAAGTAGTGGGCAACATGTTTTAGGGCGTTCCCACTTTCCATCCAGCTGATTCTCCACATGTCTAAGGCACCTTCTCTGTGATGGGCATTACTGAAAATGTGTATATTATGATCCCTGCCCTCAAGGAGCTTACGATCCAGCTGAGAGTCATGACAAAAAACAATAGAGAGCCACAAAGACAATACAGTATCAAGACCTAAATTTTAAACTGCTGGTTGGGATCCATTGGTGGGTGGGTGGGTGGTAAAATTAGTTTAAGGGATCACAGTCAGAATAAAAAAAAGGAAAATAAGTAAAATAGGAAAGATTAACACATATGATGTAGTAAGCTTAAGAAGATTTTGGTAAAGCTTTGGTTCTGTTTTACATATAAATATAATTTCTTACTCTAGGTCATGGCCAAATACATTTGAACATTTCCAACAAGATGTGTGGGAGATGAGCAGATGCAACTGTGTGAAGGGATGCCACATGAGAAGTGGGAGTTCTTTTTTTTTTTTTTAAGATTTATTTATTTCAGAGAGAGAGAGATCACAAGCAGGAGGGCAGAGAGAAAGAGAGACTCTCAAGCAGACTCTGAGCTGAGTGCGGAGCCCAACGCGGGGCTTGATCTCATGACCCTGAGATCGAGACTTGAGCTGAAATCAAGAGTTGAGCTGAAATCAAGAGCCAGATGCTTAATCAATGACACCACCAAGTTGCCCCAAGACGTAGGACTTCTGAACTTGTGTTTAAGTCATGGACTCTTTTTTTTTAAAAGATTTTATTTATTTGACACAGAGAGAGAGAGAGCACAAGCAGGGGGAACAGCAGGCAGAGGGAGAAGGAGAAGCAGGCTCCCTGCTGAGCAGGGAGCCCAATGCGGGGCTCGATCCCAGGACCTCGGGATCATGACCTGAGCTGAAGGCAGATGCTTAACCGAGTGAGCCACCCAGGCACCCCAAGTCACAGACTCTTGAGAACCCCCTTTGAAAACTATTGGCAATCAACCTTAGAAAACATGTATCTGCCTGGCATTTTGCACATGATCTCAGTGGTTCATGGACTTTGCAGCCTCCCACAGACCTTGGTTAGGCCCTTTGATCTAGAGATTCAAGCCAGGAGGGAGGGAGAGGAGAAAGGCTGGAGAGATGGTGGGTCTATGTTTCCCCGGAGAGAAGATCATCCATCTCTCATGGGAAGTCAACGAAGACTCCCATAGGAGGAGAAGCTCAAGACCAAGTTCATGTTTTAGGAAGACTGTTCTGGAAGCATGAGAGGCCATTGTAATAATTATTTGGGAGATGATAGAGGCGGATAGGCGAGCACAACTGTGCCAAGTTTTTAGGATAAAAAAAAATCATTGGACTTGGTATTTGTTTGGATACAGGGGAAGGGAGGAGAAGGGAGGGGTCTGGGGTGGCCCCCGGGGTTTCAGTCTGAGCAGACAGCCATGCTCATCGCTGAGTCAGGAATAAATATAGAAAAGAAAGCAAGTTTGGGGAGGAGTAGGAATTTAATTTCGTCGTTAAGAGACACGCCCAAGTATATCCAGGGACCTAAGAGAGTGTCCCAGCATTCTCTCAGTGAAACTGAAGAGCAGGCACCAAGGAGGGCCACATTGGTTTGGGGTCAGGGCTGGAAGAGGAGGGGGATTCAGACTTGGGGGGGTATGTTCTTCAGTGGAACCATTTGGCAATCCTGGGGCAACAGGAGTGTCCCAAAGGCTCTGAAACCCCCATGGACAGTGGAGATAGCAGGCAAGGTGCGCTGGGTGAGCTAGGGCAGCAAGTGAATAACCTGGGAATGAAGCTGTGCCTCTAGAGGCAAGGGGGCCTGTGCACATGGACTGGGTTTGCAAATACAGGGGAAGGGGCTCGTCCAGCCCAGGGGGGAAAGCCCAGCAGGCCGTGGCAAGGGGGTGTGGGCATGTGGGGCAAAGTCTAGCCCCTCTGGAACTCCAGTTGGTGAGTCTGCCCAGCCCCGTGAGCACTTTGGAGGAAGGGGGGCTCTGTGCCTCACGTTGTCTTCCCAGCCAGTGTCCCCACTGCATTTTGTTGTGACTCTGGCCTGCCTCTGATGGCCCAACCACCGAGCTCCTGATGAGTATTTAGGGCTATTTAGGGCTTGGCACCAATGCTTTGAACCTGGTGCATGGTGCTGCCCATCCAGTCCTGACCTCTGCTGACCTCCACCCCATTTGCCCTTGACCCTGGACTGAGAGTCTGCCGGCCTGTCTCCTCCCATCTTGTGGCCCAGTGCCTGCTGGTGGGAAACATAGCAGGATCCCCCAGTCTCTTTCAGGCCCAGGAACCCGATCCAAGTGTGTCTGTATCTGGTATGGAGGAAGATGGTATAGTCAGGAATTTCATGCTCCTTCACTTTCGATAAGTGCTGCTAGGAGTCTGGGTTAGAGTCGAATTTGTATTGGATGCTCTGGGTGAGCTCCTTCGTGATTTGTCTATAGTGTGCTAACTATACCCAGATGTCAGCACAGCACATGTACCATGGTGCTCTGATTAAAAGCACTCAGTACTAAAAATTTTTTCTAATAAGAAAAATGCGTAAGGAGAAATTAAATCTCCCATTTTGTCTGGAACCTACCTACCATAAAGATCCTGCATTATTTACCAACCACAAGAGTGTTTCCTTGGCTGGTACATGTGTCTCTCCTAGCACTTTTTCCAGCGGCACAGACTTTGGCAAAGTCCCTCACTAGCTCCAATACCAAGATTAGCTCATTCTCTTTTAGCAGGGGAGAAGCCAAGGCAAATTCAGAATTCTACTAACTCCCCAAAGGGAACTAGGTAATGGTCCCGACCTCATGGGGTTGCTGTGAAGATGGCAGGGGACAGTGTGTGGAAAATGTCTAGTATAGTGCCTGGTACTCACCAGGGTCTTGGTCAAGGCCAGCTCTTTTCCTGAAGAGGGTCATGTAATACCCAAACCAGTGAATTTTTACATCAGCTGGGGCAGGGACATTGAAGCCTCTGGTGTGGGTTTGTCTGTAGTTGAGACATTGACTGAAAGTCTCGAGAATGTTATGGAAGAAAAGAAGCAGGGAGGAGAACGGTAGTTGCAGAGCCAAAAGTCTGAATCCTAGACTGACTTCTCTCCTTCCCTGAGCGACCTTAGGCAAGGAATGTAGAGTTGAGTCTTGAACAATGCAAGGGTTAGGGGTGCCGACCCCCCTTCACATTCGAATATCTGCATGTAATTTTGGACTCCCCCCAAAACTTAACTACTCATAGCCTGCTATTGACTCAAAGTCTTACCAATTGATTGATTGATTGATTGATTAACAGGTTTTATATGCGATATGTATTACATACTCTTACAATAAAGTAAGCTAGAGAAAAGAAAATGCTACTAAGAAAATCATAAGGAGAGGTGCCTGGCTGGCTCAGTCGGTTAAGCGTCTGCCTTTGGCTCAGGTCATGATCCCAAGGCCCTGGGATCGAGCCCCGCATCGGGCTCCCTGCTCAGTGGGGATTCTGCTTCTCCCTCTCTCTCTGTCCCTCCCCCTGCTTGTGTACTCTCCCTCTCTCAAATAAATAAATAAATAAATAAACTCTTTTTTTTTTTGTAAAGAAAATCATAAGGAAGAGAAAATACATTCATGGTTCTATAGTGTAAGAAATCCACACGTAAGCGGAGCCCCACAATTCAAACCCTTGTTGTTTGAGAGACAACGGTATTTTTGTGAGTCTCAGGGTTCTCATTTGCAATGGGAATGATGCCTTTCTCAGAGGGCTGTGGGGAAAAGAAAGAACACTGGCTAATGGCTGTTTATTAAGTAGCAATTACTATTATTACTGTGACCTCTTGTTTCTTGCAACAAACTGTCTCCAGCGCGTCACATGCTCAAAAGTCTTCTTTGGTGTAAAAAAGTTGTTTTACTGTAGGTGCGGATGATTTATTCATTCGTTCCTCTAACAACTGTGGATTGAGTACCTGCTACATTCTACGTGCTGGGGATCTGCAGGCAGCTAAGCTCTGGCCTTATTCCCATCTTATCCCGGTGAAAGCAGACGGACCGCAGGCGTGTGGTAGGTACACGCTACCTGTATAGGTGATTAATAACAGGTTCATCAGGGAGATCTCAAATCTAACTCCCCCAAACTTAGGAAGCCAGTGACATCAGAAATCCATGGTCTTTCTGCCTATGCAGGCTCTTCCTGGTTGGGATGACTGCTGTGGCTCACACCTGGGACCTTCCCCGAGCCCATCCTTTTGGTTCGATCTTTGCCGTCTCCGGGCTCAGCAAACTCTGTTGCTCTGTGGCTCTCCAGCTGTGGCTTTACTCCCTTTCCAGGTGATGGATACCTCCCGAGCTTGAAGGGAACAGCCAACTTCTCTTGAGAAATAACCCAGGAAACTAAATTGTGCTTCTGGCCGTATGGACGACATTCTGGAGAGTTCTGATTCTTGTTTTCGGACCAAGGCATCTCCTTTATGTTTCACTCAGTCATCCCTTAAGCTTGTCAGGTGCTCTCACACTGTGGGGTTTCTGTTAATGGAGTTCCCGGAGCCTGGCATCTGCTTTCCCCACCTATTAAGTCCTACCCATTTGTCCAGGCTCAGTTCCGATAATCCCTCTGTGGCAGAGAATGTGACCCATTCCCCGATATCCATCCTCTTTTGATTCTGGTGGTCACTGAACCCCTGAACTTGAGATGGATTCATAGCTAAAAGCAAAACATTCTCAGGCTTCCTCAAAGCTCAGTGCAGCTGTGGAACCTGGGACTGGCTCCTTCCACACTTCTTGCTGGCGGGAATGGGGACTTGGTGTCAGGACTCGGTATCTTGGTACAGCAGCAAGCTGAAAGGAAGGTGCCTGGGTTCTTGGCAAGGTGCAGCTGCCCCGTCAGTCCTGGGCTCCTGGTGTTCAAGCAATAATCTGAGGGAAAATCAGCGTCCTCGCTCCCCCTCTCTTTCTCAAGCTATTGTTATTTGGTTTTCATTAGAGAATCCAAAAACTGATATCCTCAAAACTCACCCTCTTCTGTGAGGTCCTCCCAACCTGCCTATGTATCCCCAAAGTGTGTGATTTTGTCTCAGTTAGAATTGTCACTTGGCTGTTTGGGAACCTAGAAATTCCTGTAAGCTTGTAGTCCTTGATGACATAAGCCTCTGGAGAGTAGGAACCTGTCTTATTAGATATGGAACCCCTCCCCCAATAACCAGCATAGCACTTGGCCTGTACCCTTCATGTATTTAAAGAATGTCTGCTCAGTGCATTTTTTTGGTGACTGGAGAGTGATTCCCTGATTCTCTTGGACTAAAAATACTCTCCCTCTAAAGCATCTTTGCCCAATAGAAATATAAAGCAAACATATGTAATTTCGAATTTTCTCATAGCTGTGTTTAAAAAAAATGCAAGAGGAACCTGGTGAAATTAATTTTAGTTTTATGTTTCATTTAGCCCTATATATTGAAATGTTGTCCCTTCCACAAGTATCAATATAAAAATTATTACCTAGAATGTTTTACATTCTTTTTCTCATACTAAGCCTTTGGAATCTAGTACGTATTGTACACTTTTAGCACATCTCAATTCCAACCAGCCACTTTTCAAGTGCTCAATGGCCACCCATGGTGAGTGGATACTGTACCAGGCAGCATAGCTCTAGGGGACCCTGGAAGGGTGGGGGCAATTTGGATGGGCTGGAAGGGCATGGGAGGAATGCTGAGAGTAGAAACAAAGAGTTTTTTTTTCTTTCCTTCTTCCTTTTTTGTTTTTGAAGACTACACACACACACACACACACACACACACACGGAGAGAGAACAAGCAGAGGGAGCAGGAGAGGGAGAATCAGACTCCCTACTAGATCCCAGGACCCTGGGATCATGACCAAAGGCAGACACTTAACCTACCGAGCCACCCAGGATTCCCAAGGAGTCTTTTTCCAATGGTTTCATAGAACTTGCTAGACACAGGGCTCTGCAATAGACAGGAGCTCTCAGTGAATCTTAGTAACAGTTGAGTGACTTTGATGTTGAAAGATTAATGTGGGAAGACAAAGAACCACTGACAAATCTAAAGAAGAAATGGAACCAGAAGAGAAGAGCTCTGGGGGTCATTGAGGCCAAACTCTGGGCATATCTAACAATATAATGAATGAGGACACAGCCTTGACCGAGAGACAGGGTAGCGTAGGGTTGGGTTTTCACCACTGCTGCCTAAATGACCTTAGATGAGCCATTTTAACTCTCTGAGACTCAGTTTCCTCAGGAAGCCCACCCCTGGAAGCAGCACTTTGGTGGGCACAGAGTGATCTCTTCAAAGGAGCCAGATTCCTAGTGCATGATAGGGAGAAGCTCATGGGACCAGCTCTGACAACCTCTAGGGCCACCAGACAAGGCAGGCTCCATGGACACCCCACAAGAAGGATTTTTTTCCCTAGGGTTATTGAAACAACAGGTGGCCTCCATCCAAGGCATCTGGCCAAGGAAGGATCGATTTTGCAGAGTAGAGACTGACAGGTGGGACAAGGGAGGGGCCACCCTGTGACAGCCACCAGTCAGTGGGGTGGACACAGGCTGTCGTGATACACAGAAGGCAGGAGAGAGACAATGCCTTTCTTTTTTCTCACGGAAGTCCCTTTGTGGAGCTCTGGGGTCTGCAAGAAATACTGAGTAGATGGGGTACAAAATACCTCAGCAGCCCAGCTGGGTTGTTAAAAAAAAAAAAAAAAAAAAAAGAAACGGGGACTCATGACTGTCATATGGGTCATTTGAAGGGGAAGAATGAAAAGTCCCCACGAACCCCCTTAAGGTCTCAGCTTTCCAGCATCTCATACTAAAATGTGATTTTGGTCTGTATTTATCCAGATAATGGCTTCAACTTTTCATGCACAGATCTGGCCATCAAGGATGTGGACCATTCCCACCAAGGCCATTGTGGGAGGAGGCTAGGCTAGAGGCTGATTTGGAGCTGATTTTAGGAGGGGAAACAGGTCCAAGTGTCCCAAAGCTCAGGGTTCCAATCACTAGAATGTATGGATGTCCAGGGAACAATGGAATGTGTGGTCATGATGATGGTCTGGAAAGTCTGAGTGCCGGATCCACCAGAGAATCTTAGAAACTTATGACTTTGTCCTTGAGAAGCTGCCAGGGTTTCTGGAAATGGCTGTGCTTTTGGGTAAGAGCAGCTGAGCAAATAAAAGTGCGGCCTGACACAAAATCACAAGGCCAGGGCTATGAGTAAGAGGTCTGCCAACCCCAAGGCCAAGTGTGTCCTTGATGGAAAACTAATTCTCAAGGAGGAAGCCTATACCTGGACGAAGTTCCTTCTTGTCTCCCTAGCTTATAGAAACAGCCAGACTTTCCCCCCTCATTTTCCGTGTGGAATGTTAGTTCTTTAAGACATAGCCTGGGCTTCATGTTCTTCAATGTTTCCTCGTGGTGATGCTTTCTGTTAGATGGCACCATCTTGGATGGAGGGAGAGAATTTCTGCTCTGGCACCTGGGGAGGCACTGGGTTCAACCAAGGCTCTTGACCAACTTTTGTGTAAAGGATGCATTCGTATGTTCACCTCCGAACAGTTTGGGTGAAGTGACATGTGGCACCTCCCGCTTCTTCTTTCTGCCT
Source organism: Mellivora capensis (assembly GCA_004024625.1). NCBI lineage: Eukaryota > Metazoa > Chordata > Mammalia > Carnivora > Mustelidae > Mellivora > Mellivora capensis. Next base: position 76,373 of record PISX010001603.1, on the reverse strand, counting down.
TCATTCCTCATGCCTGGTGGCCCAGCGGGGGGCTGGGAGCCTGCCTTTCCCGCCAGAGTCTTTGTCCTGCTTTGCTACTCCTATCTTCCACATCGCAGAGAAAATCCAATACACCTGATGAATGTAATCATTCTAGAGCGTTAGGGATTTAACACTTCACACCCACCCTGAGTGGCTGATGCCGGAAAGCTCAGGGCTAAACCAGCTGGTTATGAATCAGGATTCTGCCTATTACTGGCTGTGAGGCCGTGGCCAGTTCGCTTCATCTGTCTGAGCCCTAGTTTTCTTATCTGAAAAACAGGGATGCTAATAATTTTTATAGCTACTTCCTGGGGTCCATAGAATTACAGGAGATGAGAAGCAGGAAGCTCTTGGGACAGTGGTGGACACACTGTCAGCATGCCAGGGCTGCATACCCGGGCAAGAGTCTGAAACTTATAGACATGATTTTCTCTTTTGCCTTCCAGAGTATGTAAGCTTTATGTTCATTGGCTGTTGTTGAGGGGAGGGGGAGGGAGGAAGCAGAAGGGAAATTGGGATTTGTTACAGAAAAAACCCCACCATCCATTTTAGGGACATCACTTCAAAACAGGGAGCTGGTTGGGCAACTTTCATAAATACAGGGCTAGAGCTTGTATTTTATTTTTTTTTAATTTTTTATTTTATTTTTATTTTTTAAAAGATTTTATTTATTTATTTGACACAGAGAGAGAGAGAGAGAGAGACGGCGAGAGAGGGAATACAAGCAGGGGGACGGGGAGAGGGAGAAGCCGGCTTCGGGCCAAGCAGGGAGCCCAATGCAGGGCTCGATCCCAGGACCCTGGGATCATGACCTGAGCTGAAGGCAGATGCCTAATGACGGAGCCACCCATGCGATCTGCAGAGAATTTAAAACAGAATAAAACAAATTCCAAACTGAGTCTACTTTTTATGATCACCATGTGTGGATATTTTTAAGCAATCTCTGGTAAAATAGTCCTCCCTGCAAATGTTGAGTTTTAATAACATATATGTAAACACGTTTGTTACTTACCCTTTCCTAAACATTTATATTCTCTGTGAAAGGTGTCATGGAGAACTCCCAGTGAGGCGGTTGGCCCCCCAAACACATACTTACCCAGCAGCTATGCTGTTTATTTCAGGAGTAAATTCATAACGTTCTGGAAGTATCCAAGCTCACTTAGGATCCCTGTCTCCAGCCCCCGAGGCGCAACGTATTCCTTTTTTAAAAAAATGGCATATCAAGGGGCGCCTGGGTGGCTCAGTCAGTTGGGTGACCTACTCTTAATTCCAGCTCCGGTCATGATCTCAGGATCGTGAGATTGAGCCCCCAAACAGGCTCTGTGCTCAGTGGGGCGTCTGCTTGAGATTCTCTCTCTCCCTCTCCCCACCTCAAAAAATGGTGTTATAAGTTTAATTGAATATTATGTAATTATCAACAAGAAAAAGGTAGATCTATATAAAATGAAGCAAAAACAATCTCGAATATACAATGTTCAATGACATAAGAAATATATGGAACACAAAAATATTTGAAAAGGTGACGTGTATCTGTTTTATAAACGAATGGAATATCTCTCGAAGGACAAATAAGAAACACTAGAAGAAAAAGAGGAAAGGGAGTACCGTGATCATAAAGACAAAGACACATATTTGAGCCGCCTTGGTTCTGTCACCGTGTGACTGCTGGGAGATTTCATTTAGGTTAAAAATTCAGTGCAGCGGAGCAGAATGTGGATGGCGAGGTGTAACATTTGTATTTGCTGAGCACAAATGTTAGTTCACAGATGAAATATTTTACTGAGTCTGAGCAATATTTTTCACACTGGCATTTATTTCTCTTTCTAAATTGTTAATTGTTCATTTTAAAGCTAACGAACTCATCAAGAGGGTAACGGCTATTACTGATTATTATCGGATTCTTAGATGAATAGTTCGGCAGCGTAGAGAGGGGAGTTTTAAAAAATGATTTGCTCTGGGTGTCTGATGCCCTGCATGCCTGACTTTGTAATCAGGACATAAAAATGCTTTTTGGGAATTATTTTTATTTTATCCTCACCAGATTTGCTCAGAAGAGCAATTTAATCAACACTTGTAATCGGTCACTTTTGGGGCCACTCCAAAGGTTTGGAGTGAATTCAGGAGCATCCTCCTTATTAATCCTATCGATCTGCAAGCCATTTTCTCTCCTTACAACAAGCTTCCTTCTTACCGATATTATAATTGTTATAAAAATTCCTTTTATTCTAGGGACAAAAGGCCAAATATACAGGTGCTCCAAGGCTGTCTCAGAATGGTAGAGGCCCAGTAAAAGGAGCACCACCAGCAGGCAGGGCACCCTCGTTCCTTCAGTCAAGGGAGAATTTGCAGAGCTCAGAGAGAATCTGAGAACCTGCAGAGGGGCATGGAGTCAAAAGGGGAGACCGAGTATACAGCCACTCCCAGCTGCTATGTTTTCCTACCATGGATCCTGTTTTCCCGCAAGGGGCAGCGCTGTGCCTGGCCAGGCACCTGCACAGGAAGGCAGTGCCCCCTCCCACAATTCATGGCAGGCCATTCCTTCTCCCCTGGGTGAGCCTTGCATCCTAGAATTGTGAAGCACCCCTCCCCATCTCCTTTCCAAGACTTCATGATGGACCGAGGCATGTGCCAGATGGATTTCAGCTGTGCTGAGGTGTTGTGACCCGCCTACCTCCTCTGGGGTCAGGAAGGAGCCTGTGCGGCTACAGGTCCTTCTTTGATCACCTTCTGCCCCCAGCGGGCCATGCAAATACGATTTAGTAGTTGTGCCCTTTCGTGGGATTTCTCGAGAAGCACTGCCTTGGGGCAAAGACAATGCTGTTCTTGGCTGTTTGGGAGACATGGGATCTGTTTTATGCAAGGAAAAGGTGGTTTGACCTGTTTCACTGCCTTTGAGCAAACCTGGTGGTCCTGTGGCTTCCAGATTAATTTGAGGGAGCAGCGGGCCACCTGCGGACAATGTGCAGCTGGCTGACAGCGCACCGTCCCTGACGTGCGCCGCAGCTGCCCTCTGTAGCTCAGGTTAACATTCTGTCTTTGTGAGGTGCTCGGAGGGACCGCGGATCTGTCCCCGGGGCAGCGCTTTTTCTTCTCGAAACGAAGGGAAGGCTCTGGGGCTCCGGTGCCCTGTGCGGCACGCCGTCTACAAGACATCATAATAAGATGGTTGGGACCCCGTTTCTGGAAAGAGGGCACCCCCATGCCTGAGTGACGGTGACCGTTTCCAGTAGGTGTGACGCATGAATGACATGTAAGCCAACCGTTCCTCTTGGGGGAATTGCGGGTTACATTCACTTTCTGCCGAGGTTTCGCGGTCTCTTCCCGGTGTAATGAACTGAAGGGCCGGCAGCGCCGAGGGGTCCAAGCCGCGGCATGTCTGTGGTCCGTCATGTGCAGTCGGTCAACAAACACTCGCGGACTATCTCTGTGTCAGGCGCCGAGCGGCGTGCGGGGCGAGCTTTCCTTGGCGACATCGCGAGAAGAGCGATGGTAAAGGCTGAAAGAAGTTCCTGTGAACAAAAGCTGGCGGCGTTTTGAAGTTATCTCAGGGGGTTATTTAAAGGGAAATGTAGAATAGCGTCTTCCGTGTTTCTAAGAGTGCGTGGCCTCATGGCCTCTGAACTCCTGGCCTTGCCTCTGACATCTGCGGAGCCCAGGGCAGGAGGACCACCGGGGGCCATTGTGTGTCCCAGTATTTAGGAATGTAAATCAAGCCTACTAACATTTAAATAAAACATGCTGTGTCCTCTTACTTTTAAGAAACACACATTCAAGGGCGCCTCAGTGGCTCAGTCATTGGGCATCTGCCTTTGGCTCAGGTCATGATCCCAGGGTCCTGGGATTGAGCCCTGCATCGGGCTCCCTGCTCGGTGGAAGTCTGCTTCTGCCTCTCCCACTCCCCCTGCTTTTGTTCCCTCTCTCGCTATCTCTCTCTCTGTCAAAATAGACAAGATCTTTAAAAAATAATGCACATTTATAAAGATGAAATGGAAAAATGTGTAAAGCTATAATTTTTACATGACCCAAAGGTAGCAGGTATAAAAAAATGGCTAAATTAATTATTATTGCATATGTTTAAATGTTTGAATGGCTAACAGCATGAAGGCATGTACATTTTTTTTAAAGATATTATTTATTTACTTGAGAGAGGAAAGAGAGAGTGAGAGAGCATGAGAGGGGAGAGGGTCAGAGGGAGAAGCAGACTCCCTGCTAAGCAGGGAGCCCGATGCGGGACTCGATCCCAGGACTCCAGGGTCATGACCTGAGCCAAAGACAGTCACTTAACCAACTGAGCCACCGAGGCGCCCCGAAGGCATGTAATTTTTAAAAAAGATATATTTGTTAATTTACATGCATGTAGGGGGAGGGGCAGAGGGAGAGCATCTCCAGCAGACTCCCTACTGAGTGCAGAGCCAAATGTAAGGCTCGATCTCACCACCCTAATATCAGGACCTGGGCCGAAACCAAGAGCTGGACACTCAACCCACTGAGCCACCCAGGTGCCCAATGAAGGCATATAATTTGTAGTTATTTCATAGGTATTTTCTTAAATTTTTTTCTTCATTATAGCATGATCATGAATTCTGTCATTATCATGAACATGGTCACATAAGTTTGTTCTATCAACAGCAATGAGCTAAAGGATTTTAAAAATCTAAGTGTATTTAAAATATGCAGCATGCGAGTGTATTTCATAAAAAATGTGAAGTACAGGGGGGCCTGGGTGGCTCAGTTGGTTGGGCTACTGCCTTCAGCTCAGGTCACGATCCTGGAGTCCTGGGATTGAGTCCCGCGTCTGGCTCCCGGCTCCACGGGGAGTGTGCTTCTCCCTCTGACCTTCTCGCCTCTCATTCTCTCTCTCACTGTCCCTCTCTCAAATAAATAAATAAAATCTTTAAGAAAAAGAAAAACCTTTAAAAGAAAATGTGAAGTACATGTAAACATATCAAAATTCATTTTTCATCTGTATTTTCAAAGAAAGTTACTTTTTCTTTTTCTTTTTAAAAATTTTTATTAATTTGACAGAGAGACAGAAATCACAAGTAGACAGAGAGGCAGGCAGAGAGAGGGGGAAGCAGGATCCCCGCTGAGCAGAGAGCCCGATGCGGGGCTCCATCCCAGGACCCTGAGATCATGACCTGAGCCGAAGGCAGAGGCTTAACCCACTGAGCCACCGAGGCGCCCTAAAAGTTACTTTTTCTTATAAAACATAAAAATTAAAATGGGAAAGGGAAAATACAGATTATAATTAACATGTGTAAAAATGTTAAAACAAAATTACTTAAAGAAAACTGAATTTTAATTTTCTAAAACTTAAATCTCTCTAAATATTCGTGCTGATGATGCTCCCTATTTCTAGCATTCAGCTCTCATCCAGTGGTTGATATAAAGGATGTGTATTTTGCAGCACACTTGTTACATAGATACTGGTTGGAGAGTTACAGGTATTGTGAGGCATCTCTCCGCCATATGCAATTGTTGCAAATACCAATTGTTGCAAATAATTCTCGGGGAGCTCCAGGACCAGGAATTGAAGCAAAGAAACAGATGAATAGTGGCCCTGGGAAGTGATGTGTCTGAGGAGAAAGCTGACCAACTGATTGTTAATTTGCTTGTCTTTTCTCTCCCCTGCATGCATAACTGGTCAAATCCTTTCTGCACTCTGAAATACCATCCTGCCTCATATCGGTGGCCCCAGTACAGCCTGCAGAACTTCATGGTCGTTGGACACAGTGGATTTTTCTTTCTTCCCAAGGATATAGGACAGAAGATACAGATAAGCTTTGGAGAAGCGGTATCCTGGGGTCTGAGCTGTGTTGCTCACAGGAGTGGGTGTTTGGGTGGCGAGTGAGACTTTGCCAGCCCTGAGCACTGGATCTCCAGCAGTGGAGGCAGTGGAGGGGGCCGTGGGAGCCTTAGCAATGTTGTTCTTGTAAGTGTGAGCTGTCTAAGGCACGGGTCTCAGGGCAGGATCTCTTTTCCCTCAGTCTCTTGGTAGTGCCAACCTCTCCAATGCAGCAAGATCCCAGGAAGAATTTCCTACTGGGGTGACTTCTGGTACCTTCTAGTGGCTCTGGCCTGCCCACTTCTAGGGGGCGGGGGCCTTTGAAGAGGCCTGGCTTGCCACATGGCTCATTTCTGTCCTTCTTGGAACAGTTCAGTGTTGGAGTTGAAGTAAATGTTGTACACTTGGCTGGGAATGAGTATCCTTGTGTGGTCTGCATGAAGTTGCAGTACGTGTGGGTCTTGTCCAGAGGTACACTGCAGCGAAATATCTGCTTTCAACCTGGTTTTAAAGATTTTATTTATTTGAGAGAGAGAGACAGAGGGAGAGAGAGAATCCCAAGCAGACTCTGGTCTAAGCGTGGAGCCCAATGCGGGGCCCCATCTCACGCCCCTGAGATCATGACCTGAGCTGAAACCAAGAGTCAGATGCTCAACCGACCGAGCCACCCAGGTGCCTCTCTTACCCTGGTTTAGACCCTCCCTCCCAGGCTAGTAGTGGGAAGGACGTGCCTGGTGCTGATGCCTGATGGTGCTTCTGCAGTAAATTCACAGTTGCCACGATGGTCTGATGCTTTTGTCCGTCTCGTTGCTGATTTTGAAGCTGAACTGGACCATTCTGTGAATATTGTGTGCAGAAGAAGTCATGCCCTACGGAGTACAGGGGAGTAACGACAGGACTCTTGTCCCAGCCAACGATGTCTATCCGGTGTCTGTCCCGTAGGTCCTGCAGGGAAGAAGACAGGCAGTTACGCAGGCTTAAGCAGTCAGCTGGGACCACAGTGAGAAGGCGGCGGGCCAGGCGCATCTAACGCCATCAGGGCCTCTTTTCCCACTCAGCCTGCCCCTCGGCCCCACTCCGGAACCTGCTCGGTGTTTCTCCCTCATGACTCAGCACAGCTGACCTGGCCTTCGCCTTCTCTGTTCTTGCCCTCGCTTCCTATTTGCTGGATCTTCTTTCCCCAGACCCTGAGCTCTGTCATCTCCTCCCCACTGATCATTTCACCTGGACTCCCGATTCCTCTTCTGGCTGATTACGTTATTCCAGCAGCTTCCCTGGACCTAAGACAAAAGATATGGGGAAGAGGTTTGAAATCCTTGCTCCTGAGGGTCTGACAGATGGAGACGGACATTCCCACCTAGAGAAAGAACATACAGGCAAAGTTTTTTTGTTGTTGTTGTTTTTTTTTTTAAGTGAATGCACGGGCAGACGCAAGACCCACACAACGTTTTGGGCAGGTATCCATGCCACAAAGGCTCGATAGGGAGAGTAGCAGCAGGACACTATGGCCAGCCCCATAGGGCCCTGCTGGCCACTGTCCCTCCGATCACCTGGCAGTCTCACCGTTCGAGAAGGTTCCAAGGTTCTTACAATGAAAACACATGACCGTAACGACCCCCACTCTTCATTTGTCTCCTCCACAAACTGAGCTTTCTGCCTGGTGACATTCGGTGTGTCTCACGGCCCAGTCAGAATAGATCGAGGCTGTGCTGTTATGCCGTTGTTCCCAAGGATGCCCCATTTCACTGGTTTCACAGATGTTTTGGTTGGATTCTATTTTTAGACTGCCTCTGCCAAAAACATCTTCTTTGCGAACCGGGAGGTTCACGTCAGTGTGTCACTGTGGACAGTTGCCTGACTCCGTTTCGCACCCCATGCTGGGGCTCAGTCTCCTCAGCCCTTCGTGCTTCCCCCCCATTAGCATCAGTGGGGGCCTCGGCAGACAGATTGAGGCCAAGGGAAGGTGGGTGCCTCGGGCTGCACTGCAGGGCCGTGAGCTGGTGCCCCGGGGAGAGTCGTAAATGGTGCATTGCAAGCCCGATGCTAGCTTAGATTGTGTTTACATCCAGACGTACATCTTGTTATCAAAGAAGGCAAGACACTCAGCAGGAGATCGCAGCCACAATGAGCGTCCTCGTCCTCGTCCTCTTCCTGCTATTGCCTGGGGGTTAAATCTGGCAGGAGGTCTGATCGGGTCCATGCAGGAAGTGTGACAGCGCCTCGTGTTGTGGGCCCACGGATGGAGGGAGGTTCTCCCTATGCACCGAAGCTGAAAGCTGTTTGGATTTCTGCACCCTGACTAGAGGATCCCTCCAGGAACTAGCAGAGGTCCTTAGGCCTAGCCCAATGTACGCTCTAGGGCCTCTCTGACTAAGGGCCTCACAAGACCCAATCCTGCAGGGAGGCCGCTTCGAGATCCTTCTGTGAAACTCTGGGCTGAGAGTATAACAGAAGACTACCTGGAGCCCAGTGGACATGCAGGGCCCAGCAGCCTGCTCTCTGGTGGGCATGCCATCACATCAGGGGGAGCCTGACCACTGAATGCACAATGATGGTGGCTGCTGCGGTGCAGGTGTGACCCTACATTGTTGCTCAACCTGAATCAGGGTTTTGTGACTGTGGGGGGCTCTCTCCTGTGATGAGTTCTGTAGAGGTGAGGTCCCAGCTCAGATTCCACTGTGGCCCAGGTAACAGAGAGAAAAGCCCTCTCTCCTGGCTGGAAGGCAGAGAAGCAGAGAAGGGAAGGAGAGGGCCCCTTTGCCCGTGGCCTGGCCACACCTCCCCGAAATTCACATGGATTTGGGAGGAGCTCCCATTTGCTGAGCATCCCGTTGGCAGGAAGCGGTCCGGGTGTTAAAATGTTCTCACACGTTAGGGGACCACCCTCTGGGGGAAAGGTGAAAGTGGAAATTGAGGCTAGACACTCCAGAGAGAGATTTCCTGGAGTTCCTTAATGGGTGCACCCTCATGTTTGGGCTGATTATCCCTGGGCACCGGCGAGGTGGAAGTCTGATGAGTTTTAATGCAATTATCTAACGAAGTTGCCAGGGATTTTAGGACCCACTCTGCACCTGAGACTCTGTATGGTCAGTCAGGGGCTGAGTGAAAACTCTGCCTTCTGGGACCCCTGAGTTTAAGTCCCATCTCCCAGGGTTTTTTTGCTGTGTAGCCTGGGGCAAGTTACTTAATCTCTCTGAACTTCGGTTTCTTTACCCCTAAAATGGTATGAGAAGTAGCCTGGCTCATAGTAGATGCTGAGTAAATGGTGATTGCTTTCCTTTCCCTCTCCTTCTTTGTGTTGGCAAAGGCCCGTGGGCAACACAATCTCCCCTTCTCCCAAGTGCACTCTACCATGGACCCAAGTCTCCTTCCCACACCAGGAGGGGAGGATCTCCAGATACAGTGTAATTCAGATGGAATGCACTGGCTCACAAGGACAGCTGTTCTCTCTCTGAGACCCTGTGGCCTCTGTTGGTGCTTACAGACCCAAGGTGCCCGTGACCCCCACACCCTTGAAGGGGCTGGCTTGTTTGTGGCTGACGGAGCTGGTTTTCTACTGGCTTGCATGGCACTTGGCTTTGTCAGTGCAAATCATTGTGTGCTGCTTTGCACGATGCCCTGCTCTGCGTGTAGCTGCCTCCCACCCCACCAGCCAGCCCCAGGCTCACCAGATGAGGTGGGAAAGGAGGCAGAGAGAAGGAGAGCTTTCAGTCTCTCTGACCTCAGTTAGAATCTCGACGGTGCTGGTGGTTCCCTGCGTAATGTTAGGCATGTCCCTGAGCTCCTGAGCCCCAGCATTCTAGTCTGTGAAGCAGGATATTAATTCCTTCTTGGCAGGAGTGTTATAAATATCAAAGGCAGTGAAGTATCTGGCACATGGGAGGCATTTGATAATAATATCCTTGTTATTCAGAGCAATGTTCTCATGCCCTTAAATCATTCACTTTAAATAATTAGAACAGCGGTTCTCAAAGTGTGGCTCCTGGGACAGTAGCCTCAGCATCTCTTGGAGCTCCTCGGAGACTCAGATCCCCGGCCCCACCCGGGACTCCTGATTCAGAAGCCCTGGGGACAGGCAGCCTCCACAATCTGTGTTCTGGGATTGGGATGCACCACCAAGTTGGAGAACCTCTGAGTTAGAAACGTTTTTCAAAACATTGTCTTTCAAGGTCATTTCCTTTGCCTGCCTCATGATGCCTGCTTGCTCCTGGATGTGACCCAGGAGGGTTTATAAATTTAAGAGCCATGGAGGCCAGTGCAGAGCCCTGAGTCCTGGGGCTGAGTAAACGCCCACCTGAATACAAGAGAAGGGCTCCAGCACCCTCGAGCCCCTCCTCCCATCACAGAAAAAGGCTTCTGCTCAGTGTTCCAGGCTTTGCTTCCCTCCATCACCTCCCAGCCCCGGGAAGAGCTGCCCCCTTCCTTCGCTGGGAGCAGAAGTGGGCAGGCCCTGTGCCGTTCCGTTCTCCTGTAGCCCCAGCACAGGCACTTGCTCTCATCTTGGCTCTACTTCCCAGGGCAAGGGCAGCCGGGGCCTCGAGGCTGGATGGGCCCGTGATTACCCAGGTGTGCGGCTGGCGTGTACTTCTTGAACGGTCACCGCCAAGGCACCTACATCAGTACAGTGCCTGGACCCGGACAGCGTTATTCGTCCCGCAGGGCGGCCCTCATTGTAGGGAAACCGGATGACTTGGTGTGTCGCGTTCTGTCGAGCAGCCTTCCAGGGGGTGTGCTGATTCCTTTCCTGTGGTTTGTTATCCTGCTCACGGCATTACTGACTGTGGGTGCATCCAAGAGCGTTCGACTCCGAGTTCCGTGACCTGAAGGTCTCCTGGATGCCAGGCACACCATGAGGGGCCACGGAGCATTCGCAGCCTGGGATGGCATCTGTTCCAAGAATGGAACATTTCCAATAGCTCCCCAGAGTTTTTCAAGGACACAGATATCTGGTGTCCTAAGTGGACCTGGCCTCAATGGGAGTCCTCAAGGTTTCACTTCCCTTTTCAGATGCAGTGTAGTTTTGCAGGGACACAGATCTGGGTCTGATTCTGGCACTGCCACTCACTAGCTGTGTGACCTGGGGAAAGTTAGTCAACATCTCTGAGCCTCAGTTCCCTTCTCTCTCCAATGGCCGTAAGAACGCTTGTAGGGCTGTTGGGGATATTGCAAGAGATCTGGAGTAAGGTACCTGCACCCGGTGGGCGATCCGTAAACTAGTTGTTGTTGTTGTTGTTACCATGGAGTTTGCCTCTGGGTGAAGCCTTGGAAAAGACAATATACCTTCCCCAGTGGAAAAATAACTTTGGAGGACCTGTTTCAAAATTTTAACGGAAGAAAGATATGAGTTTCCAGAAGTAGAACGCAGAGGTCTTTCCAGGAACGTCTGAGCTTCTGGTTTCACTGTCCCTCACAAGTTGCCCCTCTGGTGAGTCCCCTACAGTGCTCCTCCTAGACACGGGGTGAGGGACATCCGCCCCGAACCAGGCCCTCGAGCCACGGTCCAGCCTGTCAGCAGATGGGGGGCTGACTCAGGATGCTGGCGTGCTTGGCTGTCTATTCTCCTCTAGGAAACATGTGTCGGCAACCCCGTGACTGACAGCGGTGGAAGCCCTGGCCAGCCAAGCCAAGTGGAAGACCTGCTTCTTTGACTTTTCACTGTGATCTCACAGTCAGGTCACTGAACGCTTTGGGGTGGATGGAGCCGTCCAGATGAAAGGATGCGTGAGACTGGGTCTAGAGAGTTCTACATAGGAGGAAGCCACTGGAACAGCCACACCACGAGGCGGACGGCTCCCACACAGGCCTGGCCGTGGGCGGGTGGGTGCAATTCCCCTGGGTGCTCAGCGAAGCAGGTGTTTTGAAGGCAGAATTAGTAATTAGGTAAATTCATTCAAACAGGCTATTCTTAAAGATGAAGAGCACAACGGAATGGGCTTGTAAAACCTTTCAGATTCTTTCCAGCACAGTGGAAAACTTTCCAGCACAGTGGAAAACTTTCCAAACAGTGACAGTTTTTTAAAAATTTCATTGACACTTTTTTTTGGCATGATTTTTTATGGTAAAATACGCTTAACATAAAATTTACCATTTGATCCATTTTATGTTTTTATTTCTTAAATTAAAAAAAAATTTTTTTCAAAGATTTTAAAAATTTATTTGACAGACGGAGATCAGAAGTAGGCAGAGAGGCAGGCAGAGAGAGAGGAAGGGAAGCAGGCTCCCCGCCGAGCAGAGAGCCCGATGTGGGGCTCGATCCCAGGACCCTGAGATCATGACCTGAGCCAAACGAAGGCAGATGCTTAACGACTGAGCCACCCAGGCGCCCACAGTTGAGCTATTTTCCAATGTACAGTTCAATGGCATCAGGCCTGTCCACACGGCTGTCCAGCCCTCAGCACCATCCGTCTCCAGAGCTTTTTAAGATCTTCCCAGACACGCTGCCCTCCTGAAGTACTAACCCCTCTCCCTGCTTCTCCCAAACCCTGGTAAGCACCATTTATTCCACTGAAACTTTGGTAAAGACCAAAGGAAGGTTCTAGAAGATAGTAGAAGGTGCTTCAGATAACCGCCTCCTTCGGCAGTGTATTCTGGAACCCCGTCTTCTTCACGGAGGAGCGGTGACCCCTCAGACCGAGGCACAAACAAAGGCTTGAGCGCAGGCGGAAGCGTTTTGCCTCCTCGGGCAGCCTGCGCTGTGCCCCTGCTGCAAAGGGCAGCCGTGTGTTTACCGACGATCCCTTGCAAAGAAGAAAGACTTGGAACGCGGCGCCGTCTTCTTGAGCTGCTGACAGCTGCTCTTCGGTGGAGATCTCAGTGGAAACAAAGAAATCCCGCAGCACTGTTGCAACGTGCAACGGGAAGTGGCTTCCTTCCAGAGCGGGGCCGACATGGGTACCCGGGATCTGCGGCCCAAGCCTCCCGCGGTCTCCGTTGCTCCCCGCGGCTATTGTTGTCCCCGCTGCAGGCAGGAAGGTCTGGTGCGCGTCCTGAGTCCGCGATCGCTTCCACTCGCTGGGGGCCCTGTGCTTCCAGGCTTCCAGGCCCGGTCGCCGTCCCTTCTGGGAGCGCGGCGGCGGCTCCGCGTGCAGGCGCGGGTGTCTTCAGCAGAAGCAAGCTCTCCCTTGTTGAGAAGGTTCGGGGCTTTCTCGGAATCCAGGGGCCGGGGCGGCGACCCAGATTTCGGTGGAAAACCACCACAGCAGGAAGGGAGGAGGAATCTGGGGGCATTTAAGAGAAGCGGACGTTTTCCCCAGCTCGGCATCACTGGCCTTCCTCTCTGTGACATGTGCGACATGCGAGCGGGCCTCTTTTGGGCCTGGGCACCGTGTGGCAGGGCCGCTCACCTCGCCTGGATGCTGACTCATTGCGTGCCCCGCTGAGTCATTTCATGTCTCATTTTTTTTTTCCATCCGCAAAGTGGGGTTAATAACACCACTATAAGACTCAAATGAGAAAACCTATGTGAAAGTGATTTGAAAATTATAAAGTGCTTTCCAAGTGAGGTGTGGCGGGCCTGGCGGTGTGCAGGGTGTGTGGTGTTAGAGGTGGGGGTGGGGGTGTCAGGCCCCTCGGCCCTCTGGCTGTGCCATATCTCCTGGGCGCGGGCTCCCATGACATCCTTCCTCTGGTCATCCCGGCTCAAATGCCACTTCTTCCGGGATGTCCTCCATCAGCCCCCAGGCACCTGGACTCCCACAGTGGCCACACTGCTTTGGGGTTTCTTGTTTCACTGTCCCCCTCTATACCCCTACAGACCGTAGAGCCCATGAGGGCAGGTGCCCGCACGGATCTCCCCTGTAGCAGCAGCTCCTCGAACACTGGCCCACTGACTTCCCTGCTTGGCCACTCACTAGCTGTGTGACCTCAGTTTTCCTGTCTGGTGAGTGGGTATTTATGTCCCCCTCTCGAGGCCGGAGTGAGGACTGACACAGCGGGTATGGAGCCTGGGAGGTGCTTGGAGGAGAGGTCCTGGAGTCCTGTCATGTTCAGTCCACGGAGGCAGCCTCCTGGGGGACTTTCCTCATTCTCCATTTACGGCTGTCACCGAGCGTGTTCTTTGCAAGTCCTTCCACTCCAGCCTCATCACAGACGCATCCTTGATCCCGTCCCGTGTTCAAGCTGAGCAACCTCGGGGCTAAATTCTTTGAACCCATGTTTACTTATGTCACCAGATTGAGCAATGGGTTTGTGACATTCCTTTTTGGGACAAGGACACTCTCACGTATGTTTTCTCATCCTGATGCTCATATTCCCCTGCAAAAGGCCCAACTAAACAGTGAAATACCACGTGTCCGGTATTTCCAGGGACAGGATAGCCCGACTTGGCCCATTCTCTATCTTTCCAGTGGACTTTGTTTGAGGCACAACTTACACACAATAAAACATGTGGATACACACAGTGACTGCATAGCTCACTCAACGGTCACGTTTGCACACACGTGTGACCACCTCCCAGGTCGAGCTAGAGAGCATTTCACCATCCCAGCAAGTTTCTTCCTACTCCTTTGCAGGAGACAGCCTGCTGCCCACCTGACAGCCTTCACTTCTTGAGTCGGATCCCCTTAGGTTAGTTTGGCCCGTTCTTGAACTCTGCGTCACGGGTATCCCATAGTCACACTTGTTTGTGCCCAGCTGGTGTCTGGCTCACATGGCACGGCCCTCATAGCCTTACACTGAGCCTCCTCCGGTGCGCACACCTCCGCCCCTCCTACCGCAGCTCCCTTCCCAGCGATTCCCCCTCCCAGCCCCTCTCCCAGGCCAGCCCTCCAGTCCTCGCTCAAGTGCAGGCTGGAATCTGGCAGGGCCCTGCTGGGCCGTGACCCCAGGGAGGGCTCAGCAGCCATGAGCGGCTGATGGTGCCCCGGTGATGGGTTCCCTTGCGGAGTGTGGCTCGAAGAGCAAGGACAGGGGCTTTTCTTAGCTCCGGGAAGGGGAAGACCACGGTCTGGAGTTTGGAGAGGCAGACTGGTGATGAATGGGAACGCGAGCTCTATGACCTTGAGAAAGGTATCCAACCTTCCTGGGTCTCTCAGTGTTCTCTTTCCCAAAATGAAGGGGTTGTTGGGCTAGAGGCTCGCGCAGGTTCCCTGTGATCCAGAGTCCATGATCCTGAATCCTCCATACACGAGTTCATCTGTACCTCCTCTGTGCATGTGTGCTTCCCAAGTGAAGTGTCCACTGAGTGTGTGTGTGTGTGTGTGTGTGTGTGTTCATCCCATCTTGAAGCTCAACATTCCTGCAGACCTCATTTATTTTATACTCCGGGTTGAAAAAAAAGACATTCCAACAGCAGGGATTCTAGGCTGGTAGAGGGCTGGCCTCCTTGTACTGATTGATGCGGGGCTTTTTTTCTCTCCCAGCTGACCTCAGGGGCTTGCCCCTACTCTCAGGCAAAGGGCTATCTGGTGGTCCTCTCTATAGAAGTTTCCAGAAATGGATGAAAGGACAGTTCTGTTTGGGGAATATTTTGATGTCTCGGTTCAGTAGTTTTTAGAAGGCCTTTAGACTCCGAAAAAAATCTGTATTTTGGGATTCAGTTCAAAATGGGCCCTCGGACTCCATGGTGGGGCTGTGTAAGGGTGATTGAACCGTCAGCTGTGGGCCAGCTCCCGGGCCACGATGCTCTGTTTCCCATCTGTAAAATGGGTGAATAATCCTTGCTTTATCTTGCAGGATTGTTATCAGCATCCAATAGAACACAGGCCAGAGACAAGGCATTGCTCCAGTGAATCTGAGGGGTAGGCCAGTGGGTTTGGTCAAGGGTCTGGCTGGAAAGTGAACTGATTCTGGTTTTTGTGTCCTGGTTTGGTCGGAACCCATGATTTCAGTTCTTCCTAGCTGTCTTTCTGCCTTTTCTTACCTCTGCTATCTTCTCCTGAACACCACCCCTCTCTCTTACCTCTCCTGCTATAGGGTGTGTTCGAATGAGCCCTCCTCTCTTTCTGCCCTTAGACGCCCACTTATCCCTCAAAGGAAAAGCCTGGGCCCATCTTAGGAGGGGCCACAGGTGTGCCGGGGCCTGCTGACCTAGACACATGGGCTTCTATTGCTACCTGCTGGCTTGGGATATTTAGAACGATGGCATATCAATGCTCGGTAGGATTTCGATTTTTTTTTAAGGTTTTATTTATTTATTTGACAGAGAGACACAGTGAGAGAGGGAACACAAGCAGAGGGAGTGGGAGAGGGAGAAGCAGGCCTTCCGCCGAGCTGGGAGCCCAATGTGGGACTCGATCCCAGGACCCTAGGAGCGTGACCTGAGCCGAAGGCAGATGCTTAATGACTGAGCCACCCAGACACCCAGGACATCCATTTCTTAAGTGAGCTGAACGCACTGCCACTGGAGAGGCTGAATCCCCTGCCCCGGGCCCCTGGACGGTGAGCTCTGATTCCCCTTTACATTAGCTCTTTCAACCGGCTGTGTCCGGTGGCTCTACACTCATTTAGGTGGGTTTGCTTTGTGTTAGGCTCTTTAAGGACCTGGCCTAAGCCTCACACAGGTACTCGATATTTATTTTTGATCAGATCGGAGAGTTAATAAATATTTGTTCCCGTTAATGGAAGTCTGAAGGAACAGATACATCAGGTGACGTGTTCTTGCATGTGAATGGTCTGTGACTACACCTGGCCTTTGGTGCCAAGGCTGGGAAACCTCCCAACACCGCCCCCTGCCACCCCCACCTTTCCCAGGAGTGCCTTCTGCCATTACTTGTAGCTGAGAAGGTCCCGGCCACCAGGAGGCGGAGGCAAAGGGGTTAAGGTCCATCCTGGGTTTCTTCCTTTGCTTCCCATGCTCTGAGCATCCTTGAAACATTACCTGCAGGTTACTGGAGCTTTAAATCGAAATGTCAACCCCCTCTGTATCCACACTTACTGTGCAGGCCCTGAGGGACAGAAGGTGCCACTTTCATCATGGGTGACATCCTTCCAATACGTCTGCTGTGGGTGACTTTACCCGAGAGGCATCTGCTAGGCCGACGACGGGCTCACAGGTAATGAGTCCTGGGATCTTACCCTTCCATTATGTCATTGGGTTCCCAGCTTCCGAAACTCAGAGTCAAGAAATGAGCACAGCACGGGGGGAGCTTTTCGGAGTTTAGTGTCACCTCCGGCTTCTCTGTGAACATGCAGAGCCCGATGCCCCGGAGCCTCCCTGTGCTGGGTCATTGGCTGAAACGGAAAACAAAAGCATTGCTGTAGAGGAGCTAGGGCTGTGGGAGACAATCTCTTTCCAGAAGAACGAAGGCAGAGGGACCCCCCCTTTCTGTTTCCAACGTGGGGTGCTGCCTGCGTTTCTCGGCCGTGCCCGCCTCTGTGAGCCAGGCAGCTTGGCCCGACAGCTCTTGGCATTGGGCAGGGGGATGGTGCTTTGGGTCCCCCCACATCCCCAGCTGCAAGGCACCAAACTGCTGGACTCGTTCGTAACGTGAGCTCTGGTTACTCCGTCTTCATAGATACAGATTCGACGTGGTGCTGTTCGTTGGCTTACAGTAGAGATACAATCCCAAACCCGGAGGAAGGTGACAAGGGTTATTTCATAGCCTCCTTCAAAAGAGCTGGGGTTGCCCTTCCAGTGATAAGTGAGGTAAGTTATAAGGGTTCCCCCTAAACTAATTTCCAGAAATAGTGGAGCTTTTTCACAGTCAAGATTGCCTCAAGGCCAAGGTCCACTGGAAGTTCAGATGTGGTGCTTTCCCCACAAGGGAGCCATCTAACAACTTCCATGGCTCTCTGAGGCTCCCCCTGCTCCCAGGCTGCTGCAGGGCCTGGGCTGTCTCCAGGGACAGTAGTAATGTTGAACATTTTAGGTAAAGCTGGGGCCTTCCATCTCCTCTGTGTTCCTGGCCATCCAAGAGGTCACAGGCAGTGGGAAAGAGAAAGGAGCCCTAACTTCAATCAGGGTTCACCTACCCTGCCCTCTGGGCTGCTGACCCTCAGCAGAGGGCTCCTCGCACTGTGGCCTTCGGTCCCCAATGCCATGGAGCCGGTGAGTGTGATCAGTCATAGGCAAGCTCCACTTTCCCTCCTATACCCCACTTAGCCTGTCCATTTTAGGGGACACATCCATGGGGACATGGCTCTGTATCCAGAGGTGTCAAGTCTGGGAGAACTCAGGATGTTGGACCAGCTGCTCCAACCTCCCTCTGCTTCTCAGGAGGGCCTCTCCTGGTCTGTTCATCTCCTTTTATTTATGACTAATGGGATCCTTTTGGGACACTGGCCATTCCATGTGTCTCATGCAGTTTGGGCTGCCATAACAAATTATGGTAGACTGGGCAGGTTTAAACAACAGATACTTATTTCTTATGGTTCTGGAGGCTGGGAAGTCCAAGGTCAAGACATTAGCAAATTCAGTGTCTGGTGAGGATCTGCTTCTGGGTTCATAGATGGCCATCTTCTCGCTGTGTCCTTGAGTTGCAGAGAGAGAGGAAGCAAACTCTTATGTCTCTGGGCACTAATCCTCTGGAGAGGGCCCCACCCTCATGACCTAATCACCTCCCAAAGGCTCCACCTCCTAATACCATCACACTGGGGATTAGGGGTTCAATATATGAACTTCGTGGGGGGACACAAACATTCAGTTCATAACATCATGGGGCAGATACATAGGTGTGGAGCCCCTCTCCAGAGCTCTCTGCCTCAGAGAGGGTGACTTAGGGCACAGAAGGGCCAGCAATCATTAGGGTTTACCTCTAAGAGAGGCTGTTGCTCTGACCCATGAGAACGAAGCCAAGGATACCAGCCCATTCAAGGGTCAGCTAAGCACAATCCCAACAGTCATTGCCTGGCCCATTGACTATTTTGAGGGCTGGCCTAATGCTGGCCCAGCCCTGGGATTATGTGTGTGTGTCTCCTTGGGGTACCTAGTTGGTATTCTTTAGTCTTTTCTGGGACCCACCTTGGGTCAGAGGTCTCCTAGAAGGCTAGTCTGGTTCCTGGAGGAGTCCAGATGTGCATCTGTAAATTCCTCTGTATGTTCAAAGATGCTTATTAAATAATTGCAGCGTGCTAGGCTCTTCAGAAGCAAGATGAAAAAGAAATGTAGTCCCAGCCTTCATGTAACTCATAGTCTTAGAGAGACTATAGGCAAAGAAACGGGTGTATTAGCTAGCTATCACTGTGTTACAAAGAACTCCAGAAGTCCCAGTAGCGAATAAGCATCTTCAGGGATTTGTGGGTTAAGTGGGATGGTTGAGTTTCAGGCTATAGGTCTGTGAGGGTTAGTTGGGCTGATCTTATTCCATGGTGCTTTATCCCAGGTCCCAGGCTAAGGGGCCAGTGACCTGGCAGTAGCTCTTCTTTTGATAACGACAGAGCAACAAAAGAGCTGTGGAAACACACAAAACTCTCAAGACCCAGGTCTGGAATTGGCGCATGGCCTTTCTGTCCATATAACTGTGGCCAACACAAGTCACATGGCCAAGCCCAAAGCCAAGGGGTGGGGAAGGGTATTCCTCAATGGCAAGGCTACATGCATGGGGGGGAAGAACAGGGGTGATGGTGCAATCCACCGCACCATGGGCAACTCCCATAGGCGTAGACTGCTGGGGGCCATGATAGGGCCTGGGGGACAGTGACTGGGGCTCTGGCACAGGGCAGCAGGAGGCCACAGGTCTATGCTGCCCTTAATTACATTAGTTTTCTGGGAGGGACTAGCAGGTTCTCCATGCAGGGTCTGGAGAGGTGCTGGTTCCTGGCTTTGGGGCCTCTTTGTGGCCATAACTCTGCTAACTCCAGCGTCCAGAGCGTGGGCATGAGCTTGACCGTTCTTTGGGGGCTCAGTATGCTGCAGGGAGGGGACCACTGAGGCCCCGCTGGGCCTGTTCTTGCTCTGGGAAGGGCAGGCCCATCTCTATGGCCGAGGCCACCCCACCGTCTGATGTCAACGCTTTGAGCATGGCCCAGGACATGGCAGCGAGCGGCGGGCCATGTGTCCAGGCAGGCTCTTCCCTCAAGCCCTTTGGCAGCATCAGGCCCCCCCCCCCCGAGTGTGGCACTAGAGGCTTCCCTCCCTCCTGCACAGCTCCCCTTCCTGCCATGGAGCCACGTGTGCGGCATTCTCCAGAATCAGTGTGTCTATGCCAGCCTCCCGGCCGAGGCCATGCTCGTCTTTGCCCTGACTTCTCCCGGAGTCTCCTGACGGGTCCCTCCTCTCCCACCCTTGTCTCTCTTCCGTTTCTGCTGGACACAGCCCCCATGTGCACTCCCTTCCATGTAACTCGGAACACGCCATTCTCCGCCTCACCCCTTCTGGGGCTTCCCATCGCACCAAGGAGACAACCCCACTTTTTAGGGAGACTCTGGGATGTTGTGGCTCTTTGAAAACAATGCTAGGACATCATTTGTCTCTTTTGCCCTTGCTCTCCCACGAGCGTGTGGTGGAGTTTCCCACCCACTTCACGACAGGGCGACACAGTGATTTCAAAAGCAGAAACGAGAATTTGATCCTGGAGCTCAGCACTCAGGAGGTTCACGAAACTGTGAAATGCTGCCGCTCTTCTGGCTAGCTTGGTTTACACTCCTCTTCCGTCAAAATACGGCGTTTGTGTTAGCACGTGGGAAGTTATTATTATTGTTTTTAAGCGAATTAATGAATATTAAAATTGTTTCGGTTTCAGTTCTAAGACAGTACATTTGATAGACATAACCCACGTAAACAGAAGCCCTTTGGAGATTAAAAATTAAAAAGATTAAAAAGTTTTAAAAAAAGAAATAAAAAAAAGATTTTATTTATTTATTTGATTCAGAAAGAGAGAGAATGAGTAGGGGGCGGAACAGAGGGAGAGGGAGAAGCAGGCTCCCTCCTAAGCAGGAAGCCCGATGCAGGGCTTGATTCCAGGACCCCGGGATCATGACCTGAGCTGAAGGCAGATACTTAACCAACCGAGCCACCGAAGTACCCTGATAATAGGATTTTTATTTTTTAATTTATTTTTTATTTTTTTAAAGATTTTATTTATTTATTTGACAGACAGAGATCACAAGTAGGCAGAGAGGCAGGCAGAGAGAGAGGAGAGGAAGCAGGCTCCCCGCTGAGCAGAGAGCCTGATGCGGGGCTCGATCCTAAGACCCTGGGATCATGACTTGAGCCGAAGGCAGAGGCTTTAACCCACTGAGCCACCCAGGCGCCCCAATAATAGGATTTTAAAAAAATATTTTATTTATTTATTCAGGAGAGAGAGAGAGACAGCGAGAGAGAGAGAGAACATAAGAAGGGGGAGAGGCAGAGGGTGAGGGAGAAGCAGACTCCCCACTTAATGAGGGTCCTGACATGGGTCTCCATCCCAGGACCCTGGGATCATGACCTGAGCCGAAGGCAGATGCTTAACTGACTGAGCCACCCAGGCACTCTAATAATAGAAATTTTTAAGGGCTGTAAAATGTTCCTGAAACCAAAAGGTTTGAGAACCATGGGGATGGAGTATTTCTGAAACCTCTTTGACCCAGAATCCCCTCCCTCAACCCTCTCAGGTCAGGAAGCCACTGTTAGCACCTGTTGCAGTCCTGTTACATTTGGGCAGCCCTGGGACCGCCAATGCTATGGGGCAGGAGGGGGCGTAACGTCTTAGAGGATAGGGTTTAGGACAGATTTGGCTAACCTCGGTTCACGCCTAGTAGCTGTGTGACTCTGGGCACATGACCTAACCTTCCAGGCCAGTCTTGTCACCTGTGTGCTGACAGTGACAACAGTACTCACCACCAGTAGTACCTATACTCCGTGACTGTTGGTTATACAGGATCACGGACGCTGGGCACCGGATACGTAGCAAGCATCCAGCAAGTGCTTGCTAATGTCCCTACTCCATAATCATACAACTGCTTCAGTTGTGTCTTTTTTTTTTAAGATTTTATTTATTTATTTGACAGACAGAGATCACAAGTAGGCAGAGAGGCAGGCAGAGAGAGGAGGAAGCAGGCTCCCCGCCGAGCAGAGAGCCCGATGCGGGGCTCGATCCCAGGACCCTGGGATCATGACCTGAGCCGAAGGCAGAGGCTTTAACCCACTGAGCCACCCAGGCGCCCCTACAGCTGTGTCTTAATTACAAACAACAACAAGAACAAAAGAAGCATGAGACCACGTCTAGGAGGAATGGAGGAAGAATTTACTGGGCACGTAAGGAAAGAGGAAGACAGAGGCCTCGAGGAGAAATGGCTTCTCTGGGGTATGGCCTCGAAGCCCCGCCTCAAAAGCCTAGAGGTGGGTTTTCCCAGCAGGGGACCCGAGGCTCACAAGGAGGGGGTCTCGCCTCAGCCAGTCCGTGGGAGGTGGGATCTCCAAGGAGAGTGATTTGGGGACGCTTGCTTGCTCAGCCCAAGCCTTTGGGGGGACCAGGAGTGTGTGATGGGCCTGGCCTCACTGGAGGGCGCTCTGGCTGCCGCATCCAAAAGGCCAGATACAAAGCCAGTTCTGTCTCTGTCCTGGGTGGAGCAAATCTGTCCCCTCTCCCTTTGCTGGCCGCTCCCTACTGTCTGTTTCGGAGTAACCGCTTCTTTGGCTGGTCGAGTGAAACTAAGACAGCTTTGACCTTGGTATATTTATAGTTGGGAAGTAAGAAAGCATCATGAGTAAAACCAGAACAGGGAAACCATCTGAAGTCCCCTGGGGAATGGCAGAGTTTGTGTGAAGTGTGAGTGTGTGTGTCTGAGAGAGAGAACGGGTTTGAATGTGTGTATGTGTGTGTGTGTGAGAACAATTTGGTCAAAGGCTTGATTATTTCTAGAAGGAAGCCTGATTGGGTAGGTCAACTTAAAAATCAGCATTTCCTCCCTTATCTGAACTTAGTTTTACCACCTGTAAAATGGGCCTGGTGCTTGTGTGGTGGGAGTAACAAATTTATAAACGGTTGCAGACATAAAGTGCTCTAGAAGGCATTTTGTTCCCTCTACGGTCCAATAAGAAAAACCACAGGATTGCTGGCCGAGGAGGGAAAAAAATGTCCAGACATCAGCAGTTCAACTATCTGTGGCATCCTAACCCTTCAAGTTTCTCTTGTCATGGTGTGGTAACCACAGAGGACAATCAGCCCGAGGGACGGGGAGCTTCAGTCTCTCTGGCATATGACGTCCTTGGCTCCATGTGCCTCTCCTTGGACTGAAGCCACTTCCAGACCTTGGGATCCACCACCAGGGGCAGCCCTGGGTGAGGGGGGCTGCTATGGCGGGGGTAACTTCAGGTAAAAATGGGACAAGAGAATTGTGGAGGAGGAAAAACGTTCCTCCAGGGGTGCAAAACAGAGTTGTGTCCCTCCTTGGTGATGGCCGTGGGCACACCTTGACCTGGCGCCTTCTGATCTTTGTTCTGTTATCTGGATAGCCACATCCCCTTTGGTAGCTGCAAAATAGGGGATAACATCTGTGTTAGATGATCTCTAAAGGGAGTGAGCCACCTTGAAATGACCTCAGTGGTGAGGTTGTGTCGCTAGATGGCAGGTCTGTGGAGGGGCCCCATGGCCTAGGGGTAGGGGAACCATCAACTTTCTCATGCAAGGTGGGACCTTTTCTTGAGAATGAAAGGAGGGGCTATTAGTAATTACTGTGGATAATGGGAGTAAACTGGGATAGTCTGGGTAGAGGAGACATATGGTCACTTCCTTGGAGGCCATGAGAGGCTAGTGGAGGAAATTAGCCCATGGGGTTTCCCAGGGAAGGGTGGCCAGGCCACTTCACGAGGGTATAGGGCATGGGGAGAAAAAGTCCCACCGTTTCCGCAGGAAGAGTGTTGGCTAATGGCAGCTGTGTGGAGAAAGGGACTAAGGGTGGTTCCTCTGCTGCTGGAGGGACACTTTCTGGAGGTCCAGACCAAACTGGAGTCATCCTCATGCTCTCATTCTTCCTGGGTGTTACACTTTCCAGAATACTTTCACAGGACCCACAACGTCAAGCCCCAATGTCAGGACCCCAACCGACCTTCCAAGGAGGGAATGGGGCAGATTACCACTTGAGAGGTGAGGGACTTGAGGAACAGATGGGCCCAAAGCCCTTGGCTTTCAGGGAGTGAATTCGTTTCCCAGCATCTGCTGAGGGAATGTTCGATCTACCACACTACCTACCAGGAAAATGGCTGAGGTCCGAGTTTCTGGCAGTGTCTTTCTACCCAACCGGTGACCTTCAGGGTGGTGTGGGGAATGAGGGAAGGAGGAGCCTGCCATGCTGTGGGACAGAGAAGACCCTCTGGGTGGAGAAGGGGTGCTTGGGAGCGTGTCTGGATGTGCGGCTAAGCCTCCATCCGGGTCTCTGTGTCTTTGTGGCTTCACAGGACCAGCTATGCCCAGGGCGTTGGGACAGGCAGGGTGACAGAGGCACCGAACCGCCAAGTCCTCCAAGGACAGTGACTCACTGCTCCTGGAGTTTGGTGGAATGGCAGAAAGTTGGAGCTGAAAGTGGCCTTGGCTTTCATGTCCTCCAACTCCCTTATCCGAAAGATGGAGAACCAGATGTCCGTAGTGGGAGGAGGAGGCAACATGGGCTACCCCATGCCGGGCATCTCGCTCACATGCCTCTCAGTTAATCTGCAAAACCCTCCGGGAAAGGAAATATAATCTGAGGTTAGCTCTGTCGTCCAAACGACTAGGTGGGGAGGCGGAATTTGAACCCAGTTCTCAGGCTGACTCTGAAAGCCACATTCTTTGTAACCACATGGCGTCCCCTCTCCCCTGGGCTTTGTCGGGAAGAGGTCAAGCCCAGCTGAAAGTATGCTGATCCCCATCTCAGTCTTTTTTAGGCCAGCTCTCATTGTAAATATTTTCTCTTTGATTTTGCAACCCATGGCAGTTAGTGACTGGGGCTGCAAAGGGAAGATAAGCTTGCAAGAGAGGAACCTCCCATCTGGCCCTCGTGAACCGAGGGCAATTTCCGAGTGACTCTCAGGCTGTCAAATGCAACGACCCCATGAGGAGAACACTGAGCCACTCCATAGATATGACCTGGGTTCACTTTTCCATGATCTCAGCAGAACAGGATAAGCCAGAAACATCAGGCTCAGCGATGAGGGAGGACATTGTGGCAGGTCCCGAAAGCCCACCCTGCCCCAGCAGAGGGATCCAGATGGGGGGGGGTGGGTAGGAAGAGTTGGGCGGGGGGGTTGGGGGAGGGGAGAGGCAGGTGGATGCACCACTGGGCAGGTGTAGGGGAGGGGAGAGGCAGGTGGGCTCTGTATGGTCACCTCTGGTCTGCTCTATCCAGAGATGCTGGCCAATCCACAGAAGGAGGGACGATGGGAACTGTATTCCCAAGAAGACAGTGAGTCTTACGTGGGGCTGGTGGGCTCTGTAGAGGGAGCCCTGATCCAGCAGGAGGGGCAGTTATGCAAGCAGTGACGGGTGCGAGGACTGTCCTGGAGGCAAGGGTCAGCCCAGTGAGAACAAACAAGTTGTTTTGGAAAATTGTCTGGCGCCCTCCCCCTCGGCCTGCATTCAGGGGCCAGAATTTCCCGCCTCTTTTGCCTTATTTCTTGATCAGCACTTACCACATCCTTGAGAAACAGGTCAACACACAGGTGGCCCTTTTAACCGTGGGGCCAGTGTTTGGAAATCTGATCCACACAGGGGCACCCTAGCCGCTGCCGGCCCTTCCTGCCCCAGCGACTCTGCTGGGCGGTCCCCGCCCCTCCCCAACCACAGTCCTGTTTCCACCTGTGAGATACTGCTCACCTTTCAAGACTCTGTTGAAAGTGTATTTTCTGCTGCCTGCCGCCTCCCCCCCATTAAAAAAAAAAGATTTTATTTATTTATTTGACAGAGAGAGATCACAAGTAGGCAGAGAGGCAGGCAGAGAGAGAGAGGAGGAAGCTGGCTCCCCACCGAGCAGAGAGCCCAATGCGGGGCTCCATCCCAGGACCCTGAGATCATGACCTGAGCCGAAGGCAGAGGCTTAACCCACTGAGCCAACCAGGCACCCCTATCCCCCCCCATTTTTAACCTTCCTGCAGGATGAACCTTTCAAACATCCCCCAAACTGGGGAGCAGAGTATGGTGGGCACCACCCTTGTGTCATCCGGAATCAAGACTCAACCACACTCACTTCATCTCTCTCTCTCTCTCCGTGAATTTTTTATAGCATCGTGTCATTTCACTTCAGCATGCTAGATTTCGCATCTCTAAAAGAGATGGACATTTTCAGACGTAACGATGTCATGGTTATGGACCTAAAAATAACCGCCAATTCCTTGCTATCATCCAATACCTGATCCATACTGAGATTCCAATCCCCCCCCGCCTTTTTTTTGACAGTCGATGCCTTTGGATCAAGTCTACCATTTGATTCAGTCGAGTTTTTGAAGGAATGGGGCCAATTGTTCTGCACAACTCCCACACGTGGCTTCTGCCTCTGTCTTCCCATTTATGCTTGTCTTACGGCCCTTATTATAGGCGCCCTCAAGTATGCCACTGCTGACCCGGCCCTTGGTCCCTCCGCAGCGTGAGCTTTTTGAGAGCAGGTGTGATGGGTGCTCTTCATCTCTGTGTCCCGCATATCCGACGCAGTGCTTTGTGCATAGTAAGCGTCCCATTGATGCTCGAACACGTCACTGCCTCCGAGTGAATTTTCTCTTTGCCACTTGAAACTTCAAAGTTTTCAGATTTTGAAACCCCCATAGCTGGGAGTGATCTTTGGCTCCAGAGGGGTTTATACCCAGAGTAGAGGGCAGACCAGATTACCTTTTAGACTCAGCATGACTCTGCAGTTTTGGGGATCCATCCAGAGCCTGGCTGATGCCAGACGTTGACTTCGTCCTCCAGCCTCACTCTGGGGTTTATCAACGTCCGCGTGGTTAAATTCCATAAGCTGGCGTGACCCGAGGAGGGATATTAGGGCATGATTTCTTGCTGTCACTTTTTACAGCTTGGCAAGGGACAGAAAGGTTATCCCTTGACCTCCCCGTGTTGCTCTGTCATTGAGTGAGGTTGCCCGGAGCAGAGTGCCTGGCGCATTTGGGTGGTGGCTCGTCCTGCCCCTCACCTTACTTTCTGACCCAATTCCCTGATCTCACAACCTTTGACTTGTTTATTTCTAGAGGTATAATCCATATACTGTATTGAAAGCGAATGAGAAAATATGGCTTGGATCATGGAATTCAGCTCTATGATTCATTGGTTCGACAAGCTGGGGTTTTTTGTTTGTTTTGTTTTGTTTTTTGGCAAGTCTACCACCTGCCAGGCCTTGCCTGCCTGGGTTCTGGGAGTCCAAAGGGGGCCAAGACCCGTTTTACCAGCTAGGAGTTCACTGCTTAATGAAATACATCCTTAGTGCCATAGAAGAAGGAAGGTTGGACATTGTGGATGACAGAAGGGCAGCCATGTCAGACTGCTGGAGTATTGGAAGGCTTCCTGGAGGAGGCAGCTTCTCAACTGAGCCTTGAAGAGTGCATAGGAATTTGCGGGGAGAAGGTGAAGAGGGAAGAACATTGCAGATATAGCCCAAGGATACAGAATAGCATAATGGAAAGGGAAATTGTATTTACTCGGTATTTTTTTTTTAACCCTGTATTTTCAGAGACCTTTGTAATGTCATTCAAACTTCTCACATGATTTAAAAAAAAATAGGCCTTGGGGAGGTTAAAAGATTTGTCCAAGGGGAGGAAGAGAATTAGAATTATGTCCGCAGATTCTCTGAGAAGCAGGTCAGCGTCCCGACTCTATGCCGATGTGATACCCATCCCTCCATGAAGTAACTCTAAAAGTCTCATTTGTGCCAGTCAAAGAGCCCGGCCCTGTTCAGGGAGCACACGGTTGCTGCATTCCAGAAGGAGCCATCAGGCCTGGTCTACATGTGAGCGGAATCACCTACTCCCTGTTCCCAACACCCCCGTGGTCCTCAGGACCGGACACCAAGGGCAACAAGCCTTATCTCAGAGAAAGTTTCTCTTCCTGAAGCAGACACAGACTGTTTTATGTTGGTTTCCTGACAAGCTAGAAATACCAGACCACTGACCAAACAGGGTTATTTGGTAGTTTATATATTATATGAGAACCATCGTGTTTTATTATATATACGTGAAATGATAGGAAATGCAGTTAATCTAGACCCAATCTTAGGGAAGACCAAGATTTTTCTTCTCTTTTCCTTGTCAGATGATTTTTAAAAAAAATCTCTGGAAACTTAGAAGTGTTCTTCTAGAACAGTTCAATGAGCTGTTAAAAAACCCCTTGACCCTGAGGTAGTTGGCCCTGAGGTGATCACCATGGCAGCAAGCACTTTGAAGACTTTCTGAGAGGAAGTAAGGGAACTAACAGTGACCCACACCCACCACACATCAGACGCTATTCTGGACACTTCCAAAAGCTGTTCTGTTTAATTTTCGTTAACGAACCCTACCTGATACAGTCACACAGTGGTTATTAGCCCAGTTTTTACCTGTGAGGGAACCAAAATTCTGACAGGTTAAATAACTTGCCAATGTCACAGAATAAGGAGCAAAATTAGCATTCTGACCCCGAAGTCTCCTCCTCCCTCAGCACCATGATTACATTTCACACATGAGAGCTGATGCCCAAGACTGAGCTCTCAGGTCAGACTGTCTGGGTTTGAACCCAGACTCCAGCAAATTACTCACTCTGGACAAGTTACTTAGCCCCTTTTCCTCAGCTTTCCTCATCGTGAATGGGGAAATAATGGTACCTTCCTCACAGGAAAGGTTCAAGGGGTTAATCCAGCTAAAAATCCTCAAAACAGTGCTTGGCACCAATAACCACCTCATGAAGGTTAACTCCTCACATAGGGACCTTTGCTTGAAATCGAGGTTACCTCTTGCCTTGGCTTGTCTTATCTGGGAAGAGGACAGGGTGTTGGCCTATCTTTGAGGGCAGCAGAGGGGGCCCCAGCTGAACAGTTAGGGAACCAGTGGGTCAACCAGGACAGGGCTTCTGCCTGGTGGGGCCGGGAAGCCCTCGCTGGTATGAGGGGGTCCCAGAGCCCTTGAGGAGATGGGCTGCCCCTGCTGCACCAGATCCCTCTACTAGGCCAGACACAGAAAAGCATACGGTTTGGGAGAAAAAGGCTCCAGAAAATAACTAAAAGCTGAAAACCCTCCATGAATTCAGTGGCACCGCAGGTTCCCGAAGGTGCTTCCAGGGTAATCAAAGTGGGGGCAAGCTTCCACCTGCAGAGGTAGGTCAAAACCTAGCCCAGAGTGTGCAAAACAAGGCCCATATCCAAAGCCGACTTGCCTGGGCATCAGTGTCATCTCGTCTGCTGGGGGCATGCAGGTGCCCACGCAGCCTAGGGACGACAGACCAAGAGCCAGAGTGTGGCTCTGCGGAAAGCGCTGGGCACGACCCATGGGGCAGGCGGATGAGGCGCTGGGGGCCGGCCAGGCCGTACCAAGGGAGTGGGTCCACGCAGGGAAGTGGATGGCGCTGGGCATGTCGGAGGATTTGTGGAGCCACGTGCTGAGGGGACAAAGAGAACCCGGGGGGAGGCCTCCGAAGACCAGCAAAGCCAAGGGGGAGCAAACGAAGGCAGGGCTGGACCACAGGATGGGACTTCGGGTCCACAGCAGAGGGGGCTGGCACTGGGGTGGTGGGTCGTTCCAGCTCTGGCAGGCACAGAGGGGGTCCGGGGGAGAGAGGGACTGGCTGCTGTAGCAATGTGGCATGCGAAGGGCACTGTGCACTCAGGGGAAGAGGCCAGGCCCTCGGTTTCCCATCTCGCAATGGGCATCATGCTGTCTGCTTTACGGTGCACTCAGGGGAAGAGGCCAGGCCCTCGGTTTCCCATCTCGCAATGGGCATCATGCTGTCTGCTTTACGGGGCCGAGTATAGACATCACGGAAACACCACCTGCGCAGGGGTCCGAGGACCCGCAGGGTGTGGTGAGGCAGACGGCCCTCTCCAGCCCTCTCCCTGCACCCCAATTACTTCTACCCCGCCCCTTCACCTCCCTGAATCTTGTTGGTCTCCTCTGCAAAATGGAATAAAAATTACCACCTTCTCTCATTGTGCCTGTGAATTCCCGGAGCTTGATTTCCCCTTGAAGGCGAGAACTCCGCGTACGGGTCAGGCCTGTGTCTCCTGGCTGTCCCTGCCAGCCTCCGTCACACGGGACTAAGCAGCAGGTTCCTCTTTGCCGGGTGTTGAGCGGGTCCCAGTGTCCCTCGGTGTCTCCTCAGGTCTCCCCACTCAGACAAATGGCTGTCAGACAAGGTAATGGTGATACGCGCAGACCCCCCATCGGGTGCAAGGCGGGTGGCGTTAATGGCTATCTTGGAGGTGACATTCCATTAGGGGTGATTGGACTTAATTTTAATGGCAGGATGACTTACCATTTCATCATCCTCTCCTGGGCCTGAAGGTCAGTGGGAAAACTTTCTTTCCTCCAGGAACTACACTTTAAAATCCACATTAACACCGTGCCGGTCTTGGTTAATGCTAAACTACTGAACTGTAAGGGAACCCCTCTGCATAGGCAGGTGTGTTTGTAGGTGTGGGTCTCTTGGTTATGTGGCCCCGGAGCCAGAGATGGCACAGGGTGGAACGCTGACTCCACCACTCGCTGACTGTGTGGCCTCGGGCAATTTACTTAACCTCTCTGTGCTTCCTAGCGTTGGTGTGAGGATTCCACAACGTGGTGTGTGGAAAGTGGTTAGAGCAGTGCCTGAAACATGGACTTGCCATGGAAACGTGGGCTCCTGTTATTAGTTCTTGAGGCAAAGGGATACAAGAAGCGGTCGCTTATAAATCAGGTTTGAAACCGCAAGTGAACAGGTAGTCGGGCGAAGGTAGGGTGTTCAAGGAAGGGTAGGTAAGCTTGGAAACGCAGGCCGGGGCCGTTGTCCAGGCCTCTGAATGCTGGGCTCCCCTGAATGATACACCAGTGCAGGGAGAGCGTCGGGATGACAGGAAGGCGACAGGAAAGGAGTATTTCTGGAGGGTCCTTGCTGACAGTGGGGATGGGAAGAAAGAAGTAATTATCTGAGCCATTAGGACGGGCGCCCCTGCAGGAGCCTGTAGTGATTGGATGTGGGGTTGGGGGGGCGCAGGGGATGTAAGATGACTTTGAGGTGCGGGGGGAGGTGATGCACGGGAAAGTGTCCTCGCCGGTGTGGGAGGAGCTGGTTTGGAGGTTTGGAGGGGAGAGTGTGCTGGTGTTCAGACCCCAGGAGACGGGGCCCCTGGGGAGCCATGTCAGGCCTGGTCCCCTGATCGGGGAGTTGTCTGCGGAGGTGGGGCGGGAGCTTCTCAGCTCTTGAGTGGGGGGCACAGAGGATAGAGGACCGGAACAGGGAACATTTCACGGGGTCCGAAGCTGACAGAGGAGGAGCGGAGTGGGCAGAGGACAGCGGCCAGAGGCGGATCTAGTGGGGCCTGCCCCGGGGGCGCTGGGGGTGAGGCCTGCTGTCTGATGCAGCAGGGAGGCCGAGCGTGGGGAGAAGGGCCAGATCAGCCCCTGGGCAGCTGGTGCAGGTGCAGCCCCGGTGAGCCGGGCAGGCAGACAGGCGCCAGCAGGAAGGAAGGCCCCAGGGTGTCGGGCGAGCCAGCCGTGAGATTTAGGCTTAAGAATTAATACAAAGTGCCAGAAATGAGAAGCTATTGTCTTCCTCCAGGGGAAGTACCAGCACACCTGGCAGTGCTGGCACCCTGTTCTTTGGCTCACTGGGCTGCCTTCTGGAACCTGGAGCAGGACACAGTGGTAAAGAGAGGCTGGGCCTATTGGTCATGCAGGTCGGAGCAGTCTGGCCCTGGATTCCACAACCTCGATGGAGGCAGGGCAGGGTGGGGCCATTTGTACCGATGGTGCCTGGGGTCCCTTTCCGCCCCCTCAACGCATGAGCCGTCGCTAAGTCGTTCATGTGCTCGGCCGAGCTCCCAGGGCTGAGGGCCCCCCGCACGGGCTCAAGATGGCGCTGCCCGGGCCTGCATCGTGTGTGTGGGCGGGGAACCTCCCCCCTCCTCAGAGCCCAGGGTGACAAGAACAACTAAGAGTGATATAAAAAATATAGATTGCAGCAACTTATGCAAATACGGACATGTGAGCTGGCTGACACCATCCTGTCTGTGCGGTCAAGAAGTTCGAGGCTCAGAGACTTGACCGAGGTCACAGAGCCAGTCAGCGGCCGAGCTGGGACCGAACCAGACGTTCGCACTCTTGGCTCAAAGCTCTCTCCGTCACAGCACACTAGTTTCAAATTTAGGGGGAGTAAAGTAAAAATTTTTGATGTGAATGGTGTGGACCATTTTGTGTGGTTCCTTGAGATGTGTAACAAAGCTGGTGTGGCCGAATTCGCCCTGGGTCCCAGGGGCACTGGCCTCTCGGGCATGAAAACGCTGTTTTTCACCTTTTCTCCTCTCTGCAGAGAGAGAAACCAAGGCAGCTCTAGATCTGCGTTCTGCGGCTGTTTCTGGATCTGATACCAGTTTGGACAGTGGCCATGGCAAGCTGTGTCTCCCCGGCCATGGAGGGGTCTGTGTTCTGGGACTGGCTAAGAGCAGGCTCTGGCTTGAAGGTCCACTGAAACTTCTAGAACCCAGGCCCTCCCTACCCCTGGAGGGTAAGGGTCCCAGGAGGACTCTCCTTTGGCGGGAGAGAGTTTGCACGGCAGCTGCCCCTCGGAGGCCTTTGCTCTGCTGTCTGGGCCTCTGCTGTGCTGGGGAAGGACCTTGAGATTTGCCGTGTCCACACCGAGGTCTCTCTCGCTGTCTTCCTAGTGTTGACGTCATCTCCTCCTCGGCCGCATGCCCCCCGATGGGAAGAGGGGGCAGCCCACTCCCCCGAGAGTACCAGCTTACACTGAACACAGGTAATTCTTGCTTTCTCCTCAGAACCACGGCCCCGAGTTTCACTTATGCCATTTCTTTCAATGTCCCCCACGCTGCAAGAATTTAAGACCAAGTCCAGGGGCTGTGTGGAAAGACAACACATGGGAGGGGGCTCAGCACTGCACCCCAAATTGTCCCTCTCCCCGGACAGTTGGCTACTGCCTGTATGACGCTCAAGTCACGAGGGCTTCCGCAGGCCCTCGGTGGAGGGCGGGCAGGATGTGGCCTCTGCCCTGTCTTTGTGGCGGAGGTGGCTCTGTGCAGGACCGAGCACATGCCCCCTTATTCTGGGGGGAGTTGGAATCCATCCACCCTCCGCGGAGCAGGCGTGGGTGTCCCTTGCCATATACTTGATCACCTCGTGTGCTGTTACAGAAACAAACCCAAAGGGATGTGGGAGTAGAGATGTGGAGAGGCCTTGGGTGACGCAAATGGTGGCTGTCAGTCAGACCATTCCCACCGGTCAGGCTCACTGGCTGCGACCCCCCCAGAGTCCCGCCTCCTGCTTGGTGGTCGCGCCTTCCCACACTGAACGGGGCTGACCCGTGTGGCCCACAGAAGATTATGGGAATGCCCAAGTGTGACCTCTGAAGCTAGGTCCTACAAGATACTGAGGCTTCTTCTGCCTGGTTCTCTTAGCTAAGTCCCTCTGGGAAGCCAGCTGTCTCAAGAGGATGCTTGCAGACAGATCCACAGACAGGTCCCTATAGTAAGGAAGGAGGTCTCCTGCAGGCGGGGACTTGCCAGCGTGTGACAATGGGGCCATCTTAGAGGCAGACCCTCCCACCCCAGTCAAGCGTTCAGAGGGCTGTAACTTCTGCTGACATTTTAGTGACAATCTCAGGAGAGAGACCCTTAAGCAGAAGCATCCATCTGAGTCGCTCCTGGGTTCCTGGCCCCACAGAAACTGTAGCTAAGAAATGGTGTCGCTGTTTTAAGCTGCTAAGTTTGGGCTCCTTCGTTACACGGCGATGGAGAACTCATCTGTCTGTGGTAGGCACGCAGGGCCTTACGAGTCAGTCTGGACTCAGGTACAGGCTCCATTTTCCAGTGTTTTCTTCCAACATCATGGCCTGTCTGCTGTCTCAGGCTGCTGGGGGACGTTTGATCCCTTGTGTTCCTGCTGTTTGGGTCACCGTAGGAGTCCAGGCTCTGGAGCTCATTGCACACTGGTGCAGTGTGGGAGCCGGAGGACTCCGTCCCGAGGGCCCTGGGACTGGGGACAGACGTGGAGCGTGTGGTGAAGTCAGCCGGCAGCTTGGGAGGCGGACGCACGTTAGCCGGCGGGCTTCCAGAACCCTCCACACCTCCTCCTCCCCGCAAACCTTCACTTCCCCCCGTGATTCCAGAGGCTGCAGGCCACCCGAGACACACAAAGACCTGGTCTCACAGGCACTATGAGGGACCAGGAACTCCAAGTTTTAAGCCAGAGAAGATGGGGCTGACATATTCTGTCCCAGAGTCGGCAGAGACCTCTGACGCTAGAAACCCGACTTAAAAAGAGCTTGGAGAGCCCAGTGCTTGGCATATATCCAGCCAACAGGGGACTGAGGGGCCACGCTCTCACAGCCTCTGCCCTACTCAGAGAACCCTGGGGAGGGGATGGCACCATGGGGCTCACACTTTCAGAGGGGCGTGGGAAAACGGGAGCGGCTTTGGGGGTGAGTCAGGGGGGCTGGTGACAAGTGAGGGAGGGCCGGGCAAGCTCTGAGGACGATGTCTCTGAAGGGGAGGCCCACAGGCGTGTCATAGTCTGGAAATCATCCATGGACCCTCTTGTGCCCTCTCAGGAGCTAAGGTTTGTGGCGGGTGGGAGGGACTCTGAGAGACATGTGTCATGAAGAAGGGCGTCATAGATGCTGAGGCCCACCACGGCCCTCGGGGAGGAGAGGAACCGCTGGTCCCAGGCGTCACCCTGTCCCAGCCAGATGGCTAAGATGGGCATCAGAGGATGAGGCCCTCTCCGGTCGGTGGACCACACTCCGAGAAGTCCTTTGGAGGACCCAGTCCTGTGGTTCCTTGCGTGGAACATCCTGGGCTGGCAGGAGGAAGGTCCTGCCCTCGCTGACCTGCCCAGGGCCTCTTGGTGTGTGGCCTGGCTACGCCGGACAGCAGTGGCCCATTTGCTTTGACTGACGGTCCCTGGTTCCTCAGCACTTTGGCGGAGAGCAGGGAAAACACAGCGCAGGGCCCCGTCCTCTCCGAAGAGTAGATGAGTCACAGGCCCCAGGGAACCCGGCATTCCCTTTCTGTCACTGAGCCTCTGAACCAGGCCCGAGTACTCCTTCCTCTGCAGTTTTTAATTAGGGAGTCGAAGTGGCCTCACAGAAACCGGCGGGCACTGTGGACATAGAGAGGATGCCACGGGCGGTGGAGGGCTGTGGAGGGGCCAGAGGGCCGTGGCTCTGCTTGATGCCCAGGCAGACGGCAGCCCAGCCTCAAGCCCTCTGTCCCCAGAACCCCTCCTGGGTGGCCAGTGGCCATGTCTCCTGCCCCCTTTGGGCCAGGACCCTTACTTGGCCCTCACGGCACCAGGCAGGGGATACATCTGTCTCCTCCCTTAGCGACAAAACAAATGCATTCTCTCCTGCTCGCTGCCAAAGCTCGGGGACGGGGGCCTCCCCAAGCCGAACCAGCTTGTTCACGCGGACTGTGTTCAGACTGGTGGGAACTGGAGAAACTGATATCTCCCCTTCTCCTGGCGCCCCCACACCCCTCAGCCCTTGCTCTTGAAGTCCCAACGGGGGAACGAACACATTCTTTCCTGGGACAGCTGCTCTGCTGATCTCCAGCGTGTTGTGCTCTGAGCTCACAGAATCAGAGGAAGCAAAGGGGGAGCCGCCAGTGCCCAGGCCCGTGGGGACCAGCCGCTTTGGAGACGCCGGTTTGCTTTTTTCCCTCCACATGTGTCAGATGCTCCGGCTTGTCTTGCAGAGACTTGGCTAGGTCTTGCTCTTCCGCAAAGGAAGGTAAAACAAAGCTGTGGTCGTAGGTCCCTTAGGCTGGGAAATATTTAGAGCTGGTGTGTGTGGGGGGGTGACAGGCTGCCGTCCCGGGTGCTCTAAGAGAATGCAGGTTACTGAGCCAAACCTGAGAGCAGTTGCACATCTGTAATCCGGTAAAGCTCTAAACCCCGCAGGGAAGTCAGGTCAGTCCGGGTCCAGCTGCAGCACGGGAGGCTGGAGCAGAAACATTTTGGGGTTGGGAGCCTTCTCTTCCCTGGGCTGGTGGCAGGAATGTGCCGTCCATGGTCACAGTTGCTCTGCCTAGATGCCCGACTCAGTCGCCCGTTTCTTCCCAAGCAGGCACAGGTTCCTCTTATGGCAAAAATAGCCCCACAGCTGACTTCATCTTTTACAAACAGGCAGGAGTCCATTCACATGAGGCGATCCTTACGGGTCTTGTGGGGCACCCCCAGCTGCCCGTTCACCCTTGACCTTGCCCTGTCCTCCAAAGTCAAATGTAGAGGTGGGAAAAGTACTTGATGGTTGGAAACACAACAGGCTTAGCGGGAGCCTGAAGAATTGGTAGGGAAAGACTTCATTTAGTTTGCGTTTAAATTTGAATGGAGAATTCCTTTTCTTGGCTCAAGAATCAAAACTGTGAAAAGCTTGTCTTCTACCCCTGCTCCCATCAACCCAACCCAAGTGAACACTGAGGGTAGTTTCTTAGGCATTTTTATGGTGTCTTTGTGTGTGTGTGTGTGTGTGAGTGTGTGTGTGTGTGTGTGTGTGTAGTTTTTTCTTTTTCTTACCCTCTTTACAGAAAAGGAAATGTAAATGGCTCATGAAAGAATGGAAGGGTCCTCAGTCTTGCTTAAGGAAGGAGAAATGCATCCTTAAGGAATGCATCCTTAAATGCATCCTTAAATCCTTAAGGAAGGATGTGGATGGCTGGAGGCCCTCGAGGCAAGCCTGACAAAGGTCAACATTCTACAGCAAACGGGTTTGGACTTTGTTCTCTTCGCTTTACTGTATATCTTGGAGATCTTTCAGATCAGTGCCTAAATAGTGTCTTCATTCATATTTACAGCTTTATAGTGTCCTATTTATGGATACACTATAAATTTATTTAACTAGGTTCTTATTGATGGACCCTTGGGTTGCTTCCAATCTTTTGCTACCACGAACAGCGCCCCCACCCCCACCCCCAAGGACATTTCCTGCATGTGCAGGTATGTCTGTAGGATAAATTCCCGTAAGTAGGATGGCTGGGTCAAAAGTAAGTGTGTTTGTGATATTGACAAAGCTTTCCAGATACTCCGAAAGGGGTCGTACCATATACACAGCTCCTACTCATCGAGGAGGGATGCTCATTCCCCACAACCTCACCGCGTGGATATCTCACTGCAGTTTTTTTAAAAGCTTTATTTATTTATTTATTTATATGAAAGAGCACTCATAAGTAAGGGAAGGGGCAGAGGGAAAGAATATTTCAAGCAGACCCTGTACTGAGGGCTCCGTCGCAGGACCCTGAGATCACGACCTCAGCGGAAACCAAGAGTCGGTCGCCTAACCAACTGAGCCAGCCGGGCACCCCTGATTGCGGTTTTAATCTGCGTTCCTCTTATTAAAGTGAAACTGGACATCATTCCATTCGTCTAAGGAGCCACTTTGTCTTTCCTTTTCTCTGAGCTGCCTTGGGGCATCTAAACAAAGATGCTTGTTGGCTCTTTTTCCTTAATCATTTCCGGGAGCTCTTTTCCTGTCGAGGAAAGGTTAGCTCTCTGTAATAGGACTTGCAAATATTTACCCCCACCTTGTTGTCTTTTGATTTTTCTTACACTGTGTGGGTACGTATAAGTTTTACAAAAGTTAGGTGATAGGATACTGTAACCTTTTTTTTTTTTTTTTAATGGCTTCTGGATACAAAAGAAGGGCTCTCCATACTCCAGGGTTCTACAGGAACTTGCCATGTTTCCTTCTAGTACTATTATGGTTTCATTTTTTAAAAGCCTTTATATCTTTGATTCATTTGGAGTTGATGCTCTGATGTAATAGGGAATATGGTATGGTATGCTTGACTCTTTCAGTTGTTTTGATAGCATTTATTGGCCTATTCCCCAATGATTAGACATACCACCTTTGTAATTTACTGACCAGAACTGGGTCTCTTTCTAGTTTATTCCACTGACTGATCTGTCCGTCCATGAGCTGGTACAGTGCTGTTGCCCTTGAGAATTTATGACGTGCTTTGATATGTGGGATGGTTGTTCCTTCTTCCCTTTTCCCCCTTTGCTCTGTTTTCTTTTTCCTTTTCCTGACCATTCTTGTTTGCTTCATTTGCTAAGTGAACTTTAAAATATGCTTACTTAGTCAAAAAAAAGTGGAAATTTTATTGAAGTCACATTGTTTATAAATTAACGTAATGGACACAATCATGTTAATTATCATGGAGATACTGACATGATAATGAATTTTCTTCAGAATGTGGTATGTGTTTCCATCAGTTCTACTCTCCTGTTGCATTTTTCTTTTTTTTTAACATGGGCTCCACACCCAGCACAGAGCCCAACATGGGGCTCAAACTCATAATTGTGAGTTCAAGACCTGAGCTGGGATCAAGAGTTGGACAGTCAGCCGACTGAGCTGCCCAGGCACCCCTCTTCTTTAGCATTTCTTAACAGTTTTTCTCTGAGACATCTTACATGAACCTTAAGTTTTTTGCAGATTATTTTTTTGTGTTGCCATTGTAAAAGAAAAAAAAAAAAACAACTCCTGAAGGATATACCCTTTTCCTCACTGGATCCTCCAACTGATTGCTATTTGTGTATCTAAGTGTTGTTCTTATCCAGTGTGTTGGTTGTGTACCAAGCTGCATTAATGAGCTCATTGTTTGTACTTGTTTTTTCTTCAGAAAGCCTTTAATTTAAAAAATAACAATGTTACTTGGGAAATTATCCAAAATGGATGGTTCAGCAATCACAAGAAGACAGCTTCAAATGGGTTTGGGGAAAGCCATAATTGGGGTGGAAATGCTAAAGAGTGTGTCTCCTGAGATTTTACTGAATTCCCTTCGGTGAGATGGACTTGGGGGGATGGAATCTGATTTCAGAAGCTCCATTTTGGGCCAAGGTTGAGGTAAATTGGGAGGGGAGGTGAACCATGAGAGACTATGGACTCTGAAAAAAAACCTGAGGGTTTTGAAGGGGCGGGGGGTGGGAGGTTAGGGGAGCCAGGTGGTGGGTATTAAGGAGGGCACGTATTGCATGGAGCACTGGGTGTGGTGCAAAAACTATGAATACTGTTATGCTGAAAAGAAATTTAAAAAATAATAAAAAAAAGAAGATGCTAGGATAAAGAACAACAAGCTAAGCAAAATAATTCATTTGATGATTTCCCTTTATGTTTTAGGATGAGCTGAAAGCATGTTTTTGCCTTTTTTAGTCATTTCATTTGTCTGTTGAAAGGAGAAAATATAAAGAAGGGAATCATTTTTTAATTGAAAAAAAAAAAGGTGTAAAAGAAGAACCAATTACTTGGAAATGCATTTGTGATGAACTCGTATGTGGTCGTATTCCTTCAAGACCCAAAGCACAGAAGGAAAATACCTAAGGCTGATTGCAATGAAAAGCAAGTTTCTTGCCCACTACAAAGCCTGTGGCTACGGAAGGCAATGCAGGGGCATTGGCCACCAAGGGTCTGCATTCTTAGCTTTCAGAACCACTCATCGGGGCCCATCCTCAGTGAAGGGATCTTAGAACACAGGAGAAAGAATGGAGATTCATCATGCATCTGTTCTCTTAGAGATGGAAGACAATGGAATTAACAGGTGACCTATGAAATGACCCTGGGAGGGACAGTTACCATGTTCTGTTCTGTCTTGGTTGTGGTGTAAGGCAGACCCAGCCCCAATAGCCCAAAGATTCTGGAGTCTCCCATATAGTTTAGCCAAGGACTTGGAGCTTCATCTGGGACTTGGGAAACCTTTAGGGAACAAAGCTTATCTTCTTCTTCACCTACCACAAGTCAGAGGAGGGAAAGGAATGGTTCGCAAGTACTGGTTCATTTATGCTTGGTGCCATCTGTACGTCAGTTTATGTAATCCTTTTAACAAGTCCTCTGAAACCTCTCTTTGCTCTACCGGTAAGAACGAAGGCTCAAAGGGCTAGTTACCTTGCCTGAATTGGTAAGTGGCTGATGCCGGGTCCAGCAAGGAGAACAGAAGCAGAGCTCTGGACTCCACCCTCCCCTTGCTTTGATGGAAATAGCTCTGCCTTCACCTACTTTGCTCCCATTACGTTTTGGTTTGAAGAATGAATTCTATTGTGGAAGAGTCTGTGTTCTCCATTCTGTTGTTTCTCATCCTTCCACCCTGGGTGGGGAGAGTTGAATTGGCAGCACCTGCTGACCCCTAGTCTACCCCCACCCCACGCCTGCCACCATTGCTCCTAGTGGATTCTAGTGGATCTGAGGGGTCCCATTGAGGGGTGTTATTGGGTGATGAAAGCCCAGAGTTGCTCAGAGCTGAGAGAGAGCTAAGGCAGTTGCAAAGGTGATTCCACAACCTGCCCAGCCCAGCAGGGTCCTCCAACCCATTGCCACAATCAGCGCCATGTTGGAAGGCCCAGCAGTGGGGTAAAGCTGACATTTTCCCCAAGTGCTATTCTGGAGAGATGCTGTTGTGGCCCCCCTCTCTCCACTCCCTTCATGCCACGCAACCAAAGATCCTCTAGCCAGCCGTGCCAGTCACTCAGTAGTGTCTTTGGGAAGAATTAGAAACTCAGGAATCACTCAAATCAAGTTGAGGCACTTTTAAAACTACTTGAGCTCATTATATACTTTTAAAGATTAAATTTCCTTTTGCATCTAATGACTAAGGGTCCTTGGTGCTTCTGTTATTATCTTACTCAAAGGTGTTTAAGAATACTAGAAATAAGAGGATTTTTAATACATCACTGCCGTCATCATCATCACATCCTTTGGCTTCTAGACTAGGTTGAATCTAATGTTGATGGGGAAACCAGCACCATTATTCTTACCACCATTGCAAAATAATACTGAATTAAGTAATCAGCCTTTTTAGGAGAAGCTCCGTACACTAGGTCCAACACAACCCACTCACATCTTCAAGATAGGAAAAAATGGCCTTCCAGGTGAGGGAGCAGAGTTATTCCACATTCCTTGCAAAGATAAAGGCAAATCTTCAGAAGGCACTGTGTTCTGTTCTTCCTGGTGGTTATGAGCAGTTACAGCTTGTGAGGATCTTGTGTCCTGGGCAGAATTCCGTGGCTGGATGGCTGCGTTTTGTGAGCAGCATCGGGGCTGTGTGTGGGCAGGCGGTTGTGCTCAGCACCAAACATCTGTGTGTTCCACCCTTAGACTCTTGACTGTGGACCAGGGGATGCAAGGACCTTCCATCAGGCTTGACAGGAACAGGCTCAAACTTTTGAGGATGGTGGTGCAACAAAATGAGCAATGATTTATCATCTGTGGTCCACAGCTGGGGGAGAGTTGTATTCTATTAACAAACACCTAGATATTGGTGTAAGCATTTTACAAATATTAATTTATTTAATCCTCATATCATATAATATCATATCAATTATTGTTTTCACTTTATTGTTCCTATTTTCATTTACGAAAAGGAGGGACGGAGAGGTTAAAAAACCAGAACAAGATCACATAGCCAGTCCATTGCAGAGCTGGAATGGGGGCCCAGGCCATTTAGATCCAGAGTCCATGATACACTTATTATTTATGAAGCATCTCTCATGTGCCCTGGGCTTGGCAGT
The DNA here is from genome assembly GCA_004024625.1 of Mellivora capensis. NCBI lineage: Eukaryota > Metazoa > Chordata > Mammalia > Carnivora > Mustelidae > Mellivora > Mellivora capensis. Next base: position 35,082 of record PISX010001603.1, on the reverse strand, counting down.
GGAGATCAGAATCCATTCCAACATGGCCCCTTCCTTCTAGTCACTTACAGTCAATGAGGAGCTTATATTTTGAAAGAAGTTTTGTCTTACAAGGTTCTATACCTCATCTCCTATACTTCATTCCTCTGTATAGCCATATCAACCTCACTCAGCTACAAGGATTTCAAACAAATACTACAGGGGTATAGTGGTTAATTTTACATATGAACCAGCATAGGCTATAGTACCCCAATACTAGCTTAGGTGTCACTGTGAATGTATTTTTAGATATAAATAACATTTAAATCAGTGGATTTTGAAGAAAGCAGATTACCCATCATAATGTGGGTGGGCCTCATCCAATCAGTTGAAGTCCTTAAGAGAAAAAACCTGAGGCTCCTAAAGAAGAAGGACTTCTGCTTCCAGACTTGAGACTGCAACAGTGAGTCTCCCCTGAGTCTTCAGCTTGCCAGTCTGCCCAGCAGATTTCAGACTTGTCAGCAATTGTGTGAGACTGGTCCGTTTCTGTACGCACATGCTCTATTGGTCTGTTCCTCCGGAGAACCCTGACATTAGGGGAAAAATTCTATTTTTGAGCCTTGGTGATGAGATTCTTCAGTGGCAAATGACTTCTATAAGTAGGTGGCTAGAACATAAGCGAAGGTGTCTGAGAACAGGAGAATCATCTGCAGGATTTCTGCAATGCAGACACCTTTTACATGATCCTCACGGCGTGTGAGTCATGAGTTGAATCTGAGAATTCAGAAATTCTCACCCCCGTCTTGGGCTTGGATCTCTTACATACTTAAGGTTGGTAGGTCAGAGAGGAAAACCACATCTCCAAGCTTAAGGTCCGTTCTTCCAGTAGGATGGCTCATCTAGCCCAGCACATGCCACTGCTTCCAGTGTACGACACGAAACTTCTACCTCAAGCCAGGAGCGGGCCAGATGTCTGTGCGTGATGATTCCTGCAACAGTTCTGAATGGTAGGCACAGTGCTTCTGATTTGCTATTTACAGAGAAACATTTTCTGAAGTGTCGCGGTCAGGGATGGCATGTACCCATTTTCAGTGACAGACATGGTACCCCCCTCTGCAGGGATGGTGAGGGCGTCCTATCTCAGTCCTCTGCTCAGGTGAGCATGACACAGAAGATGCTCCTGGGGAGGACAGCGTGGGGACTGGTCGCCAAGGACACAAGGGAGTAGCTGAGGGTACTCCTGGGCACAGGAGAGCCTCTGAGGGGCTCTGCTGGTATCTGACAGTGCCCTGTGAGAGGAGACTGCAAATGGCCTTGGCCATGATTAACCCACCCCAATTAGCTACAATAGCTTTGACTGTATAGCAAATATAAGGGGGAAAATAGCTTTTCCAAACTAGGGACATTTGCCCCTTCGTGCCACATTATAGTGATAAGCTCCTGGACCTTATTCGAGGTGAGAGTCAAATGAAACCCAAAGTTTTCCTCTGAACAAGGCTGCTCCATGAAATAGACCCATCACTCAGTGAGTCTGGCTGTCTCTAGGGGCCCTTTGCTAAGCCTTGGGAGCACCTTCATGGAAAGCTTGCAGCTTTGATGACTCAAAGCACTGCATTTTCTTCTACTCAAGCCTTGGCCAGGAAAAGTCAGGTAGGGACCCATTCATGAAGCATATCTACAGTGTGTGAATGCAGCCGGGCTCACACAGTTAGCTTGAGAGGAATTTGTTAAGGAGAGTTGAAATGGACCAATTATCCCCAGCTCAACTCCACTGTGTTAGAGGTGGAGACAGGGTATGGGGCTGCCTTGGGGCCACTCACCACCCACCATGTTATTTCTTTGGGAAAGTGCACTCCAGGTATCTTTGTTGGTTAGTGGGTTGACTGGCCGGTGAATTAAGCGATTCATTCATTTATTGAGTCAGTCATTGCCTTTCGTACACCAGGAAATCACCAGGGATGCCATGACTGTTCTTCTGATCTGAACAGCAGCAGTGAGGGGTGTCTGATGGGAGATAGGGGACAGTGCTGCAAGGTGCTCAGGGAGGACCATGCTCCAGCCAGTCATTTCCACGTATCATATCAGGAACCAAGGAGCAGAGGGCAAATACCATGTCGCTTGATTTAGGAAGACTTGATGTTTGGGCCATCCAAACATCAAGTCTTCCTAAGTCAGAGAACATTTGGGCTTCCCTGACTCAGTTGGCTGAACCTATGAGCTCGTTGGGGAGCAGGGCTGTGTCTCAGATATTTTGGTAACCTTAGATGCCTCACACAGAGCGAGGGCCAACCAGGTCAGTCAATACCCATTTGATAAAAGTGAAACCAACTTCTGCTGTTCTAAAGCTTGCTTTCTTTTGTTTGGTTAGAAGTGGTTGAGGACGTCTTGGCTTGGCTGGAGTCTTGGCTCTGGCTGTGGTTTTGTGATGACTGTGTATTTTAGCAATATGCTTTCCAGTGAATGGAGGGGTTTCTAAAGCACAAATGATGTGTGGATGTTCCTAGCAGAATGGCTCAAACCTGGTGTCCCACCTCTGCCTAGAGAAGTCTAAGAGGCTGGAGAGGGAGGTCAATTGCTTTGTGAAGGCAAGCGCACTTAATTGTGTCAGTAATTATAATAAAAACACTGTTAGCTAGCTAATGTTCATGGCGCATGTGTTATGCACCCAAAGCTATGCTAAATACTTCTCATGCGTTATCCCACGTGACTCTCCAGCAGCTCAACAAGACACTCTATTTTCCTCCCATTTTTGCAGATGAAGGAAACCGAGGTTTCAAGAAGTTCATGTAGCACTTCCAAGGCCCTGTCTCGGGTCAGGCTCCCAGAAGCAGACCCCGAGAGATGAGGATTCGTGGGCAAGTGACGTGGTAGGGAAGTGCTTCCTGGAGAAACCTGCTCAGAGAGCCAGACTGGGAAGTGAGCCAGTAGGGACCATCTCAGAGAAATCTCGGGGCAGGTGGCTACGGCCTGATCCCACAGGCCAGGCTGGCTTCGTGGGCTTGTATCAGGTGCAGGCACGTGGCCTCCATGCTCAGAAGAGCCCTGTGCTTGGCTCGATGCTCTGCTGTTGATGTCTTGAATTCCTTAGTAACTTTGGAACAAGGGACCGGCATTTCCATTTTGCACTGTGCCCTGCAAGGGGGAAGTGTATGCCTTTCAGGGATGTTCCCACTGGCAGCAAGGGGATGGGGGTTCTACACTCCTGCCATGAGCCCTCAATCCTTGGGTAAGGGCTGCCTCTTAGTCATTGCCATGGTTTTCTGGTTCCTTATATATGCAAGTCAAGCTGTCTAATGGTTTGCAAGCAGTAGTCTGAAAAAGAGCTATAGGTAGTAGCTGTTGGAAGTATAAGCCTCCCGAAGGCATGGCAGGCTTCAGACTCGGGGCCATGGTTCTTAATCACTCTTCTTTTGAGAGGTCATATGGAGGCTTCAGTTCCTCTGTGAGCCCCCGTGTCCTTTGGCCCCTTCTTCCTTTCTCTTCACCTCCTGCTGCAGATTGTGGATGAAAGGGGAAAGGGAAGTAAAAGAATGCTAAGTAGGGGTAGGCAGTGGTGTCAGCTTCTGGGAATGCTGTGATTCACCTTTTCTGGAGACAACTATTTTGGGCTGGGTGGGGGCCACCCAGGAACCGTGGTGGTCAGGCTGGGACAATGTCCATGCGCTCATTCAGCTTTCCCTTCAGTTACTTGATCCTTGAAAGTTTTCTACCAAAACACGAGGTCTATACAGTTTTCTGCTTTGCCACTTCTGTGCATTTATTTATTTATTTATTTATTTATTTATTTATTTATGTGAGAGACAGAGAGAGAGAGAAAATACATGCAAACTTGTCAGGAGAGGAGAGAGAGAATCTTAAGTGGGCTCCCACCCAGTGCAGAGCCCGATGCAGGACTCAATCCCACGACCCCGAGATCATAACTTGAGCTGAAATCAAGAGTCTGATGCTTTAACCTCCTGAGCCAACCAAAGCACCCCATCTCCTGTGCATTTTTAAAGATGTAATTCTTATGGCTTTGGCTCTTTGTACTAAGCTCCTCACAATGTGCCTTTTAAAGAGCTTCTTTTTTTTAGCTTAAAAATAATATTTAACAACATGTTTGTCCTTTGGCAGGCTGCATTTATAACTGTGTAGACACATCTCCTCTATCTCTGTAATGCTCTGCCTAAATAGGATTCATCTTACTGGTCTACCCGGTGTTTTCTGTCCTGTGTTAAGTTGTGGAAACCTTGACTACAGAAGGTCTCTGTCAAATGACACATTCGTGCAGCCATTCCCAGAAACTTTGGTAGGAGAAAATAGGCAGGCAGGCATACAAAATGATCCTCGGAAATAGCTTGCCTTGGCATGTTCAGATAATGGGCTCCCTAAGTCCTAATAGCAGGGACTGTACTTTTTAAAAAAATTATCATTTTTTTGTACATGCCCATGGACTGTACTGCAAGAGGCACATTCAGTACATATACTAAATATAAATAAGGAATAAACGTGAGGGTCAACTTGCATTCTGGTCTGCACTACCCACAACGCTCTGGAAGTGTTCAAATGTCTCCTGCATACCTCTACCGTGTTCTGAAAAAAGTCCTTCTCTGTCCACTGTGCACCGGCTCTTTAAACGATCTTGACTTGGAAGCTTTGGCTGCTTGTTCTGTGCTATGCCTTAGTCCCTGGGTGGCTGTCCTCACAGCAGGACTCTGTATGGGAGAAGGGGGTTAGCCAGCGACTCTTCTAGAATGTACCCCCAGCGAAATCACCCTCCTTCCTTCCCTTTGTCTTCATTGTCTCAATGACCCATTTTACTTTGTCGTGTTCTCTTATTCTTCCTCCTAGCATTTTTGCCATGTGCTCACCTTGTATTTTAATTAGGTCCGACTCACTGGACTAGCAAAGGTGGCGTGCTTGTCCCGATGAAAGCCCCCATCCGTGTGGCTCATCCAGGCCGATGGCCTAGAAACCAACCAGCAAACCACTGCCCAAACTTCGACCTCCCTTGCATGGGAAACCAGTAGAAACAGGTCCTCTTTTTTATTTCCACAAAATGTACATCCCCAAAGCACATAGAGAAGCACATGCTGGACCCTAGTGTCATTGTTTACTCAAGATCCCTAGGAAGGCCGAAAGAGGAAGGGGCGGACATTTGGCCATCAAAGCTGAACTAGAGGAATCTTTGCAGGAGGAAGAGGCTGAATAGGCAGAAGCTGTGAAATGAAGGCCATTCTTTGTGTCTTTCCGGAAGTCCTGATCTCAGATGTCCCCGTTTCAACCCCTTATGTGCGAACATCCCTACCTCCCGCCATCGCTTGTCCTGGGAGGGAAAGAAACCGTCCAAGAGAGCCATTTTCAGAGAGTTCTCTGGGGGAACAGAGGGAGTGAGAAGGAAGGAGAAACACAGGCATGTGTGGACTCTAGGGACGCCCAGGTGTGGCCGGTCTGGAGCCCCCCCTTCTGAACTCATCCCTCCCACTCCCCAATTTCCATTCCTTGTGCCATGCCATGCAGGACAGATGTCCCATCTGGGGAGGAGTGTCTCAGACCAGCGAAGAGTTAAATTCTTGTGAAAGACTTCCAAAGGACCCTTTGCACTGCCCCCTTTCTGGTGTGAGGACGGCTCACTGAAGGAGATCAGCACTTATAAACAACTGGGTCATTTACTAGTGCTTGTTAGTTTCATATCCGAGGAAATTTTCACTCTCTGCCTCCATGAGGATAGTCATAAGCAGTTCCCTCCCAAAAAACTATCTCCAGATGAAAAACTACAGACGTGGCCCCCAGGACCCAGTGCAGACTTGCAACCATCATTCTTGCTGTGTCTCTGTCTCTGTCTGTATGTGTCTCTCTGTCATCTGCCACTTTGCCGTGGCTCACCATCTTTCCCCATCCCACCCACATAACCTCAGAAACTATAGATGAAAAGTTTCCATCTTAATTATATTACAAGGCTGTCTATTTTGCAATTCTGAATTTTTATCTGAAAAATGGTACTTTCTATGAGATGTTTGATTTTTTTTTTTTTTTTTTTTTTGGTCTAAGGGACTGAGATGGCTGCAAATACAATACGCATGGTTTAATGAACTCTCTATTTCTTCAAACGTTAGGGTAATAGTGAAAACCTGTTTTACTGGAGAGAGCCCACTCTCATTAAGGCCTTAAACTTGAGTCTTTGAAAAAATAATGAATAGGGTAGCTTCATACCAGACCTGCTACTTTTTCTTGCCTTGTAAGGCACCTTCTGATATTAGTAGAATCTCTTGATAACAAGAAAGATTAAACAATGAGATGCATCAAGACACTTTTTAAAGCAGTTTCCCCCCATCATTACTTGTTATAACCTGAAGGAGCAGAGGAGGGACTTCCTCTAGATTGTTTTGATTGGTGTTACTGTGTTTCTAGCTGTCTGATTTGGACCAATATATAGATTTCACCAGTGAGGCTGTGGAGTGTTTCGTTTTTAAAGATTTTATTTATTTGAGAGCGAGAGCAAGAGAGAGAGAGAGATCGCACAAGCGGGGTAAGGGGCAGAGGGAGAGGATGAAGCAGGCTCCCTGAGCAGAGAGCCCGATGTGGGGCTCGATCCCAGGACTCAGGGATTCTGACCTGAGCCGAAGACAGACATTTAACTGACTGAGGCAGCCAGGCGCTTCCCGTGGAGTGTTTCTACTGTTATGTTTGAGAAAGATATTTTTCTTTCCACCACCATCAGCTCCATCCACTGTGTTAATCAGCTCCTGGGTGCATTGTGCGAGTCACCAGGCTTAACACGTGTCTGCTTTTGGCGATTTATCGCACTCCTTTCTGGTACTACCCTGATGGAGCTTGGTTTTCCCTTCTCTCCCTGTGTACAAGGGGAGACTTGCAGTTGAAAAACCCTATCAAGTATGTTGTCATAAATCCTTTTTACTGTCTTTCAAGCTAAAAGACTTAGATTTTCCCACATGATGTTTGCTTTGTTCTAATGAACTTGACCACACATCGTGTAGGATATTGCTTGCTTGCTTCTCACGGGCACCAGGTCCTCAGGGTCTGCATACAGGACCAGCTGCATGATTTGTAGGGTCCAGTGAGAACTGGAACTGCAGGGCTCCTTGTTCAGCATGATTAGGAAATTTCAGGCTGCTGACAGCAGAGCCTCGGGCCAAGAGTGGGGATCCTGTGCAACTGTACGGATCATCCCCCCACGAAGTCGGTCATTCCTACAAAAGTAACTTGATGACTAACCCTAAGCATGATCTACGACCTAGCGTTAGTTTGTTCCTTTGTTATTTTTAGTTTGTAAACAGAATAGGATCATCCTGCATCTCTTGGTGCTTTGAAAAGGTTCCACCGACTCCTGGCTTCTATTGCTGCTACTGAAGTCTGCCGTCAAGCTGCCCCCCCACCCTGGGTGTTCCCTTTGGCAGCTTTTCCTTACAAGGGATCTAATTTTGTGTATCTTGTTTCAAACCAGTTTTGCTTCCTGAATCCTCTCCTAGAACATTCTCAGCCCCGATCTTTAAAATATTGTCTCTTGTGTCTTTCTTTCCGGAGCACCTATGCGGTGCATACGGAGCTTCATCTATCTTCTGTGTCTTTAACTTTTCTTTCATTTTGAAATTCTCTTTGTCTCTCTGTGTGTCCTCCAGGTGATCTCCTTCCATTTCCCCATTTCCCGGGCCACAATTCTCTCTTTAGCTGTCTAATCTGACCTTGAAACCCACTCATTAAGTTTCTGGTTCTGATGACCTACATTTCATTTCTAGAAGTTGTATTTGGTCCTTTTTCAAATATGCCTGGTCTTTTTTAATTTTTTAAAGCAGAGTCTGATTATTTACTCATAATTTCGATCCTCCCTTTTACATTTTTAAATGATCTTAACCATAATTTTTTAGCCTCTTCCGATAGTTTCACTACCCGGCCTTCTCGGGGTTCCCAAGGTTCATGACCCTTGCTGCCTGTTGTGTCTGTTGACTCCGATCCTTCGTGCTCGTGTCCCTTGAAGCATTTTTGTAGTTTTTGATTGTGAGCTTCTCAAAGAATGCTCGCGGAGGGGGTCTTGGGTGGCCGAGGTTAGGGATTGGTTGCCACAGAGAAGTTGACTATTTGCTCCGGCAGGTGCCGTGTGATATGATTAGATTGGGACTCTCTCAATGTTATTTAGTAGGCTGGGAGTTCCCAGACGGGCACAGATGTGTCAGCTTAAACCCCAAGGCTGTGTGAAGTGTGGCCTGAGGTTATGAGACTCAAGGTGACTTCTTTTCCCTGCCAGAGCTCCCGCTGTGACCGGCAGCCAAAGCGTCAGCACCTTGCCCCGGTGTTCAGCCGGCTTTGGCCTCAGGGATTTCCTTTACTGATCTCAGCTGTGCTTTTAAAACCGTGTTTGTTATTTTTGTATGGCATATCTAGGTATTTTGTGGCCGGAGGTTTTTCAGATTCTCCTCCATGATAATGCCACAAATGATAGTTTCTGTCATTCTGAATTTCTGAGCCCAGAAAAAGCTTTCTCACTATGATTACATATTTTGAGATCTCCCTAGTCGTTAGAGATGGGTGGTGGTGGAGGGTTGCACAACACGGTAAATGCACTTAATGCCACCAAAAAACGGTTCAGCGGGCCAGGAAGCCTGGCCAAGCTCAAGACAATTCTGCAGCACTAACCAGAAGATTCTCCCTTATTTTTGTGCACAGCTTTTAATTGAGATGAGGTTTGGGTTTTGTTCTGCAGAGAAAACAACGAATGTACTCTTTGCTAAAAATGACTGGAGTGCGCAAATGGTTGGATTTATTTAGTACCAAAATGTGAGATGTTTAAAAAAAAAAAAAATCCTAGGAATTTGAGGACACCGGGATGGTTGCTCAGCATTGAAAAGCAAACTGAGGAAAAAAGCATTTCAGTTCCCCTGTGCCACGCCCACTCCCCGGCTTTGAATAATGCAAGTGTCTCTTTCTGCTGTTCTGTTCTTTTTGCTGTTGAGTTTCCCGCGCCTCAGAGATCCGCTTTACCAGAAAGTGAGAAAGTCTTTGCCCAGGGAAGCACCAGGGCCGTGAAGTCAGATTACTGTAAAGGTTTCATGGCTGAGTCAGCGGGAGGGCAGCTGGTGATCACTTCCTGTCTCACCCAGGGGAAGGAACTGCCCCGGAAAGGGACGTTGTCGCTGGACCAGCTTTGGGTGGTTCCTTTACCTCTCCAGGGACCAGGAAGGCTCTTTGCATGGAAGCTTCTGATATCTGGTTGGGGACAGTCTAGCCCTGTGGACTGGGAAGGGAAGTCATTCATTTATTCATTCATTCATCAGTCTTTCCTCCTCTTAGAGTGGAGTGAGGAAGGCTTTGTGGGAAAAGAAGGCAAGAAGCTTTCAATATGACTACAGATGTGTACTTAACGTTGGTGTTTTTTTGGATTGAAAGTCTTCATTACTCTGAATGCAATGCAATCACATCCCTGTTTTTGTTGTTACTCTGCTGCAAACATGCTTTTAGGAAAAAACACGGTGCAGGGGCATGGCCTTTGCGGATGAAGGAATGCTGGGTCATGCATTCATTCTTTTTTTTTTCTTTCAAATAACATTTATCCAGCATTATGTATTAGGGCTTTGTACTGGTGCTGTGGGCTCCAACGATAAATGATAAATAGTTCCTGTCCTTAAGAATCTCTATCTCATGCCTCGTGGAAAGGCCAGCACATATATAGGAGGAAAATGCTAAACAGAACACAATTAATCTTCAAATGATCTAATTAAAGAATTAGAACAAGTAGTCCCACCATTTTTTTTTTGTGATAAAGCCTACCTAACATAAATTTACTTTCTTATCCATTTTTTAGTGACATTAAGTCTGTCCACACTGCTGTACCAGAATCACCCCTATCCATCCATCCCAGGACCTTTTCATCTTCCCAAACTGAAACTCTGTCCTTATTCAACATGAGCATCCTCTCTCCCCTGTGCCAGCTCCCGGCAGCCACCCTGCTACTTTCCATCTCTGAATTCGACTCCTCTAGGGATCTCATGTAAGTGGAACCCTACTTTGTCATTTTGTGTCTGGCTACTCCATTACCTTTTTAATCGAAGGAAATACGACTTACTGAAAGGATCATGTCCGGCCTGTCCCTGACGGACTCACCACTTGGCTTGGCCCAGAGGAAGATGGTCAACATTCCTTAATGGGCCCAGCTCTATGACAACATGACCATTTTTGTATCTTTTCTTGAAGATTCCATTGCTGTGTTGTGATATCGGTTAATTCAAGTCGATTGACATGATTATAGCTTTAAGAGGCTACCACTCCTTGAAATCATGTTCCAGCCTCCCTCGTCAGGGGCTGGAGGAGTGAGGTTAGCAGCTTGCAGGTGGACAGTGAATGGGCCCCATGGAAAGCCCTCCTGGCTTCCACTGTGAGGCTTTGTGTCTCACAGGACTTCACATGTGAGCACGTAGAGAGCCCTGCTAGTCCCTCAGTCCAGATGCCTGCCAGAAACCGGGGCCCCAAGGACTCTCCTCCAGACATGTGCTCTGAGCCGGCCTGTCTAAAATGTTTCCTCTGGAACCAATCAGACACTCGCCAAAGGGGCAATATCTCACCAACTGCTTTGAGTCACATGTTATATTTGAGATCTGCCCTGTGTTAGGAGCTGAAACATTTTGGCTTGTCTCACTGGAGGTGGGGAAAGGCCTGAAGTCACGAGGAGGGCTGCTTCAAGTTTCCCACTGCGTTTCTGGGGCCCTTGGATACACAGCCGAAATGTCGTACCTTACAGCAAGTGTGGTCAGCTGAGTCGGCGTCAACATGGCGGCTTCTTCTGGCTCACCTCTCTTTTCCATCAGAATATAAACTCCTCAGGGCTGATCTGATCACTCCAGGATTCTCAGTGCCTGCAGGAGAGTCTGGACCAAAGGGTGAATATCTCCTACAACTGGAGGAAACGTCTATTGTCAGGACAGTGAGTGGATGAACATACCAACAAGCATGTTGCTAGAAACCAGAAAATGACACCATGGATCAATGCACTTGTGCTAGCTACTTAATCAAGAACTATTCCCAAATATTTTAGGTCTTTAAGAAACTAGAGTGGGAAAAAGATGTGTTTATTTATTTATTTATTTATTTAACAGAGAGAGAGAGAGAGAGAGAGAGAGATCACAAGTAGGCAGAGAGGCAGGCAGAGAGAGAGGAGGAAGTAGGCTCCCCACTGAGCAAGGAGCCCAATGAGGGACTCAATCCAAGGACCCTGAGATCGTTAACCCACTGAGCCACCCAAGCGCCCGGTTTTTCTTCTTTTTTAAAGAAAACTAGTTGTTTTCTCCAAAATAACATCACTCATTACCTTTCTTCTTAACAAGTGTCATAGAGTCGTCTGGATGTATCACTGAAACCCTTAGCATTGAAAGAGGAAATTGATTACTTGAATTTTCAGGATGTCTGTGTCTATTGGTTCTCTACTATGGTTAAATGCTAATCTCACCACTGAGGATGTGAGGTAACGTTTGTGAAGAAATTGCTGTAACAGGGTTGCTGTGTAACATTTTCTTGCATAGGATTTCATAAAAAAAACAAAACAAAACAAAACCAAGCAAAACCCCCAACAAGCTGAGGTCTTGGAAAATGTTAGAAAAGAGCCTGTCTATAGGCTGACCACAGAAGCACGTTGTTGGTTGTTTTCATTCCCCAGTGGACTCTGATTGGTTTTGATCGGGCAGTTCCTCCTATGTCTCCCGGGCTTGGGCCTCACTTCTGTTTTTTGACCATCAGCCAGCCATGCTGTCTTCATGGAAGTCATGCAGTAGGAGGCTCTCTCTGACCCTTCCAGGGCCTCACACAGATGTGAAGTCCATTGCCAGCACAACTGCTCTCTTAGAGAGGGTGCTGGGATGCCGTGTGGTCCACCAGAGCAGGGGCTAATGAACAGAACGAGGGTGGAGGCTTCCTCTCAGGGTGCCCCCGAATGTCATCTGGGAACCCTCACCTTTTTTCTCCTTGCTTCTTTCCCCTTATGTATGAGGTTATCACTACACATTCCTTTTTCACTTGCAGAGACCATGTCTGGACAAGGAAGTCAAAGACGACAACTATCATTGGAGCAACATTCCGTGGTCCTCAAAGATGATGGCTTTTCAGTTCCCCACAGCTCAGGAAGAGGGCCCCTCATTGCACAACAGACCTTTCTGGGCCACTCGTCATGCCGGGGATGGTTCCAAAATAGAAAAGATTTTTGGAGCTCCAATCCCGACCCCCACATCCCCAGTCCCTTTTGAACTAGATGGTCTCGGGACCTCATTGCGTCCCTCCATCTGTGACTAGACAAGGGCTAGGAGCACGGGTCAGTGTGGGAAGGGGTCGACAAGAAGGCCATCATTGGCCAGGCCCCACAGCCTCCCGGAGGTGCAGTGGTGGGAAGCACAGTGCTTCGTGTGTCGGCCGAGGCGGAGCAGGGGCGGAAGCAGGTGAGGTGATGGGAGGTGAAGCTGGGAGCAGAGCCTTCCCTGGTGTAGTGATTCCCAATGGGGCCACGGAGGAACCACTGGCCATGGCAGTCTGTCTGGGGGGCATCTCCACCCTCCAGTCATCTTCGGTGCAGAGAAAGGTAGCTGAGCAGGGCTGCATGCCTGGAGTGCTACCTGCACCGACCATGCTGGTCTCCACTAGGCTCTGGTCCCAGGGCCCCCCTTTGGCAAGTGGCTGATGGAGGCCACAGAGGAGCCAAGTGGGTACATAGTGTGGCTTGGGAGCATTTCAGTAGGGTGGCAAGGGAGGGTGCTCGGAAGGTGAATGGACCTGGGATCTCGCCTCTGAAATCTACCAGCATTTTGGCACTTCCTTTCACTTGCTGCACTACATAGGGTAACAGTAGCAGCCATAACAAAGAAACCCTCCAGCTTCAGAGCCTTCACACTGATGTCTACATCCTGTTCAGATCCGGGACTGACCATTCTCAGGTGGTGATGCAGGAACCCAGGCTCCTTCCAGCTTGTGGCTCTGCTGTCCCCTAGGGCCTTGGAGAGCTCTGTGTGGAAGGTGAGAGAAAGTGTGGCTTATGTTAGCCTGAAGTGACACCCACATTTCACTGAGTGGAGGGCAGGGAAACGTAGTCCCAGTGAGAACCTTGTGCTGTGGCCAGGAGGGCATGTGTGGTGATGGACAGTTAGTTTCTGGGTCATGATCACGGGGTAGACTTCTAAAGCTTCGATTTCCTTATGTGTAAATAAAAATTGAGCCTACGTCAGAGAGTCACAGCGAGGATGAGAGCTCACATGTGTGATGCAGCTAAGGTTGTGCCCGATGTGGACCAGGCACTCTTGCGATAACAGCCAGCAGGGGAGGGGCTGTCTCATTGACCGGAGCCGGGGGTGGGGTGGGGGGTCCAAGCTCATGAGCACTCCAGCTACTGCAAGGGCTCCCTGTCCATCCTGTGCTTCTGCATGAAGAGGTTCCATCCATAAGACGGTTATGCAGTATGCATTCTGGATTGTGATTATTAGGTAAATGTGAGTCTATGTCATAATGCTTACTCGGTAATATGTATTATACATGGTGATTATTTTGTAAATGCAAGTGAACGGCTCACTCTACCATATGTCCCATGGACTGATATTCCTGGGGCATCGATGTAAGCTTTGGAACATTTTCCCATTGTTTGCTATCTCTCAAAAGGCTTTTGTTATCAAAGCACACAGATCACTGCAAAAATAGCCAACACACAGATAGCTATAGAATGGAGCTGAAAAGTCTGCTTCCCACACGTGGTGCCCCCTCTCCTACCACTTGGATAAGCAACCATCGTTAACACTTTCAGTAAATCCTTCCAGAAATACTCTGGGTTATATGCAAACCTATTGAAATCCTCTCTTTTTACACAAAAGCAAATCATGCTAAAATGTTATTCTGCAACTCCTTCTTTTTTCTCTGTTTCCATGTCTGCTCGAACTCACTGCTTTTTAACTGCCACACTATTCTGTCATGGCACGAGCCACAGACAAGAGCTTTATTGGGAAGTAAAAAGACATCAGACTCTTCTTTCCTCCATGTGAGTTGATGGCTAACTCCCCAAGTTGACCACCCCAGCAAAGTGCAGGTTCCCTCTGAAACCACAATCCCATACGGGTGCCTCTAGGGTCCACCTGCCTCCTGCCACGGCATCCTGCAACAGTCCAGGATGTGAACAAGTGCGGTTCAAAAGCTCTTGCTTGTTCTCTCAGGGATGAGGTCATGAGATGGAAAAAACTGTCAAAAGTCTGCAGGAACTCCTTCCCTGCGCCTGCAGCCTTGGGCTGGCTCAAAAGAACAAAGTGGTCTTTGTTGTCCCCTCCAGGGCATTGGGCACACTTGGTTCAACTGTCAGAGATTTGGGTTCGGAGATGGTAGATCAGAAAAGGAATCCTCTTCTGTTGCTCTGTTCATTTGGATTAAAACTTCTTTAGGTAGTGAGGAAACCAAGTGGTTCTCGGAACCTTACCGAGGTCCCAGACTGGTGATAAGGCCCCTGGGCATTTGGAGATCTTGGTGGTTCTGTGTTCAGTGAGGCTGTGAAAATGACTGTGAACCATGTCACTTGTCCACACCATGGGAACCCATCTGGCTTCGGCCTAGAACAGCGTTTCCCAATTTTCATGGGTTCTTGTGCCTTCTGATTTCCTTTTCCCCATCTTTGCAGACCCCCTGTACCAATTTATTTAGCATTTATATATTTGAACAATTGCACTTTTTGACTTACAGTCTGTTTTAGGTCTGTCTTAATTCCCAAGCAACGTCTCAGAGTCACGGGTTGGGTGTATTCTGTTATCTTATTTTGCATAAACACATGACGATAAATCAACTCTTTAAAAAATCGCTCATCTGTGTACCTCCCGTGATCAGTGCCCACACGGTGCTTTGGCAATTGCCGCCCAAGTGACCCCCACATCTCTCCATGGGAGATGTCTCCCTTCAAGCGATTTAAGAGGAGATCCTTCTGCAACCTTTGAAACATGTAGGATTTACTCCATGGGAAGACAGCGTCCGTTTATCCTCCTGCATCAGCACAGAATGATATTTTTGGCCACAGGGATCCTCATGGAATGCTTTTTGCTTTTTCTGGAAAGCAGATAAATGCCTCCCTTCCCAATTACCGCTGAGGATGAGTAGTAAAGAGCGAGGGAGTGTCCAGGGACTCCGGCTCTAGCAGATGTAGACATCTTTTGATTTCCCTGCATGCACGGGGCCAGGCTCACATTAGTGTTATTTTTAGATTTTCAGATTGACTTGGTGAATCTGGCCTCCTTTTCAACAGATCATATTAATGAGCTGCAGATGTGTCCTTACCTGATTCGTCTCGATCACGATTTATTTTGCACGCAGGCAAATGTCCTCAGTGTCTCCTTGGGAATAGTCACCTAGTTTCTAAAAGCCCCGCTTCGTCTGGAAACAGGTTTTCTCTTTGGCTGGACTTCAGAGGAGAGACGATTCTAGATGGAATTCAGTGAAGCGTTTCGATGCATGCTTGGCATCCCTGGCAGTTGTGCTGGGAGTTTGGAATCCGGGTGGTTCTGCCTTCGGTTACACCGAGACACTGATAACCTATCAGCCTGGGGGGTGAGGCCAGGGCTGTGTTACTGGGTGACTTTAGGATACTTTCTCCCTCTTATTAACATACTCATGAGCTCCATTATCCCAGCAGTCTGCCCAGATGATTCCCCTCCTTCCCTGGCCAAACCTTGAAGTATTGCTGTATGTCTGGGTCTCCAAAGGCATTTTTTATTTTATGTTAAACCGACCTTTCCTCAAGAGGCTCTCATTTTCCCCTTTGGCTCTGTGTGAGATCTGGAGGCAGTTTACTCAGGGTGACCCAAGAGCTGGTCAGGGGGTTAGCGTTGTGTTCTCGTATAAAATAATGGGAGCATGAGTCTGCACACACAGTAGGGCAAGCCTGCCCACAGTGAGGGGAGCTACAGATGGTGCCAACAAAGAATTTCCACTGGCTCAGGCTGGGCATTGACTCACTTGACTGATACAGAGAACCAACTGATGGAAAGTGATGGAAAGAGAAGACAAGAGTTCACCCATGTTCATGCTCCAAACAGACATCTGTCTGTTTTCCGGTGGGTTAGTCACTCAAGCTGGGTGCTGGGTCGATCTCAGTCTCACCAATCAGACAGCGAGGTTTATCCCCACAACATCCAGCTTGATGATGCATCCAGGATGCCTGCTTTTCATGCGGAGTAAGGGGCTCACTGTCACCCAGGAGGCACGTGGTCACATCCATTCCCCATCGGATGCTTGGGACCAGGAGAAGATTTATGTGTTTGCCTGGATAAATGTATAATTTGAAAGCTGAAGCTTCTGTATAAAACATTATAACTTTGTTTTCAGGGCCGACAACTTTTACTGTATTATTATCCGCCCTTTGGTTTCTTGAGCTCCTACTCGTCATGGAGCTCACAGAGAGTTACCTTTTTTATACCAAGGTATAACTGACATACGACATCCTTGTAGTTTCAGGTATAGAGCATAAGGATTCGATATTCATGTATGTTGCGAAATGATCGCCCCAGTAAGGCTAATGAATATCTGTCGCCGCACATAATTACAGATTTTTTTTCTTGTGATGAGAACTTTTAAGATTTACTCTCTTAATGACTTCCATACATGCAACACAATGTTATTTTAACTGTAGTCACCATGCTGTACACGAGATCCCCAGGACTTACAAAATTTAAACTTTTGGAATGCAGAACTCATATTATCCAAGTATGTCCTGGGAGAGCCTTCAAAAGGGCCAAATCTCAGCGGCCCTACAGCTGACTTGATCTTTTAGAACATCTCTGAGCTGAGGGGTTGGACAAAGCACATCAGTAATGAGTCTCGCTGGCTTTGAGATAGAAAGACGAGGGGGAGCTGAGGTCTGAGGTCACGCTGGTCTGAGGACAGCTTGGCCTGCTCTCTCCAGAGAAGGTGCACACGATGGGAGTGGAAGCCTCCGCCAATCTCCCCATTTCTTCTTTGGGGCTTCCAAGCCCACTTCTGATGGCCTTGATTACAGGGTCTGTTACCTAAAGAAATGAGGTGTCCCTAGCAAGAAGCAAACAATTATTTTCATTCATCCTGAATTAAATGATCAGGATGCCCGATGGTTAAGTATTACGTGACTTTTGGACAGGTGGCCACCAGAAAACCCTGTTTGCTCACCTTAATTCCCTCCAGGCGCCAACATCTCTGAAATCCTGCAACAAGACTCTGGGAAGTCACTCGACTCCCCCCATCATCTCTTAACTATGACATTTAATGGGCTGATATTTCCTGGTTTGGCTGAGTTAGGAAATTTCTAATCTTTGCTGATAAAGGAGTTTACTGTTTTTCTAGCACATGATCCTGAGGGTTTACTGGCTTGAGAATTATAGTTGACTTCAGTAGATCCCTCTTAGGAGGAACAGGGGCTCATAGTGGATTGGAGTTTAATTACGGATTTATAGATACTGAATGATAGGCTCGATGCCTATCATTTATCCTCCAAAGATTTTTTTTTAAAGATTTTATTTACTTGAGAGAGAGAGAGAGAGAGAGAGCACGAGCAGGGAGGGGCAGAGGGAGAGAGAGAAGCAGACTCCCCCCTGAGCAGGGAGCCTGACATGGGGCTCGATCCCAGGACTCTGGGATCATAATCGTGACCTGAGCCGAAGGCAGACACTTAACTGACTGAGCCACCCAGTCAGTTTGAAATTTTTGAATTCAAAATTTTTTCAAATTTCAAAAATGTTTTGAAGCCTACAATTGGCTCTCATTTATTTGAAACAAATCACGCATCCCTCTTTCTGAAAAGGCCTGTCTTCTGGACCCACGTTTCCTTCAATTTGCTGTTGGAATTAAGCCCCTTAACCAAGGAGAGGCCTCAGAGGGGCTTCTCATGCACACTACCTTTCAATTGGAGAATGTCTCACACTGACCCAAGTCTCCCCCGCTGCCGAGGAACCTTGTTGTTTGGCAGGCCACTCGTCCCGGCCATTTGGGGGTCCAGATGCTGAAGAAGGAAGAAGCAGAGTGCCCAGTGCCTCAGGGTTTCTGGATTCTTCCCTTTGAAGACTAGAAGGGGCTTTGCAGATAAGGGCCAGTGTTCAGAGGCCCTCGCCAAGTCTGTGGAATTAGGACAAAGGAGTATAAGGTTAAAAATCCCAGCTTGGCCTCTTACAAGCTGCTCGACCCTGGGCAAATTCCTCATATCTGCTGGCCCTCAGGTTCTTTGTCTGGAAAATGGCAGGTAACCAGGCCCGTCTCGCGGAGCGGCTGCTCGCTAAGATGAAGTGAAGCAGGGAAAAGCCCTTGGCGCGGTCTGGAGTGTTCCCAGAGTCCCGGAGTAGTCCCAGCCAATGTCGGTTCATTTCCCCTCCACGTGCAAAGGGAAAGCGACTTGGCACAAAAGGCAAGTCCCCCTGAGCAGACCCACAGGGCAAGCTTTGTTTGGGTTGAGGCTCTCAGGACGGAGACAGCATCCTGCCTCTGAAAACGATTATTCAGACCCAAAGCTGCCGCCGCAGATACGGCTGCTTTTTAGCCCCTGATTATGACGGTGTCAGGAGCCTGACCTGCGGTTTTGCTCTCCTGTCCTTGGGAGATGGACCGGACCATCCCCAGCATGCCCGTGGGCAAACAGAGTCGGCAGAGTGGGCTGTGATCCCTGGGCGGGCTCTCTGTGCTTCTCCTGCGCTGCCAGCAGTAACCATCGATCAGTCGATCAACAAACCGATCAGTAAAATCATGGATGCTTTCTCCCTGCGGGACGCTGGTTCGTGCTTTCTGCACGAGTCTGCAGCAGGACCTCTGCAGGAATACGGTGACACACATTCCTAGGGCGGCCCCAGGAGTTCTGTGTTGTTCTCATCCTTGCCTCCCAGGTGAGGAAGTAGTCCTAGAGAAAGCACTTAACAGTTTACACAGCATTTCACATTACACAGATAAAGCGTATATATTTTGAGTCTAAATGCCGTACCTAATAGTGGTCGGAAATACGGACAGCGATAGAAGTAAGAGGGTAGCTCAATGGCTCTTCGTCCTGGTCCTCAGTGAGGCGGCTACACTCGCGCCCTTTGCATGGGCTACAAGGGTGGAGGTCAGGGTGGTGAGGACACATTTTGGTGACACAGAAACGAGGGCTGCAAGAGATCTGCCCGCAGCCTGTAAGCAGATCCAGGGCTTACTCGCATTTTCCTGCATTGCTCTATGTCTCTAATTAGCCAGAGAATTTTTGGAAATCTAAGCCTCTCTTGGATGTGCCAGTTCCCTTTCCGCCGTGGAGGAGGCATTTGTCCCAAGTGACTAGAGCTGAGGTGGGTTGATCCTGTGAGGGTACCTCTGTCACTCTGAGGTTTCTAACCTGGGAGCCTCAGGTCCCAGGGGAGGGGGACCACCAGGGTCATTGCAGGGCACCTGAGGAGACCTGTGCTGGCCAAGTGTTGCCTGCAGACAATATCCGAATGATAGCCCCTCCCACCCATGTGAGCTATTATGTGCCAAATTCTATGTAGGTGGTTAGGGTTAATAAAATGTACATTTTCTTGGGTAAGAATACCTAAGTTCTTTTTTATAAAACAAGATTTCATTGAGAGAGAGAGACAAGCATGATCAGGGGGCAGGAGGGGAAGAGGGAGAAGCAGATTCCCTGCTGAGAAGGGCCTGATCCCAGGACCTCAAGATTATGATCTGAGCCAAAGGCAGATACTTAACCCTCTGAGCCACCCAGCCGCCCCAGCATACCTGAATTCTGTATGGAATTTCGTCCGTATGTATTTTCTTAATCAGAAATATTAGACATGCAACCATTATTACATGTGAGTCTGCCACATTTTGCGGATTTACAAAGGCGTGTACAAAGGGGTCCCCATATGGAGAGTATGGGACCTACTAATACAGAGCAGATCCAAGGCCAATATGGGGACAAACCTTTGAAATCACAGATCCAGCAGGGCAGGCGCGGGCCTCCCGCGTGGAGGGCACAGCGAGAGGACAGTAGGAATAAGGAAGGGCTTCTATGTAATGAGGCCTGGGAACAGCCCACTCATTTATAGGGTCTGTGGCTTGGCAATGTGTTTATGAAACACCTACTTAATTTGTTAATTTTTAAAATGAGCTTTTATCTAAACTCACTTTCATGTCGCCGAGATCCAGGCTATTTGGACAGCTAGCCCTGCAGAAATGGAGGCTCTGAATTATTTCCTGCCTCTCACCTTTCAGAGGGAAAAAAATCATATTATCGAATGGAATGGTGGGAAGCAGGCCCCCACGTCCTTTCTCACGGCAAGGATAGAGGCCACCAAGTTGAGTACCCGGGCACCACTGTGCGTCTCCCGGTGGGGTGCCCCCCCCCCCCCCGCGGCACCCCCTCACCTGTCACCTGGGACCCTTCCCTTCTGTCATATAGTGTCAGGTTCCAGGCCTCGATTTTAGGCCCTGTACATGTAGGCTGTGACTGCCTCGCCTTCTTTTCCTGGGTCCAGCCCAGGACATGTTCAAAAACATTTACTGAATGAATAAATCAATGAGTGGAGAATATATGAATAGTTAAGTATGCCTTTGACTTTTCAACTGAGAGATTGAAAAAGTTTTAAAGAGATTTTAAAGTCCAAATCACTATTCAGGGGCACCTGGGTGGCTCTGTCGGTTGAGCGTCTGCCTTTAGCTCAGGTCACAGTCCCAGGGTCCTGGGACGGAGCCCACATGAGGCTTCTTGTTCAGCAGGGAGCCTGCTTCTCCCTCTGCCTGCTGCTCCCCCTGCTTGTGCGCGCTCTCTCTCTCAGAAAAATAAATAAAATGTTAAACAATATGTCTATGTAGTTTTTCCCCTTTGTATTGCCTGTGTGGATTTACAGACAGAGTGTTAGATGATATATCTTATCTCCCCCCCCCCTTGATTATAGAAACAACATGTACTCATTGTAAAAAAAAATAAATTAAGGAGGTGAGGTACAGTCTGACTTTCCCTCACAACCATACCTCCGTGTGTCTCTGAGAGCACATCTTTCCAGACTGCCCTGGGTGTGTTCTGCATGGTTTCCACGGAGCCCTCAGACCCTGCTCTGTGCCCAGATGGCGACCCACTGTGGCAGCCACCAGGGTTTTTTTGCACGCCCTATCCCGGCTTCCAATTATGCTCAGCTGACGAGCGGCACTGGTCAAAACGAAGCCTGTGGAAGGAAGAGAAGTCAGTACACTGCTCCCTCCCCACGGCCACCCCCTGGTCAACTGTCCTTCCTGACTTCAGTGATTACCTCTGGCCGCTCCTGGATGGCTCCAGTCCTAACCAGGGCTGGGACACATGACCCCTCCTTGTTCTTCCTGCTCATGGGGTCATGATGGCTTCTCACCATTGCTGGTCTCGGTGTCACCATCCTGCTGTTCGCTCAGCTGTCCACAGCTCTGGAATGGATCCCCTTCACTAAATCTCCTTTATAGGAACCACACAGGATAGAGTCTGCGTCTGGCCTGATTAAAACAATAGCCCCTTTATTTACATATGTGGTGCTGTACTATACATTCTGTTGGGTCCCTGCTTTTAAAGTTAACAATACTCTGTGATAGGAATCTTTTAAGGCCAGTAAGTACAAATATATTTCCTCATTATTCTATTTGTTAGGATTTTCAATAGGATCTAATTAAATTCCACAAATATTTATTGAGTTTCTACCCTGTGTAAGAGATAGTCCCTGCCCTTAACGGGGGTTACAGTGCTCTGTGGGCCTTACGACAAGATAACTGGGTGGAAAATAAGAGGTGTCATCCAGGAGATACTAGTTACGAGTCATAAAATTTCAAAGGAGAGAGTGTGGGTCGTGGAGAAGGGCTTGTTGGAGGAGGCAGTGCTGTGATAGCTGGCTGGTGTGTGTGTGTGTGTGTGTGTGTGTGTGTGTACTTAAACCAAAGGGGACAGGAGCCTGGAAGACACCCCAGGCAGAGAAGGTGGCATGACCCAAGGCCCGGAGCTGAGACCTTTGAGGTTTTTTGAGCTGTGAAGAGTTTGGCTCAGCTGAGCAGAATGGAATGTTCTCCCAGGGTACTTTATTCATCTCATCTCTTTTTCTTTCCTTTTTTTTTTTTTTTTAAAGATTTAGTTATTTATTTTAGAGAGCGCATGTACAGGGGAGAAGGGGCAGAGGACGAGAGAAATATAAGCAGATTCCTTACTCAGCGTGGGGCCCGACTCAGGACTTGACCTCACGACCCTGAGATCATGACCTGAGCTGAAATCAAGAGTCAGATGCTTAACCAACTGTGCTACCTTTAAAGCAATTCATCTTACCTTTAACGCAATTTGCTGGAACGGATGTAATTTTTCTGTCTCCCTTCTAGATGATCATCTCCTAGAGGCCAGGGAGCATCCTTCATATCCTTTTATAGACCATATACTTGGAATAGGGTAAGGATTCTCAGTAGAGGTTTGTTGAGTGAATCCAAATGGAAAACCCTCTGATGGGAGCCGAAATTCGTTGTCAGATCGTGATGGGTCTCTAGGGCCAGGCTGAGTGGTTTGTGGGAAATGCTCTGAACTTGCCTCCTTCTGGTCAGTGTCCCCTCTCTCTTTTCTTGCTTTTCCAGGCTTAACTGGAATCATAGATATGAATATGCTTTCTGGACAGGGACACTATCTCCTGAGAAGAGAGGTCCCATTTTCCCATATATTCGTTCTCCTCCACGTGGGTTGGGGGTAGGAAGCCCTGACTCATGTCAACCAGAAAAACAGTTGCACGTGGTTCCACCGAATCAGGCTGGTCTTTGGAACAGACAGCAAAACGAGAACTGAGTTTGGCTTTTCTCCCAGTACGAAAAGTCCCAAGGATCTCTCTTTTCCCTTCTGCTCCAGCCGACCCAAGAAAAGCCAGAGAGCACCCACTTTTGCCCAAGCGCTCAGCTTCTCCCCGTCTTCTCCACATACTGGCTCTGGGGCTTGGTCAAGCCTGAAGGCATTGATTGTCAGACAAGGGAACCCCAAAAAGGCTGGCAGATTTGTACAGCACTTGGGAATGCCGTGGCGGGATGTAGGTGACGGTGGTGGGCAGTGACCATAGTTATGAAACAGAGGAAGGGACGATGAGTGTGGACATGAACGTGAACCCCGCCACGTGCTGGCTGTGGTGAGCCCTCACTCTGAGGCCCCTCGCCCCTCTTAGCTTTCGTCTCCATCAGCAGAATGGTGATATCTATCCTCACAGAGTTGTGCAAACAAGGGAGACAAAGGGCAGACAGAAGCCCACAGTTTGGCTCAGGGACTCACCGTAACCTATTCTTTTCTCCCTGCACGAGTACTCTACCTTTTCTATTCCAAACTCTGGTGGGACAGAAAGTTACATTTCCTTGTGAACCAAGTGTGTAGCACTTTGGATGTATCTGGGGAGAATTATCCATTACCTCTTCATCTCCAATCCCTAAAACAAAACAATATGAAACAAATTAACCAAAACTTGAGCGTCTGGCTTCCATTCCGAAACCAGGTGTTGGGTGGCTCGTTTGTAGAGAGATGCACGCCACGTAGACGAATGGCCTTCCTGAAGCCCTGAATGTGCTCCTCAGGGAGGAGAGGGCTTCGAATGAAACCAGTTTCCCTCGATGGACCCTCGGGCTGTCCTGTTACGATGGTCTTGTAAACATCCAGGAAAACCTGTTGGCTGTTGAAAATCCAGATTCTAAATACTGTTTACTCCTGAATAATTTGTAATTCCTTTCCCAGCTCAAATAACTATAAACTCCTACAAAGTGCTTTATAAACACTCATTAGAGCATTACAAAAGTCCTTTGAGCTCCACGTGATTACCTCCATTTGGCAGTCAAGTAAACTGAGTCACAAAAGTTGAAAGATCTGCTCAAAGCTTTGCCAGGATTGAAGACAGGGCAGGGCCAGAGCTCAGACATCCTGGCTCCTGGTCTGGCGAGCGGTTCCATGGAACGTGCTGGGATCAGCCGCGTCCAGTCTCCTGACCTCTCAGGGTCCCGCCGTGCCATGGCCTTCTGGTAACCCATCATCTAGGACTGGCCGAGGTCTCCTGGCCCCTGAGATACCACTGTCCAGGGACAAAGGCTCTGCTTTGAAAAGGCCATCAGCACATGTGTTCAATAGCCACCTATGTCCTTCTGTCCCCAGCGGCCTGTCCCACTGATTCTCAGTGTCTGCTTATACGGGCCACAGAGGGATCAGCAGAGAGCAGCAAGGCATTGGTTTCCTACTTTTCCTGAAAAGCTGAAAGCAGCCAGGATCCTTGGGGTAGTATACATTTCCTGGATTTCATCTGCCCTGCATTTAAACCCACTTATGTTTAAGCTCTTCCATCTACCAGGGTTAACAGAAAAGGCTGGCAACGTGCTCTCTTAGATCGCCGGCACTAGGCTGTGGGCATGGGACCCAAGCTCGGCCAGCTTACAGGACTGCTGGGGATGCAAGTGACTGATACAAAGAGGGGGCTTTGCTGGGTGGCGGGTGGAGATGCCTACGTCCCAGGCCTGTCAGCGGTGGTGCTGTGGGGCCAGCAGGGCGGAGGAGGCGGCTCTGCCATCAGATTGCTGCTGTCTTTGACCTCGGCTGTGGTTAGAACTATTGTCCCGGGTGCTCTTGGCCTCCCGCTCATTTCTGGAAATCTCGGGATTGTTTGTGAGTTAGCAGTTTTCATTCCAGCAAATTCCTTCCTGAAGCATACCAGAGTCAAGGGTTTTGTTTGTATCTGGCTGGGACCAAGTTGCAGAATGAGAGTGGTTTCTCTTTTCCTTCCTCCCAGTATTGAGAGTTGGGTTCTAAGACTCCGAGGAGACTGGGGTACAGCGGAGATGGTAAACATGGCACGATGCAGGATGTCTGAAAAGGTTAGGAGCTGGTGTTTGAGGATGAGCTAGCTCATTCTTCTCCAGCAGCGCTGAACCCACATCCGCAATGTTGTTGGGTGGTGCCTTGTGACCGATCTCCCTCCCGTCAGCATGACCGGCGTCCTCACCAGCACGATAGCCCCTGGCACTCTAACCAGTGGTCGTGACTTAGACCAGCATCGACGTGTGCCCAACCTCCCGTCTCCCCCAGGCTCCTCTCAGCAGGCTGCCCCCTATCCAGGGTCCCAATGCGGCTGCACGTGGAGGTGAGGGAGGGCTGCCCACAGTGGTGTGCGGTGGGAGCAGAGCACGTCTGCCCCAGAGCTCCGCGTGCTTTTGCCCTTCCCGGTACTTGGGGATGTAAGGAAGCTGTCCTGGGCATCTGGAAATCTTAAGAAATAGTGTTTTCACTGATGCCAGGGGCAGTGAGCAAAATGCCTCTCACAGACTCATAGAAGAAGGTAAGAGAATAAAAGATAATATTTGTAACTGTTTTTTATGGAGAATCTCACTTGGTCTTCCTACTATCCCTACGAAGAAGGTGCTGTTGTTACCCCTAATTCACAGGTGAGATAGCTGACTCGCCCAGGACTCTACTATTGTGTTACTGCGCATCCGGGAGGTGCCTGCCTGCGACCAGGTGGCTTCCAGAGCTAACTCTCACACTTCCATGGAAAGATTATAAAAATATAGATTTCCAGGGACTGCACCCAGAGATTTCAATTCAACAGATCTTGGGAGGGTGAGGGGCGGGGCTTGGAGACTGAGCTGCCACCACGCAGGGGTCCCAAATGATAAGGAATGTGTCCATGGGCAGGTATGGGGCAGCCATTGGCTGACACAAGAGCGGATGTGGCCACTCCCCTTTCCCCGGGTTCGGCGAGAATGCTTCCTGATCACTGTCCCCTTTCCTGACTTGGCCTCAGAGTCCCTCCCACTGCAGGTAGTGACCAGCGGTCACACGGAGGTGGCTTCAAGGCAAAGGCAATTTGTCCTCTTCGGCCTACAGTATGGGGGAGGGACTGAAGAAGCTGGGTCTTGTCACAGGCCACTAACAACAAAGAAGGAAAATAATGGGCTGTTTCTGTGCCTCGGGTTTGTTTCCACTCTGTCGCGGGGAGATGTTACAGAACTTTTCATTTTTAGCCTGGAGAGGGTAGATTCTTATCTCTAAGTTGCTCTATGAGTTTAAGGTTATGCCAGCTACTTTAACCTTAATGACATTTTATAACATATTACAACTGTTGTCGAAACTGTGGGTGTTTGTTTGTTTAAGTCATCCAAATGACCAGCGTCTCCCCCATGGATCGGGTTAGTTTGCACATGCTGGATCCATTCATTAGGATGGCTCTAAGCACCACATCAGCTGTTCGATCAGCAGCAGGACACGGGGAAGGGGTTCTGTCCCACCCATCCCTTAAGGTTCTAGGCTGATGGAGGCTCCGCCATCCTCCATACGAGGCTTCCAAGATCAATCCTCCTATGTGTTCACATCTAGGAGACTGACAGTAGTGAAAGGCAGTGGGGAATGGCCCAGGAACATCTAAAGAGCATTGGTTGGGCGTTGCAGTCCATTGGCCAGAATTGGTCACATGGCTTTACTCAGCTGCAGGGGAGGCTGGGAAATGGAGGCGAGCAAGCCCAAGAAGAGAGGGAGATGGGTCTGGTGAACAGCCAGCTAGAGTCCCCTTGGGAGACTTGAGGAGCTGTGGGTGTGCCCAGAGGAGCAACCGAGTACCACACAACCCAGAGCGGGTGGTGCTTGGGTCACTGGTATCTAATTTTGTCTCCCTGTTGGACAATGAAAATGCATTCAGTGGGACAATTTTCAAATTGTAAGTGGTAAAAAAGCCCCAAACCAAGAAAAAAAAAAAAAAAACAAGAGCAATGCTTTAGAATTCTTCCCATTATTTTAACAGTCTTTCGGGGCTTTTTTGGAGTTCTTTATATATGTATAATTTTAGAAACACTTGTTGGCTCACCTCATGGTTTCGCTCATTCGCTGTTTGCCTCCCAAAATGTTTCCTTGGACTCTAAGGGAAACCTATTCAAATCCGTCCCGGCCTTCTCCGTATTCTAAAGTGTTCCTCCAAGACTGGAGGAGTGCATTAACGTTTCTGGCTCTGAACAGAAATGTTAGCCTGGGTCCTCTTTCTTGAAAGTCCTTGTCCCTGGGCCCATAAGTGGCAGGCTCTGGGTCCTTTGCAAGTGTAACATCTCACGCCTCATTCCATTCATCCATGGGGACCTGGATACCCACCTCACAGGACAGTGGGGAGCTGTAGGGGAGCCGCTGTCTGGCGTACAGTAAGCATGACCTCTACTGCTGTTAACTCCAGAGTCAAAAAGCCATCCACTGGCGTTCCACTGGGTCGGGCTGTGCGGGTGAAATTTACACCTGTGGAGAAGCAGCTAAACATTTATGCTCGGAACAAAGATGTGGTCAGGGGGTGCCTCCCATGGGCCCAGCTCAGGGGTGTCTCCCAGAGTTCTCCTTTAAAACAAACCCCGCGTGCTCTCCAACCAACCCTCACTGTGCAATGACTCAGTTTCCCCGACAAAAGGGGGGATATGATGACGGTTCTAAACTTGTTTGCAAAACACGTTGAGAGCCTTGAAATAAAGGTGGTATTTAGTGTGAGTTCAAAGAGTTACGTGATTATTTTATTACCCCTTTTATTCCTGAGATTTTTCTGTTTGCTTGGCTTACAAACCCAAGCCAGAGCCATAAAATCACTTTTATGCAAGCGCCTTTCACACACATCATGAACCAACTGCGTATTTCAATCAATGCACAAGGCACTCAGGAGGGTGAGGTCGGAGACGAGCAGAACGGCAACACCGGCGGTTTCTGCCTAACTGAGGCCATGACTATACACTGTCACCGAAACTGCTCCGTGCTCGACCACACGACCCACGCCCTGGACATGTTGGATCCGTGCTCAACCACACAACCCACGTGCGCACATGTTGGATGTTGGATCTTTTAGTTAGGATGGTCCCAAACACCAAATCCATTGTGTTTCTCAACTCATTGTTCCTTCTTGTGGGGTCAGTCTGTGACTCACCACATTCTTCCTGCAGTCCCATGATCCCCAAGCAGAGGATGAAAGAAGCTTCGGTGTAAGTGACCCAGGGTGGGAACCCCTTCTACAGCGCCCCAGGTGGGTGGTGGCGCAGCCTTTGCTGGCCAACACGGGGCCCACCCTCCCCGTTTAGGGACACATGCCATTCTATCGTTGGGTGGATCTGGTCGTAAAATCCTCTTCCTAAAGGTGAGCCACCATGTTGGCTATGCTCAGGTGAGTCCCAGGCGGCCCTGGGTTCCCCCAAGATAAGGGAATTCAGATCCTTATGCTTGAGAAACTTATATAATCCTTAGGGAGATGGGAAATTTTACCTGGACAGGCCCTCTGTAAACCTTGGCCCAGGAAATCCCATCCTAGGATGCTGGAGGTCTCTGTTATTTCCCTCCATCGGTCTCTCTCTCTCTGTCTGTCTGTATCTCTTTTACACACACACACACACACACACGCGCGCGCACGCGCCCCAGAAGACAACTTTCTTTTACCTGGCAGCCACCTTACTCCATGGACCGCCGAGAATGAGAGCAAAATGCAAGCAGGT
Organism: Mellivora capensis; assembly: GCA_004024625.1. Classification (NCBI taxonomy): domain Eukaryota; kingdom Metazoa; phylum Chordata; class Mammalia; order Carnivora; family Mustelidae; genus Mellivora; species Mellivora capensis. The sequence goes on along the minus strand of PISX010001603.1, from coordinate 6,720 downwards.
GTGAGGGTGCCAGCCAAATGACCTGATTCTGAGGGAGACCCAAGGCTGGGACAGCTGTCCCAGGGACGGGAGTCAAACAGGGATGACCCAAACCCTGGGCTTGGTGGTTGGATGCTTTGTAGGGAGCTCCTGAGAAATGCTCTGTAAATCTTTATGGAATAAATGAGTAAGGGAGTGAGGGCCTGAATGTAGAGTCTGCCCCTGTCTGTACATCGTCCCAAGTATTACTCATCCTCATTTTCATTCTTCTGTGCTAAGTGCTCTAGCCTAGATGATTCAGGGAAAGGGATTTTTAAAGCCAGAAAATTCCAGCAATAGCTCTTGCCATCTATTGGCCCTGTACCCTTGTCTTCCAAGAGATTTTATAGAGCAGAGAATTCTAGAACCAAGGCCTTATGGGATTCTCTCTCTTTTAATCTCTCAACAGAGATAGGCAGGGGCATGTATTACTATCCACTTAAGTCAGTCGTCCAAGGAAACCCAGCAGTGAGAGCACTCATGTTTAGGTCGTTCCTTTTAGTGTGAACCTGAAGCCCTTGGGAAAAAATTTACATTCATAGCGTCCAAGTGAGGCAAGCAGAGGTCAAGGGTCACCATCCCATTTGACAGATGGAAAACCAAAGGCTCTCACTGATGGAGCGAGCCAGGGACACAGAGCACAGGAGGGAAGCCATCTCTCTATGACACGCACGTAGATGAGTTACTCTGAATGTCAGCTGCCGCGTGCTCTTGGGATACGCCTCCTGGAGTCGGCCTTCCTTGGCCGGTGCTCAGAAGTGTCTCGACTCAAAGATTCTGTACTCAGAGGACTCCCTCTTTGACTACAGACTTTCCCTGCTGCTGCCCCTCACCAGGAACTCTTTCTGGCCTGTCCACCTCTCCCTCCACTCTAGACCAGCTTCAGTCCATTTTATGACCTCTCCTTGAGCACATGGAACCTTTTCCTCGTGTCATTGATTCTTTGCCGAACATCCCCCCAGCCTTGGCTCTAATTGCTCCAAGACATACCTGCAATCAGTCATATTTCCTGAGCTTCGGACCCTGATGTCCAATTGCCCGCTGGACACACAGCTCCTCCAGGACATCTCATGAGCACCGAAAACTCAACACATTCAAAATGAATTCATTGTTCTCTCCCCAACTTGCTCTTTTTGAGCTTTATTTATTTATTTCAGAGAGAAAAAGTGGGGGGCGGAACAGAAGGAGAGAGGAGAGAGAATTTCAAGCAGACTCCTGGCTAAGCATAGAACCTGACATGGGGCTCAATCTCATGACCCTGAGGTCATGCAGGACCTGAGCAGAAGGTCATTTGATCTACTGAGCCACCCAGGCACCCTCCCCACCCCCCAACAAACTCACTCTTTGTCTATGTTCCCTTTCTCACCATGATGGTGCCACCACCCACCCAGGAGGTCATTCAAATCCAAGACCGGGCATTGTGCTTGGCAAGCTCATCTCCCTTAGTCTCCCTCCAATCGACTGTCTGGGGATGTCTTAGTTTGCCCATTTCTGTCTCTCCATTGTCTTCTATGGTCCTTTATGGTCCAGGCCACAGGTCTCCCTCATTGGGATCATGTCAGCCTCTCCCCTGAGCTCACTTCACTCTCTAGGCTTCTCCTCTCCAGCTCCACATCCAAACTGCAGCAAGAGAGATGATTCTAACACAGAGATCTGATCATTCTCCTCCTTATCCCTGTGGCCTCGGGATAAAAATCACGCGTTGCTAGGTCTCCATTCTCCTCCCGCTCCCTCTGCGGTCCGGCCTCTCCCTGCACTCCAGTCTCACCAAACCACTTCCTGTCCCTTCTGTGCTTTTGGCTGTGCTGCCTGGGAACTTTGTACACGCTGTTCCCTCTGCCTGAAATGTGACCCCTTCCCCGTCTCATCCACTCCAGCTCGGCTAACCCCACACTCTCTGCGTGTCGCAGCCCAGAAGTCAACTTCCCCAGAAAGCCTTTCCCCACCCTCCAATCTGGGGCAGATTCCCCACCTGGGTCCCCACAGCACCGTGCCACCCCCCACCAGAACCCCAGCACCTCATCTAGCTGACAGCCAACACGCCCTAAGCACTCACTCTGTGTTAGGCTGTTTCTCAAGGCTTTACTCATGATCACATTCCGTCGTCACTACAACCCTACGAAGAAGATGCCATTATTATCCGATTCTACCGATGAGGAAGCAAAGGTGAGAGCAGTCACATGCACATATATTTGATAAGTGGCGGGAACAAGACTTGAGGCAGTTGGACTCATGATGCTACAAGGTTTCACGAGTCTAGCTGTACATTCGAATCGGCCTTTAAAAACCACTCTTGCTCATGCCCAATCCTAAGGGATTTTTTTGGTGGTGGCGGTGGACAGTTGGCACGAGTCCATCATTCTAAAAATCTCCAGAGGTGAAACTGATGTGCTGGAACAAGACCCAATATGCCACATGGCAGCCACCTGTTCTATTGTCTTGGGTCTGCAACGAGCTGCGCGAGGTCAGGGAACATTACCTCTGACTCACCAGCTCCCCTCAGCACCTAGAATAGCGCCCGGCCCACAGTCAGCTTTCAAGAAGTGTTCAAAGAGTAAATAAATTGCTTTTGCTCTGGGCTGTCTGGACTCCTGGGATGCTAGAAAGAGCCAGATAACCTGGCCCACTGGCCCCATGAGTTCATGGGGCCAGTTCACAGTTGCCGTCCTCGGCCCCCGCTCATGGCTTGACTCCTTCCCAGGAGTTGTGGCAGTTTCCCCCATGGACTGTGAGCCCTCCCCCTTCTGTGCTATGCTTTCAGCAGACGGCCCAGCCCCCACACATGAGACCAGGATCTCCAGAGCAAGATCCTTTGGCTGGCCTCCCCACTCTGCAGCTCCCCAAAGGTCTCAGGGCCTTCACTCCTTGATCCTTTACCTTTTCTGACTCAGAAGGTTGAGGCTTCATTCTGCCTCAGGCTCCCCTCCCCAGCCTGAGCCCCTGGGATGACATTGTTCCCAATTCCCATGTGGCATCCTCCATCATTTGCTATCTTTGGAACCTGCACGTGCCCTCCCTTCCAACTCTGCAGCCATCACCCCGCACCAAATGCCTCTGCCTCCCAGGCCCCATGCTCATGCCCTGGGCCATCCTGGTGGCCTCACAGCTGACCGGCTTGTTCTCGTCTTTCACTCCTGCCCCCTGCCCCCCACGCCCATGTGGTCATTCCACACCTCTTGCCAACTTTCCAGTGAGCAGAGCAAATGTAGGGGGGCCTGCAAGCTTCCTCATGGATTAGGCCTGAGCTTCTCTTTAGAACACCATCTTTCCTCCTGTCCTCTCTGGTCCCGTTAGATCTCTTCCTTCAACATTTCCCTTCCCAACATTCCCCCATCCCTTTGTCTCTCTTGTTTCCCCTCGTCAAAGCCTCGTCCAGCCTCAGAGCCCAGTTCAATGCCCAACCTGAGCCCCATGACCAGCCTAGCAGGAAGGGGGGGGACCTTTCTGTGACTTTGTTCTGTAGTTCGGCAGCGTGTGCTGCTTTTCCAGAACTTGCTATCAATTGTCTTCCCTCCTTAATGGACTATAAGCCCCTGAGGGCAGGATCTGGCCTTTCTCCCCTGCAAGGGCTCATTGCTAGCTTTGCACAGAGAGAAGGCTCCATTCTGCATGGTGGTCGCAGAAGGACACGCGCTCACGAAAGCTCCTCTTGGCCCTGCACAGACTCACGTCACCATTAGTGGTGCCCAGAAGCTGGCAGGCTGTGCAAAGCAGGAGTTTTGTCCCTATGTCTTCTTGGGGCCTAGGCAGGCCTGCTGGGAAGCTGCCCATGGTTCCTGGGATAACAGCCGGGCGGCAAGAAGCTGCTGGTCTCGAGGGCAGGGAATGGCAGCCTCTCCTCCATGCAAGGCCGCCCTGGGGCCCAGCGGGGTGACTTGGGTCAGGGATCAGGGCTCTGGTCAGGGTGGCCCCTTTCCGCGTGGGCCCTCCTGGACACCCTCACTTTCCTCCAGCACAAGTTCCCCGGGGCTCCCCTCCTGCTTCCCAAAGAGGGTCGAAGAAGGACTCCCATAGGGGACAGACTCAGCGGTGGGAGGCTAGAGCACAAAAGCCAACAAAACCAGCCATACTGGTAATGTGCCCGCCCTCGTCAAGGGCACAAGTTTGTCAAGCCCTACTCTTTTCCTCCGAGCAATGAGACAGGGAAAAGAATTAAAAAACAGAACAAAACAAAAAACCCTGCTCTAAGTATGCACGAACTTTATGGCCTCCTGATGCTTCTCCTTCCTCGCCAGGGCTGGCTGTGAGTTCCCCTCCCAGACTTTGCGTTTTCCATCCTAAGGTTTACAGCAGCTCCTCCATGAATGGCTAACACAGTCATTTTCTCCCCTCCGCCCCCATTATCAAAGTGTGCTTGAGTAACTGTTAACTCCCGGTTAACAGAATCGTGTTAATCATCTACAAGCCCTTGGGCAGGGAAATTATTCTTTGTAACCTTGTCCCAATGGCGGGAGAGCCCCTGTCCCCTGGCAGCTGACCTTCAACCAAACCCGGGCCTAGAAGCTGGCGAAACCCAGACCGTGAGGGTGTTAAAAGGGCTGTTTGTCAGCCAAGGTCAGAAAGCGCTGGGCCAGAGTGACCCTCGTGCTCAGTCCAAGTGGGGAGGATGCCTTTCCATCCCGCCACCCTTGCTCCAGGACCCTGTAAAGAGACCGGGCTGCACTTTTTTTTTTTTCCAAAATTGTTTTGCAAGCGAGGGCTAATCTACGGCACATTCTTCGTTGCTGGGAGACTCGGAGTGGCTGTACAGGCTGTTCTTTCTTAGAGCCATAGTTCAAAAGTGCTGCTGATCCAAACACGGATTGTAACCCTGCCCTCCCGTGTGCGGGGCTGGGACGGCTGCTGGGATGTTTCTCCCCTCGTGGCTCCAAGTGGCCAGATTCCCCACCCCCACCCCCCCACGCCAGACCCAGTGGCTGGGAGGGTGACCTCCTTCTGAAGTTAGGTGGGTGGCGCCCTTCCAGGGCAGGGGAAGCAGGAGCCGGAGGAGAGGAGCACCAAGGGGCGCAGGAGGCTCCGGGAGCGCCCCCTCCCCATCCCAGGAGAGGGCCTGAAGCCGCTGAGCCCAGCTCCACTTCCGGAGCCTGCGCCCGAGGGCAAGAGAGCCGCCTTGGAGAAAACGGCCCCTTCATTCACCAAGCGGGTCTGCTGCGGAGGGGGAGGCCCGGGGAGGGAGGGCCCCTGTGCACGCTCCCCCGCTGCAGCAGCACCCAGTCCGCCCCTAGCCGAGGGCGGTCCGCAGCCAGAGCAGGCCAGCGCAGCCAGACTTATTGAGAGAGATGCAGCGGAGTCTTGGCAGGCGCGGCAGGGAGGCTCCCAGCCTGTCCTTGGCCGAGGCTGCCGACGCGCCTGCGCCGCTCCAGACCGAACATTTCCACATTAGGCCGCCTCCCCGCGCTCTGCGCCCCTGGCCGTGACCTCGGGTGACCTCCGCGGCCGGGCTCGGTGCCAAGCCTCCCCCACAGGTGCACTGGCTGTTTTCTGGGTCGCCCTTGTGATCCGGTGTCCAGGCACTTGGCAAAATTTAGCAAACGTTCCCCGGCGCCGGGTTTCGCCTTTGCGCTACTGATACAGACACTCTCCGGGACCTGTGAGCCCAGCTTGCGGGCCTCGCCGGGCACAGGGGACAGCGCCCAGCCAGCTTCACCAGCGGGGGAAGAGGCTGGATGACTTCTCCTCCCTGTTCATCCCTACCCCTCCCTTGAAGCTGGTCTGAGTTCCCTTGATTATTGATAATTGATTATTCCTTACACACAACCCCAGGTCTCTATTTGCCTGGGCCATATATGGCGGCCCTGCCCGCCTGAAAGCTGGGCTGTCCAGACTGGGGCTGTGCTGTCAGTGCTCGCGAGGCCCGGGAATTCGAGGCTTACCTAAAAAATGACAAGTGTTGAAATGATGATAATTTGGATTAAGTGGGTTAAATAAAATGTTATGAAAATTCATTTTACCTGTGTCTTTTACTTTTTAATGGAGCTACTAGAAACGGTCCCATGCGTGCCTTGTGCTGTGTTGTGGGGGACAATGCGGCTCTAGACAGTCCTGCAACCAGGGGTGCTGTCCACGTGTCCTTGTCCTGCATGTCCCGGACTGCAGGGTGCTTCCGGGTCATGCAGCTCCGGCTCCCTTCCTGTCCTCCTCTTTCCTGCCTCCCTCCTCGCAGATCTTCGAAGTCCCGTTGCAGGGTCCAGGCCCCGCGTCTCCTGCGTCTCGTATCAGGGCAGACTCTGGGATGGAGCCTCCTGTGGCCAACACCCCGCCTGCATATGCCCACTGTTTGGGGGTCAGGAGGCTGTGCCAATGTCCCTGGCAGACAGCACCAAATGTGGGCGGTTTTATTTCTCTATTGCAAGAGGCACAGAATGATGAGCCCGAGTCATGACGATTTGATTGCAGTTACCAGCACTCGGGAGAAAGTGCCCACCGGGTCTGGGCTTCAGAACTGTTTGGTATAACTCAAAAGAAACTTTGAGAAGTTTTTCTTTTATTAAGAGCACTAGGATTATGAAAAACCCACTGCAAATATCATTCTCAATGGAGAAAAACTGAAAGCTTTTCCGCTAAGGTCAGGAACACGGCAGGGATGTCCATTATCACCACTGCTATTCAACATAGTACTAGAAGTCCTAGCCTCAGCAATCAGACAACAAAAAGAAATTAAAGGCATCCAAATCGGCAAAGAAGAAGTCAAACTATCACTCT
>PISX010001602.1:0-189579 GCA_004024625.1 Mellivora capensis | reverse complement strand
CAAATAAACAAAATCTTAAAAAAAAAAAAAGGTTGGCCAATCTACACAGTATTGAGGTAGAGGGGGAAAGGTGTATGCAGAAATACACTTTGTCATTGAAGCTGGGTGATGAGTACCAGGAGTTCCTTATTTTTTCTCCCTTTATACGTTTGTGAATTTCAATTTTAATTTTTTTAAATTTATTTATTTGTCAGAGAGAGAGGGAGAGAGAGAGTGAGCACAGGCAGACAGAGTGGCAGGCAGAGGCAGAGGGAGAAGCAGGCTCCCTGCCGAGCAAGGAGCCCGATGTGGGACTCGATCCCAGGACGCTGGGATCATGACCTGAGCCGAAGGCAGCCGCTTAACCAACTGAGCCACCCAGGCGTCCCGTGAATTTCAATTTTAAAAAAAGAAGATATTTATGCTTGGTTTACTTCTCACAGTTCTATGCATATTGTTATTACTTGTCTATTTCACTCACTAGTTTATGTCTCGGCAAGTTCTCCATGTCACTCCACACAGATGTGCCTCATGTTGGGTAACTGCTGGGGTCTTCCCCGGTAATAATGTCCCTTAGTTTGTTGAGATGTTCTCTTATCGGTGGGCACTAGGGTGTTTCCAGCTGTTCAGTATCGTTCAGTATCCCCTCTGGGGAACCTAGGTAAGGTCCAGCTGCTGTAGGTTTTGAGCAATGTTGAGTGTGGCCCTGAAAGCTACCCATGTCTTAACGTTGGATAACTGGATTGCCAGTAAAGCTGTTAGCAATCAGCAGAATCCTAAAGTACTCATTTCCCCACAAGCATCCTCATGCTTTCTTGTTATCAGCGTTCTAACCTTTTTCATCCACTCCGATGGGCAAGTAACTGCCATCTCATTGTTTTATTTTTTTTTAAAGATTGTATTTATTTATTTGACAGGCAGAGATCACAAGGAGGCAGAGAGGCAGGCAGAGAGGGAGGAAGGGAAGCAGGCTCCCTGCTGAGCAGAGAGCCCGATGCGGGGCTTGATCCCAGGACCCTGAGATCATGACCTGAGCTGAAGGCAGAGGCTTTAACCCACTGAGCCACCCAGGTGCCCCCATCTCATTGTTTTAATTCATGTTCTTATTGACTGTGAGGCTATACATTCTCTTATTGGTTGCACTTGGGTGCAGGGACTTTGCTTGATTTTCTATCGCATTTTCTTGACCAATTTTTAAACTTCCCCTGTGCGTTCCACTAGTTAATTCTTTCCTCGTAATGTATTGTGCAGATACTTTCTCCAGGCTTCCTTTAGCTGTCATTTCTTTTAGGTGTCTTCATTTTTGTGTTGTGCTGGAGGAGACCTTCCCTGTCTCAAGCTGAATAATATTCTCTCTCCTTGTATGCATCTACTGCGGTGGTTCTCCACGCGGGGTCCCTGCACGAACAGCATTGGTGAAAGGCGGCTTCTTGGATTCCTCCCGGACCTACTGGATCAAAACTCTGGGGCAGGACTGGCATGGCGTGGTTTTGTTTTTCGTTTTTTTTTTTAAAGATTTTTATTTATTTGACAGAGAGAGAAAGAGAGAGAGATAGATCACAAGTGGGCAGAAAGGCAGAAAGAGAGGGGGAAGCAGGCTCCCCGCTGAGCGGAGAGCCCGATGCGGGGCTCGATCCCCGGACCCTGAGATCATGACCTGAGCCCAAGGCAGAGGCTTAACCTACGGAGCCACCCAGGCGCCCCTCATGGCGTGTTTTTTAACAACCCCTCCAGGCCACCGGGATGCGCGCTTAGGACGGAGAGTATTGACGATTTCTACGGTGGTTATTTTACATTGTTTTAGTCCATGGGAATTTTATTCCTACGTATGGCGTGAGGTCCGCGTGTAGATTCAACCCCACCCCCACCACCACGCACACTGCGAGCGAACCGTTCAAACACCACGGGACAGTCCCATATTTCCTCTCCTTTTCTTGTCCCACAGACATGTTCATCAGGGCCAACCTGAGGGGCAAAGGAGACTCGTGGGACCTAGACTCTGGCTCCAAAACGCGACTCACTACCTTCAGGACTGAGGGTAACGGAGTCAAGGTCTGGGGGTCGGGCGCCGCGTTCACGCTGAGGCCAGCGTTGCCCACGGGGTGGGCGCGGTGGGACAGGACTCCCGCCTCCTGGGGGGCTCCCGGCGCAAGGCACAGTCCCGCGCCGCCCCGCGGGCCCCCACCCGCTGCCCCGGCCGGCCGGGCCTCACCTCGCAGGGCCCGACGAAGAGGATCTTGGCCTTCAGCATCGCGGTCTGCCGCCCTCAGGCCCGTCAGAGGCCACCTGGACGACCGGAAGCCGCCGCGCCAACTGGCTGCCTTCGTTTCCACGGCGACGGGAGCGACCCGCGGGGGCCGACGGGAGTGGGCGGGGCCGCGCCGCGCCGCCGGGCTGCGCTTCGGAGCCGGAAGCGGACGTGCAAGGCTAGAGGAAGGTTGGAAGGGAAGCAAAACAGCCGGATCCGAGCTCGCTTCTGAGCCGGGAGAGCTGCAGAGCTCACGAGTGCCGCCTCTCTTTCTTTGTAGGCTGGGGACAGATTGCAGGCCCCTGGTGTGTGCTCTTCCCTATAACCCCAGCTCCGACTGGCCATGATGAGCTGGTGAGCTGGGGTTGGGAGCTGGCCTTCGGATGCCATCGTCAGTCCGGCACTGTACTGTCTACATGGTGATCGCGTTTATCAGGGCCCCGGCCCAATCTAGGAAAGGTCAGAGACAGGTCGAGCCTCCGGTCTCTGAATGGGTTCACCACTGATCGTCCTTTGGGAGATGTGGGGAGAAAACAAAAGGACAACGCCCGGCCTCGGTTAGTGTCAGTGCGGATGTCTGGACGCTTCGCTGCAAAATTCATTCATTATTCGTTCAGCCTTAAATTGCGAAGCCGGTCCAGAATTTGGAGAGGCCGTGAAATTAAGTGTCCAGACAAGATTTGCTGGCCCCAGAGAGTGTTGGTATGACAAAAATACCAAAATAAACCCAACACTGTGTCTGTAACTTTTAGTTACATAGTCTGTATTACAAAGAACTGCTGAGCGAAGTGTGAGGAAGAGTCTACCTCCATTTCAGGATGTCATGAATAGACTGATTGACTAAATCAATGCCCTTCAAATGCCTACTCCATGCCAGGCACTCGTCCAGGTACTGGGATGTGCCTATACTTCTGGAAGCTTTCATTCCCAGGAGCTGACGGACATTGAGTAAGAAAGAAAATAAATAACATACCCTGGGGCAGAGACCATTTTAGTTAGTGGTGAGCGCTTTGAATAAAGATAAATGACTAGAGCGTTAAGGAGTGTGAAGGAGGGGATGCCTGGGTGGCTCAGTTGGTTGGGCGGCTGCCTTCGGCTCAGGTCATGATCCCAGCAATCCTGGGATCGAGTCCCACATCGGGCTCCTTGCTCGGCAGGGAGCCTGCTTCTCCCTCTGCCTCCCACTCTGTCTGCCTGTGCTCGCTCTCTCTCCCTCTCCCTCTCTCTCTGACAAATAAATAAATTAAAAAAAAAAAAAAAGGAGTGTGAAGGAACCTGTTTTGGATGGAGTAGTCAAGGCAAGACCTTGGGACAGAGGTGACATTAAAGCACAAAGCTGAGTGAAGAGAGGGCTCAAACAAACTGAAAAATCTAGAGGAAGAGCATACCTGAACAGCAAGGGTAAGGGCACTGAGGCAGAAATAAACTTGGCAGGTACCAAGAATAGCCCCGGAGGGTCTGTGAGGCTGGTGCAGGAAGAATGAGGAGAGTGGTATGGTATGCTGTTGGAGAGATCACATATGAGTTTGGGGATTTATTCTAAAGGTGATGGGAAGCATGCGCCAGGAATTATATCTCGCCACGTGTAATAGAAACTCTAGGGGCGCCTGGGTGGCTCAGTCAGTTAAGCGGCTGCCTTCAGGCTCGGGGTCTTGGGATGGAGCCCTGCATCAGGCTCTCTGCTCAGTGGGGTATCTGCTTCACCTTCTCCCTCTGCCCCTACCCCCTCTCTCATGCTTGCTCTCTTGCTTTCTCTCTCAAATCAATAAAGTCTCTAAAAAAAGTTGGAACCCCAATATGACACGGCTGACCGAAATGCTGATGTTCACGAGTCAATAACACTGCCTGAAACACCAGGTCTAGGGCTAGTTGCCTGTGACATTGGGCGAATGTAATGCTTGAAAAGTCCTTCATAAATGGTTCCCTCCTAACTATCAGCCTCATTCCCATCCACATCTGCTGTGGGCTCTTCCGCCCCCTCTTTTCATGTCTCTTAAGACTCCAATGCTGTTTCTCAGCCTGTCTTCCCAACTCCACTTGGCCCGTTTGAATGATCAGCGATGCCTCCGGCCATAATTAACTTCACATAGCGGCTGTTTCCAAAGTGTATCTTTGAAGATTATGTGCTTAAATTCTTGGTTTGGGGTTTTGAAGGAGGAGGAGGAGGGATGCATTCTCAGTTGATGAAAAATGAAGGTGGAGTGGAAATAATTTGGATGGGGGGACTTTGTATTTTGCTTGGGGATTAATTTGACTGAAAGAACAAAACTCTTAGAGTGACAAGGTCTAGAGGGTGGCAGTCGAGGGAGGGCTTGGCAACTCAAAGTTGGCCTCAAGCATCAGCTTCTTTCTACTTTTTTCCTCTGCTGTCTTTAGCTTTAATTTACTCTTTCTCCTCATGCTTGTTACCTCATAGTCATAAGGTAGCTGCTGTGCCTCCAGGCATCATGACTGCAATTAAGGAAAGACTGCAGAACAACAAAGGCTTCGCCATAGTCAGTCCTTAAAAAAAAAAATCAATGTTATTTAGTTATAAAAACTAAATTTAAACACAAACATATATTAAAATGTACCTATTTTAAATATTCTTTGAGTTTTGAAAATGTGTAGACTATCGTCTTACTCAAGATCCAGAATATTTCTATCATCCCAAAAGTTCCCACACATTCCTTTGTGGTCAGCTCCCTCCCAGCCTTCACCCTGGGGAAAACTTTTGTTGTACTTTCTGTCACTAGAGGTTAGTTTTGCCTGTTCTGGAATTTCATATAAATAAAATCACACAATATTTACTCTTTTGTGTCTGGCTTCCTTCACTCAAGACAATATTTTTGATTTTTATACATGTTGTGTATATCAATAGTTTATTCCTTTTTATTGCCGAGTCACATTCCATGTGTAAATATACTATCATTTGTTTACCTATTCACCTGGTGATGGTTATGTGGGATGGTCTATCTATAGTTTGGGGGCTATCATAAACACAGTTGCTGGAAATAAAGTTTTGTGTGGACATATTTTCCCATCTCTTGGGTAAATACCAAGGAGCAGAATTGCTGAGTAATGTGATTATCTATCTATATCTTTTTTTTTAAGATTATTTATTTATTGGGGCACCTGGGTGGCTCAGTTGGTTAAGCAACTGCCTTCAGCTCAGGTCATGATCTTGGAGTCCCGGGATCAAGTCCCGCATCAGGCTCCCAGCTCAACGGAGAGTCTGCTTCTCCCTCTGACATTCTCCCCTCTTGTGCTCTTGCTCTCTCTCCCTCTCTCTCTCTCTCTCTCTGAAATAAATAAATTAAATATTAAAAAAAAAGATTATTTATTTATTTATTTGACAGAGAGAGATCACAAGTAAGCAGAGAGGCAGACAGGGAGAGAGGAGGAAGTAGGCCCCCCGCTAAGCAGAGAGTCCGATGCAGGGCTCGATCCCAGGACCCTGGGATCATAACCTGAGCCGAAGGCAGAAGCTTTAACCCACTGAGCCACCCAAGCACCCCATCTATCTATATCTTTTCCAGTGTCTATGACTGCACCTGTATTCCTCTCTCTCTCTCTTTTTTCTTTTTTTTGAGAGAGTGCATGCATGAGAGCTGAGGGTGGGAGCAGGGAGGGGCTGAGGGAGAGAGAGAGAACCGTAAGCAGGCTTCATACCCAGCTCAGAGCCCAACTGGGGCTGGATCTCACGGCCCTGAGATCATGACCTGAGCCGAGCCAAAATCAAGAGTTGGGCGCTTAACCAATTCAGCCACTCGGGCGCCCCTGTATTTCTATATCATACATACACACACTCCTGGTTCCTGATTTCCTGTATCATTCACTTGGTTATAATCTATCACTCTCATTGTTTATTTGATGCTCAAATAGTCCTTGATTTGACCAGCGGGAAGCCCCAGCCCCTCAGGCTGGTTTCTGTGTCCTTTTGAAATCTTCCTGTGAGCTCTTCTTTACTTTTTGGCCCTGTTACATGGTCCCAGGCGGTTAGTATCACCTCATAACTACCAAATCTATACACATTCTCCTGTACTTATTTTAAAAACGAAAAGTTTCAAAAATCCCAGGAACCTCAAAAACGTTGTTCCTTTCACATAAAAAAAAATTGGGGCGGGGGAAGGAATCTTGCCTTCCCCCTCCCCTCTGCTTTTTTGGGCATGAAATATATAGTTAGATCTCTGGCTGGGGCTTTGGAAGGATCGATGCCACACTCTTCGGTGGGCACTGGGTTCCAGACACATCTCTGCTCAGTCCTGCCTCCAAGTAGTTCCTAGTCTAGATGGGAAGACCAAACCTGTATAGTGCTTTTCACCTCTTCAAGTCCTTTTCCATATATGATCTCGCTTTATTTTTTTTAAGATTTTGTCTATTTATTTGACAGAGGGAGAGAGGGAGCGAGATCACAAGTAGGCAGAGCAGCAGGCAGAGAGAGGTGGGGAAGCAGGCTTCCTGCCGAGCAGAGAACCCGATGCAGGGCTTGATCCCAGGACCCTGAGATCATGGCCTGAGCTGAAGGCAGAGGCTTAACCCACTGAACCACCCAGGTGCCCCTATGATCTCACTTTAATTCACAATGGGTAAATTAAGCCAACTGGGTGGCTCTATTGGTTAGGTGTCCAGCTCTTGGTTTGGGCTCAGGTCATGATGTTGGGGTCCTGGGATTGAGCCCCATGCTGGGATCCGTGCTCAGTGGGAAGTCAGCTTGAGGATTCTCTTCCTTTTCTTCTGCCCCTCCTCCTGCTTGTTCTCACCCTCTCTCTAAAATAAAATAAATAAATCCTAAAAAGAAAAAGAAAGGTGTCATTCGTGTTTGGGTCCACTGGACCTAGTTGAAAGCTAGGTACCCAGTAGGTGCTCAATAAATGTCAGTTCCTCCTCCCTTTCTCCTAGTACACACACAAGCACGTTCATTTTCTCTATAAATATTTAAGTTAATAAATGTTCCCTTACATTTGCCTTGGGGCTTTCATTTTTATTTCCAGGTGAGAGAAAGAAAAAATGTGAGCTGCTTTACATTTCTTGGATACATGCACTGTATAAATTTGGGATTATTATTATTGTGGATTATTGAAATACTTTGCTTTATGACTTTCATTTTAATTACAAGAAGTTGACCTCAGATGGCTTAATACCCAGCCTTTGGTTCTGAAGGGAGCAATAAGATATTGGTAGAGCCAGGCCTGGATGATCTAAGAGTAATTTTTTCTCCTGATTCTGTGACCTGATGCAATAAAACCTCTCACTTGAAAAAACTTAGAGAAATACGTTTCACATATTTCAAATCCTCTCTATAAATTGTTGAAAAGATTTAATATAACCGCTAGTCATAAAATCTTTAATTTGAGTTGACCTTCCACGGTCACAATTCTCACACATGCAGTTTTTATTACTGAAGAATAAATGGTGGATTTCCTGTTATTTGAGGGAATAAAAATGTCCTTCAATCACCTCCTCCTACAGCACAGAGATGTGAACGCATTTAGGTCAACTCTCAAAGATAGGAATGACCGCAAAATGGTTTGTAACCTGCAAATGTTCTGTTCTCTATTACGGCGGCTGTCCCTTCTCCTTCTTCTTCTCCTCTTCCCCCCTCCTCCCCTTCCTCCTCCTCTTTCATCTTCCTCTTCTTCTCCTTCTTCTTCTTTTCCTTTTCTTCTACTTTATATTTTTTAATTTTTTCTTAAAGTAGGCTCCATGCCCAGTGCAGAGCCCAAGCAAGGCTCGAACCCACGACCCTGAGATCAAGACCCAAGCCAAGATCAAGAATCAGATGCTTAACCGATGAGCCCCCTAAATGCCTTACTATTGTTATTATTATTATTATTATTTTTAAAGCTCTAGCTAAAGATGAGGTTCAGCAAGTTTGGTTTAGGGCGAAATCAATACAATAAAAATTATTTTCCATCAATTCCCATTAGAAAGCCTGAGCTATGTTCTAACATGAAAATATTTCCCAGTGGACTAAAGATAAAACTTTTGGCAAAAACAACAAAAGAGGGATCTGGCTTCACTAGGACCCTCCGTCTTCATTAGGCGATGTCCTGCTCTTGGGCTTTGGAGAGGAAATTTTGTGGTAGAAAGAGTGCTGATTTAGGAGTAAGGTAGAATTTGAAATTAGCGAGTGATCTTAAGAAAATTACTTATACTCTTGGGTCCAGTGGCCCCCACCCCCACTGGGGATCCTCACCTCCTGGTCTCTAAGCTCTTGTGTGGTTCCCTCTTGCCCTGAATAGGGCTGATCCATGTAACCAGTAAGATATGAAGGGATGTGTGACTTCTGAGGCTGGGTCATACAAAGAAAGACCTTGTGGCTTCTGCTTTCCACTCTCTTTGGTCAATCACACTGGGGCCAACCAGCTGCCATGTCTTGAGGACATAAGCAGTCTTGTGGAATACTCCACGTAAGGAAAAACTGCCTCCTGTCTATGCACTGGCATCCACTGACAGCCACATGAGTGAGCCATCTTGGGATCAGGCTCACCCATCCCAGTCAAGCCTTCCAATGACCCGCAGCCCCAGCCAACATCTTGACTACAACCTCACGAGAGATCCTGAGCCAGAACCACCCAGCTCCGCCCATATTCCCGACCCGTAGAAACAGTAGGGGAGAACAGTTTTTTTTATTGCTGCTGTAATTTGCCAAGTTTGGGAGGAATTCCTTATGTGTAGCAGTAGATAACTAACGCAGAGCCTTAGTTTTCCACCCACTGAAGTGGGGCTTAACCCAGTCCCACGTGGTGGTGAAGAGGATGGAACGGGATGAAATGGACAAGCAATTTAGGGCAAGTCTTGGCACACGCAGTAGGTGGTTAATATCTGGTGCTTAGATCTTCTTAATACTCCTGTGATGTTCGGACCCATCCTCTCCATGCCCCCGATCACAAGGGTTTTCCCTTTAGGCCAAGTGTGCCTTTTGAGCACTAAAACTTTGTGGTCTTCCCTTGCCTTTTTTTTTTTTTTTTTTTCATAAAGAAGGAGCACTTTGATGTTTAATCTGTCACAAATAAGTTAATGCCTCTAACACTCCCTGTCTTCATGCCGTAACTTCTTTACTGATAGCTATTTCACTCCCACCACCCTTAGCTCATTTCCTGCTTTTTTGACTCAGTTCGCTCCCAGTTCTGTACAGTATATTCTATTTTCTTAAAATGAAGGCTACCGTATGTGCAAGAAACAGCTGCAAATTCCCACTGCATTTACCCGCCTACGGAGGTCTTTGTTTATACAACTTCTGCACTGGGTTTACATTCAGGAGCAAATCAGATCCTGGAAGTGGGTGACACTGTAAGGGACAACATCTGGGGGTCACTGTGACTTACCTGTGGACCGCTGAGGTTGGCATGTGGCCCGTGCTGACGAGGCACTCACGGAAAGACTTACTTTCCTAAAGCAGTTTTCAGATTGGGTGCA
This sequence comes from Mellivora capensis, assembly GCA_004024625.1. Taxonomy (NCBI): domain Eukaryota; kingdom Metazoa; phylum Chordata; class Mammalia; order Carnivora; family Mustelidae; genus Mellivora; species Mellivora capensis. Next base: position 179,951 of record PISX010001602.1, on the reverse strand, counting down.
TTGTGTCTTCTTGGGCCAGGCTTGAATCTGAATTTAACCAAGATGATTTTAGAGCCTTCCTTTGTGAATAAATGCCACCCTCCTAGAATGCAGGCTTTGTTATTATTCACGTATGGTGAGGCCAACAGATCAGGAGAGGGCTGTCCTGGAAAAGACGGTTTGTTACTATTCCCCAGAGGAGGGTACACCTTCCCTTCCTTCCCCTGTACCCTTCACCATGGTGGGAGGCACACAGGGAAGGATCAGAGTTGGCCACAGGCAGAGGGAGGGAGGGAAATGTGCACAAGAAACTTTCTTTTGGTTTCTGCAGGAACAGAATGAGTATGGCAGGATAAAGGGGATTAGGCTGGCTGGTTTGAATGACTTCAGCAGACTCTGGGGTGTAGGGGCTGTCTCTAAGGGATCTGGCACTTAACCCTGGGGTGATTAGGGCAGAAGGATAGTGGTCCAGAGTGTGAGTGTCCAATAAAGGAGGTGGCTGGGAGATGGACCCTGGATTGGCTGGTTTGCATATGAAAGGCACGCTCAGCAGGCTGGTGGTTTTCTGTCTCTAAGAATTAGCTAGCCCTGGGAGGGACAGTCCCTCCAGGGCCTGCAAGGCCCTAGATGTCAAAACATCCAAAACACACAGTTAATTAAAAAAAAAAAAGTCCATCACTTAACATTAGTTAGCATAATATAAAATGCACCTTTTGATTTTTCAAGCTATTTGTATAGGCTTCATTTTTACCTGTTGGTGTGAGGGGCACCTGGATGGCTCAGTGGGTTAAAGCCTCTGCCTTCAGCTCAGGTCATGATCTCAGGGTCCTGGGATTGAGCCCCCGCATTGGGCTCTCTGCTCAGCAGGGAGCCTGCTTCCCTTTCTCTTTACCTGCTGCTCTGCCTACTTGTGATCTCTCTGTCAAATAAAAAAAATAAAATAAAATAAAAATCTTTACCCCTTGGTGTGGATTGAAGATTTTGTTGTTGTTTTAATACCATATAGGTAAGCCCCCTGCTACTAGGTTATATTTGGTTAAGGAATCATTATGAAGTGGAAAGCAGGAAAACTCAGCCCTTTCCGCAGGTGGGAGAGCTGGGAGAGCTAATGCTTATGGCTCGGGGTAAGATATTTATGTTGAAAACATCGGCTAACTTTCATGATGTGTTCCTTCTCTTATTCGTCAGCTGGTAATTTGCATAGAACGTGCCTGGCGCGTACACGTGTTCAACACGGGCTGCTTGACCACTTGGCTTCATCAGGAAAGTAGTCCGGGAGGAGAGGAAGAGACTTGACCATGGATGGTGTTGGACAAAATGCCCTGCAATGTTTCTTTCATCTGGATTGTCTGGTTTGACCATACGTTTCATCCATTCATCTCATTTTCTTCTTCCCTCCCAATACAGTTTACATATTGGAGTCAACGTTCTAAAATATTCGAGAATTGTTTTTGCCCAAAGCCACGCTTTGATGTCTAAGTACATGTTAACATTTCGTGCGCCAGCCTGATGGACCTGACCGCTGAGGTTCCCTTTTCCTTGTGTGACAGCCAGACTGAAGGAAGACAGAGCTGTGTGGTTTTCGCAGCCCCTCTAGCAGATGTGTTTTGGGAAACAATTCCTTTCTTGCACAAAGCAGCCCAGAGACCTGAGCAGACCCATTCATTGGCCCTAATCTCATCTGAACTCTCCCAGGAATTAACACAGACACAAACACAGGGTGTTTCCTACATTGCTTCTCTTCAAAGCACTTGACTCCCGATCATCTAATCAAATGTCATAGATTGTGCCGGGAAGGGAAGATGGTTTTCTCCATGTCCTGGCACCTACAGGGCAGGACAGCACAAGGCAATGGAATAAGGAGCAGAAGACAGGTTGCTTGTGGCTTTTTTCCCATTGGCTGCCTCTCGGGGAGCCCTTTTGTTTGGTCCCCATCTCGCTTTGACTCTCTTGGTGGATGTCTGGAGCTGGTGGTCATGTTCCTTAATCTATAAGCTAAAGACTTGACCTGTAGCCATCAGCAACTTAGACTTTCTAGAACTCTGCCTAAATGCTTAGCACTGTGACTTTGGGTCAGCATAAGTCTTATCTGAGTCCATAAAATAGGAATAGTAATCTGTTGTCATGGGATTACTGGAGAGAGAAAACAAGATAATAAAGATGGAGATGTTTGGCATTAATTCCGAGTCCGACATGAGTTCGTTGAAGCAGAACAACCAACCAACAGACCGACCAACCAACCCGACAAACGAATCCAACAGCGCTGTCCTTTGATACCTGATGATAACAGCATCATCTTTATCCACAACAACAGAGTGATCTGATCCAGTCGGTTCAGTGGCTATCAGAAAAACATCATGACGACTCAGATGGGAACGTTGCTGTTCCTGGCTGCCATTGGGGCAGGTAGCTGTGCGAGGCAGTGATGGGTCTGCAGCCAGAAAGCCTGAGCTCAGAGCTCAGCCTCACCACTTCCTGGATGGGTGATCCATTGATCCATTGAATGGAATAAAGGCACCAAGGCAAGCGAGCATTCGAGGACCGGCTTTATTGCAAGCACCCTCGGGTGAGGTTCCGCGACTCTGGGGGAAGGAGAGTCGGGAAGTCTCGCGCGAAGCAAAGAGGTAGGGGCTTATATGGGATTCTGCTGGGGAAGTCCGAAGAGGAGGTACTGAGACCTTGTCGAGTTTTCTAATAAGGGCCGAATTCAGCTGCGGGGCTCCTCATTGGTTCATCGGTGGGAGGAGAAAGATTTTTTCTCCCGTTTGAGTTTCTGTTTCCCGGGTCTGACGTGGTCGTCCAGGAGGGTGATGGCGGGAACTGCGGCCATCTTAGGTGTCCGTCATTTTGAATGGTTCTCCCCTCTCCCGCCTGACCCCAACAGTACTGTTTTGTGGACCAGGCCTTCTCCATAGGCATGAAAAATTGCAGGGAAGGGCATTAAGATCACCACAAATTAGAACCATCGGGGAGCCAGAAAGTGACTCAATCAAGTCCATGGATGGTGGGAGAAACCATCTAGGGCTACAGGGCGGTCAGATGTGAGGCCCTTGGGAGAACAAGGCATGGAGGGTCAACTCCACAGCTCTCCTGTTATCAGCCAGTTACTGGGAAAGGCCAGAAAGGTCTGGCAACTTCTTACTTGAAAAGAGACCTTTTTGACCCAACTGAAGGCTCTCAAAATGGTGAAGGGGATTCATCAAACTGTTTCTGCCCAAGACCATGAAAACGAGAGAATTTAGCTGAAAGTAGGAACACGTGAAAATGGGCCAAACAACCTGAGGGGGTTCATAGTATCTGCGTGGGATATGTTACAAAGCCAAGGAGAAGCAGAGGAGCAAGAGACAGGAATGCTTGGGACACCAGATAGCGGTAGGTGGGAGCGCGAGGGATCTCTGGGGGAGAAAACCATCCACGGGAAAGGTGCTGAGATCAGCTAGCATTTATCTGTTGTGGCCTTAGTTGGGCCCACACCCAGTTTAAAGTACTTCACATTGATCAACTCATTTAAAAAATGATCAACAAACGAATAGGTAGGTAGTCTCACCATCTTCATTTCTCCTTTATACAAAGAACCAAGGCACAGAGACTAACCTGTTGGAAGCCCTCCAGGATTTGGAAGGAGGCTGTCTGATGCCAGGACCCGACTCCCCAGCCCTCCCCTCAACCACTACCTTGGTGGGGCCATCGGGAAGGTGAAGAATATGTCACGTGGTGGCTTGCTGGTGACCAGCAAGCTGGTGACCAGCCCATTCCAGCTCTAGACCCTTCACCAGGGAAGGAAGAACACAGACGTCCTCCTCTTCTCCCCGCTTCTTCTTCTTAACTTGTTAATATGGACAATTTCAAATATACACCCATCATCTGCGTCAACAATTATCAGGTATTTTCAATCTCATTTTATCTCCCATCATTTTTCTCCTTCTGGAGTATTTTAAAGCAAATTCCAGACATCATGTCGTCTCACTGGTACACACATATGTTGAACAGATTGGAGATTTAAAGAAAACCATAACCACCATGCCATTATCATACCTAATAAAATGAACAACAGTTCCTTAGTATTAGCCAATATCCAGTCCATATTCAAATTTCCCCGACTGGCTTAAAAATGTTTTTACAACGGATTTGTTCAAATCAGAATTCAAACGAAGGCCACCCATTGTATTTGGCTGTTAGAGTTTTTAAGTCTCTCTTTAAGAATAAAACAAAGAGGTGCCTGGGTGGCTCAGTGGTAAAGCATCCCACTCTTGATCTTGGGGTCATGAGTTCAAACCCCATGTGGGGCTCTTCCTTGGGCATGGAGCCTACTTAAAAAAAAAAGCAACAAGACAAAAAAAAAACCAAACCTAAAAACCAACCTTTTAACTTTGGAGCAAATTCAGATTCAAAGAAAAGTTACAAAGCCAGCGCAGAGTTCCCCTCCCTATACCTTTAGTCCAGTTTTCTTCAATGTCAACATTACACAACTATGGTACATTTCAAAAGTAAGGAATTAACATCGATAATGTGATGATTAATTAAACTTCAGTTTATTGCGATTTCCTCCGTTTTTCCACCAACGTCCTTTTCCGGTCCCAGAATCCAGTCCAGGATCCCACATGGCATTTGGTTATGTCTCTTGTCATCTATAATGGTCTGCCTTCTTTTCTTCATGCTCAGAAGTTTGGAGAAGTTGTTGGGTCAGCTGGCCCATATCATACCCTGTATTTGGACTTTGCTGAATGCTTCCTTCTTGTGGTTCTTCCTCTTCTTCCTATGTCTTCCATACTTCCTATAAATTAACAGTTGCATGTGGAGGCTTGATTAGATGGAGGCTCCTTTTTTTTTTTTTTAAGGGAGAAATTCTTAGTGGACGGTGCTTTGTACTTCATGCTGCATGACATTACATCAGTGTCTGGAGATCCCACTTCCAGTGAGTTCTGGAGGATCTTTTTATTTTCATCTATTTTATTTATTTTTTTAAAGATTTTATTTATTTATTTGAGAGAGAGAAAGCACAAGAGGGCGAGTGGCAGAGGGAGAGGGGGAGGCAGGCTCCCTGCTGAGTAGAGAGCACAATGTGGGGCTAGATCCCAGGACCCTGAGATCATGACCTGAGCCAAAGGCAGAGGCTTAACCCACTGAGCCACCCAGGCGCTCCTGGAAGATCATTTAAAATCCACACTACATATTTGTTCTCTCTGTTGTTGCATTTAAAAAAAAATTTTTTTTTGTCTGAATAGCATTTTGTTGTTGTTGTTGTTTTTTGGTATTAGAGAGGGTTTTGTTTTGTTTTTTAAAGACATCTGGTTTCTCTAATCTTGGCCCTCTTACCAGGGCCAAAATTATTGATGCTAGTCATTCTTAAAATTCTTAAAAAAAACCCTTAAAATAAACACGCTCCAAGGTTTTCATCGTTATCTATGGTAAGAAGTTTGCGAAGCAGAGCCAAGACAACCTTTTTTAGAGAGACTCTGCAAATGTGCAAGTGTCAGGGGTTGAGCTGTCCCTGGAGTGTAAGAGGTGAAATGCAATTTGCAGCCTCACAGGAGAGGTACCTTGGGCAGTGGAACAGCCATAGGACGCGAATCAGGACCCTGCCACTGGAGTGCCAGGAGCTGGGTGACCATGGCCAAATTCAGGGCCATCAGGTTCAGCTGTGCAGAATGTGCACTGCATAAACCTGGGGGAAATCATTCCTATGGATTGCAAAGTGAATGGCATCTCCTGAAGTTGTGCAGTCTACAACCTACACAAACATATGTGGCCACCCTGAAAAGTTATGCAGCTCTCCGTGGGGTCCCAGTTTTATCTTCTATGAACTGGCTGCACCAGGGCCCTGGCAGGAAACAGAATGGATCCTGGATAGTTCAAATGAAGAGGCTTCAATGAAAGAGGCCTAATAGGCATAGGGGCAGGGGTAAGGGAGCAAACCAGGAATGAGGAAGGGTGTTGGGACTGATGCTGTGGAGGTCTACTGCCTACTGGAACCTGGAGCATAGAAGCAACAGTTGGAGCCCAGGAAGGATAGGTTATTGTCACAAACTTGGGAAGCTGGGAGAGAGCAGGGTAGATGTACCCCCATCTTTCACTGCCCCCCTTGGCCTCCTCTCTTTTGTTGACCACTCACACCGGCTGGCCTAAAGGTGGCCAGGTGATGCATCTAATGTTCAGCCCCCCAGGCTCAGAGTACAGCAGAGAGGGGTGGCCAACAGAAAAGCCAGCACTCTAGGGCACCTGGCATTGGATTTTGATCTAAGACCCCTTATAATTCATGATTCTTTCACTCCAGGCACAACATGTAAAAAATACTGGGCCCCCGCTACCCCCTGAACCATGTAAGATCCTGATGGGGAAGTGAATAGGGACAGGGTTGGTGTATGAAAGGGGACAGGGCATCAGTCAGGACTCTGGGCCCCAGGCACCTACTCACAATGGAACACCTGTCTTGGCCCTGTGGAACCAGGGAAGCACATGCAGTGGTCCAAGTCCACACCCCCAGCCTCCCTCTCCCCATCCTGTGGTAGTACTCCCCCCACCTTCCGCACTTTCTCTGGCTTCCCCTGATATGTAGAATGATCTGAACCCCCTTCCCCCCGCAACTTATGCCATTCCTGCCACATGGGCCTCTTTGCTCCTCCTTGAAACCGTGACATTCTAGCATTTGCTGTTCCCTCCCCTTGAAGCATCTCATGTACTTCCTTCCCATCATCAAAATCTCTGCTCCAGTACCACCTCTTCCCAGAGGCCAGATCGTTATCTTTTTTTTTTAAGGTTTTATTTATTTATTTGACAGAGAGAGTGAGAGAGCACAAGCAGGGGGAGCAGCAGGCAGAGGGAGAAGCAGGGTCCCCGCTGAGCAGAAAGCCTGATGTGGGGCTTGATCCCAGGACCCCACATCATGACCTGAGCGGAAGGCAGATGCTTAAGGACTGAGCCACCCAGGTGCCTCTAAATTATTTTTAAGTAATCTCTACATCCAGCGTGGGGCTTGACCCCACAACCCTGAGATCAAGAGTCGCACGCTCCACCCACTGAACCAGCCGGTGCCCCTTTTATATTCTTTTTAGACTTTGGAGTGAATTCTTCAAATCCTGGTGTATATGCTCTCCCTGCAGCCCATCTCGCTATGAACCAGCCACTTCTCAAGAGCTCGACAGATGGGGACTGTGCCTTTCGCCTCTGGGTCCTGGGCACCAAGTCCCATACAATCTCACCTTAGCCGCTACAATTTCCTGACCCTGTGTATATGCTCTGGATTTTATGTCTATAAACTTTGTGGATGTGGCTTGCTCTGGGACTTAATGTATATAAAAGGAAGCAGTGACAGATGATTCTAGAAAGGTAATTTGGGGCCAGATTGTGGAGGACTATGAATGCCAAATCAAGGAGAGTTCAGACTTGATTCTGTAGGTAATGGGGAGCCATTGCAGGTGTTTGAGGGAGAGCAGCCGGGGCAGGGAAGGAGTCCAAGAGAGACTTTTGGCCTCAAGCTTAAAGTGAGATCAAATCCAAATCCTTGGGATCCCTTGCAAAGGCTGGAAGGGAATGACATGATCTGCTTTCTAGAACCATCTTTTCTGAAGGCCACTGGGGGATGGGTTGGAGGGGGGACTGAGGCAGAGAACAGCACATGTTGAGCTTCTGTTAGGCATGAGCTTTCCTTGTGATCCTCAGTGAGAGTACTCTTTTGGAAACCGAAGTTTAAGAAGGTTAGGACAATTGTCCCTGGCACCCTGTATAAGTGTCTGAACCAGGGTCCCATTGGGCCCCGATGCCTCCAGGCGGCTGAGCAGTCTCTGTGTAGCACCAACGGGTGCCCGCAGACTTTGGGACAGCTACCCGATGGCGGAACCTCTCTGGGTGGCTCGGTGCCGGCATGCGGACCAGATGGAACGTTCCTCCAAGTGGAGCCATATGGCAGCGCAGGGCTTTGAAACAAAACAGGTTACTTACTTGGAACCCTTGCTCCCGTATAAGATTAAAAAATTTTTTTTTAACTTGGAGCTTAGTTAATACACAATATTACATGGATTTCAGGTGTATAACAATGATTTGACAATTACAGATATTATGAAATAGTTACCCTGGGGGGGGGTGGGAGGTTAGGGGAGCCTGGTGGTGGGTTTTAGGGAGGGCACGTATTGTATGGAGCACTGGGTGTGGTACAAAAACAATGAATACTGTTACGCTGAAAAGAAATAAAAATAAATAAATTAAATAAATAAAAAAATATTAAAAAATTAGTTACCCTCTGTCACCATGCAAAGTTATTATGATATTATTGACTATATTCTCTACACCGTACTTATCATCCCCGTGAGTTATTTATTTTATAGCTGGAAGCCTGTGGCTCTTAATCCCCTTCCCCTCCTGTTGTCCCCCCTCATTCCCTTCCGGCAACCCCCAGTTCCTCTCTCTCTCTCTCTCTCTCTCTCTTTCTCCCCATAAGACTGATTAAATTGACACGGTCTTCTGGTTACAACCAACGCCTTAGCTTTCATGGTGCCTTAATTTTAAAATCCTAGAATTAATTTTTGGCTCTCCCTAGCATGAAAAGCTTTCCCCCAAAGCCTTTAATTCTGCAGCCCCCTATTTTTCCAATCAAAGGAAACTCCACGGGACTTTCATGGTCTTAATTAATGACTCTCTAATCAGAGTTCCACTCTGCCTGCTTTATCTCCCCTTCCCCCCTTTTATCCCTCCCACCCTGGTTTCTCAATGAAGGGCTTATCTAGAACTTGTTTTGACTTCAAACAGGCACTTCATAATAGTAAATGGCAAGAGTTTTATCAAGTGGAACAACCTTTTCTTTCTCTTTCTTCTGGGTCTTAGTATCAAAGCCACCCTTAGGGAATGTGGCCTGCCTTCCTGTCTGGTTTTCCGCAAAACATGTCTTCCCAGCAGCCCCCAGGAAGGTGTTTTGGATTTTGCGCAACAAAGACTTCCAGGGTAAGTCTCTCTAAGGTGATGGCGGCTGATATGCTTGAGGCTATCTATAGCCTTTTAAATTTAGGATTATACCTGACAATCCTTGCTTCAGGAGTAAATGCATGAATTTTGGATAGAGTTGTGGGGGGGGTGTGGGGGGGCACCAGTCTCTCTTGGAACGAATGTCAGTTTCCTTCTTCAGTCTGGTTATCCACAGGACCCGACCCCCCCACCCCCACCCCTGCCATTTCCATCTGCATCTCTCTTTTTCTTTCTCACACACAGAGAAATAAAGAACACACAGCAGACAGTTATTGTTGCCTGGGGCTCAAAACCAGCACGAATGTCCTCCAGATGCGACCCCCGGGGGGCAAGCTTGGCCCCCAACTCTTCTTTTCCTGGGAGCAGAGGGGAAAGTCAGCAAAGGATTCACCGATTTGCTCGGGTATCCAGCTGATAGGGACTAAACTTTTGCCCGAGTGTGAGCCCGTTAGACCCCAGGATACCGAGATGAGTGGGAAATGACCTTCGGTTTTGGTGCAGTGTGTTGGAGGAGGAGGGGCAAATGTGTTAAGAAGTAAGCATGGCCAGAGAAGATGGGGTGGGCACAGAAGGTTGTGGAAAGATCTCTGGAAGCTCCGAATGGGCATCAGTCCTAGCTGGAGAGATTGGTGAAAACTTGGAGCCTGGAGGAGGCCCATGGGGGAGGTGGGGGAGATGGATGGAGGGTGGGAGTGTGTCTTCATCCATTCGAGATGCCATAACAGAACACCGCAGATTGGGAGAGGGGCTGAAAAACAGCAGACATTTATTTTCTGCAGTTCTGGAGGCTGGGAAGTTCCAGACCGAGGTACCGGCAGACTCAGGGTCTGCTTCCCGGTTCATAGGGGTCTGTCTCCCCACGTGGCAGAAGGGACAAGGGAAGCTCCCTGGGGTCTTTCTTATAAGGGCACTAATCCCATTTGAGGGGGTTCCACCATCTTGACCTAATCACTTCCCAAAGGACCCGCTTTCTAATACCGTTGCCTTGGGATTAGGATTTCAACATGTGAATTTAGGGGGACAGAAACCTTCAGTCTGTAGCAAAGGGCATTCGAGACAGAGGGGAGCAGTCTGTAAAGATCTCAGTCTGTGGAGGGAATGCGAGCGTCGTCCTGGGGCTGGAGCACGGGGAAGGAAGGGGTGTGTGCAATTGGGGGAAGACAGGCTGGGAATGGATGAAAGAGCCATCCAGAATAGACCAGATGTGGAGATCCCATCAGATACGGGGCAGGGGGATTAGATTTCAGGCTGGGAAGTGTGCATGGTGGAGGAGATCCAGGGGTGGGGGTTGGCCCACAGGGCTGTAGAGGGGATTGGTATCGCTCCTGGGCTCTGTGGGCCCATCCTGGTTGGGTGTGTGTCCACCCAGAAACTAGGGGGCACCTGTCCCTAATTCACGCAAGCGCGGAAGGGCAGTGACCTCAGAGAGTGGAGTGCAGCTTTGAACCCGGCGAGTCTGAGGGCCACTGGCTGGTGAAGGTGCACATATCTGGGGGGTGGCCTGTGGCCTCCCCAGGGACTGGGCGCTCAGAGCAACGGAACCCTGTGGATGGTCACCTGGGCCCAGGGCTTGTCCTCTGTTACGTCAGGCTTTTGCTCACACCTTCCATTTGCTCCCCCATCTGCAATTCCCACCCCACTCAGACCTCTGACTCTGGACCTCCTTCTAAGAAGAACTTGGCTCCCTACTGTCACCCCAGCCCTGAACCTGGTCCCCCGAATCCCACAAACAAGTCCTCCTCATAGGTTTCCTTGCGAGCTTCCAGGGTGGCCTGGAGGTAAGGATGAAATCCTGGAGTCAGGATGGGAGAATGGGGGAGAAAGGTGTTGGGGGACGGGCCACAGAGCAAGGTAAAGCCCTCGCTAACCTGAACAACTGCCTTTGTGGGGGGTGGCTTCTTGCCGGCTCTTGAGAGGTTTGTGAGTGCACATGCCTGTGGTTCCCGGCGTGCATACAGGTGTGTGGAGCTGGGCAGGCACCTTCCGGCTGAATCCCAGCCCCTCCACCCCAAGCCCTTCGGCCCCGCACATAATCCTGCCCTTGTCCCTCGAGGTGCTCTGGCTCCCTGTGCCCTCCCTGCCTCTCGGCTTTGTCCAAATCTCCCCGCTTTCAAGTTCCCATGGATTTCCCTGCTGCCAGACCCCTCCAATCTCCTCTGAGTTGCTGAATTTGGATCACCTGGCATCAGGGACCACGTTTCTTCATTTGCCTCCTTCCTCAGGGTCCTCTAAGTCCAGCTGAGGCTGAAACTGGTGTCTAACCTGGCTGGCCACCTCCAGGACCCAGCACAGAGCCTCACCTGTGCCCCTGGCTTTGGCATGCACTGGGATCTGCCCAGTGAGAGCGACAGACCCAGCTGGTGAAAGAGGGACCTGACCCAGATCCTGCAAAGAGGCAGAAGGACAGGCACCAGAAGGTACAATCTTGCCCATCAGAGAAAATTTTCTACCTGCCTCTGCAGGGCCAAGGGCCCCATATCTCTCTTTGCCCAGAAGTGATGTGGTCCCTTCTGCTCAAACCTACAGGCCAGAGCTAGCCACATGGCCCTGCCCAGCTGCAAGGAGGGCTGGGGAGGGAGGTCTCTTCTGTGCCCGGAGACCACAGCAGACCCAGACGTTGGTGAGCACTAGTGACATCCACCAGACTTACCCAGGCCCTTTTGGGGGAAATTCCTCCATCCACTGGATGCCTTGAATCAACCTCCACTTACTGACCTGACTCACTAAGTTCTTCCTCATGTTCCACTGATCTTGTCCGTCCATCGCCGCCCCCCGCCCCCCGCCATTCCTCCTTGAGGCTCAAGGAACAGGTATAATTCTGCTTCCCCATGTGACTTGGGAGGTCTGGATCACTTCCTGCTACTCTTCCCTTCTCCAAGTCCAGCCCCCCTCCCGCAGCCGCTCCTACCTGCCCAGGGGCCAGAGTTCCCCATCACAGACCCTCGGCTCCGGCACTTGTGGGAGGCTCATCTTGATTCAGAGTCATTGTGTCTGAACACCCCACCATCTTCCTACCTGTGCCAGGGTAACCTGCAAGGGACTGTATGTTTGTGCCCCCCCAGCCCGGATTCATTCGGTGAGATCCTCACCCCTAGTGCCCTGGTATTAGGAGGTGGAACCTTTGGGAGGAGCTTAGCTCACGAGGGTGGAACCCTCCCCAAACAGGACTAGTGTCCTCATAAAAGAGGCCCTAGGGGGCTCCCTTGTCCCCTCCGCCATGTGAGGACAAGGCGATAAGATGGCCATGCCAGAACCAGGAAGCGTACCTCCCCTGACATCAAGTCTATCAACACCTTGATCTTGGACTTCCAGCTCCCAGAACTGTAAGAAATAAATTTCTGTTCTTTCTAAGCCTCTTAGTCTACGGTATTCTGTTACCACAGTGGATGGAGCCCACTAAGGTGTCCCCTTTCTTTCTTTATCACAGAGCCGTCTCGGTAAGTTCTTTGAGAAGCACAGTTTGGACTGTGGCTACATCAGGAAGCAAAACTGATCACCATGTGAGTTGAGATTTCGGTATTTTATTGGCGACTGGACAGATTCCCTATTTTCTGGCGTTTTTTAAGGTTTTGTTTTCGACTCTTTTTTGGGATGGTTTTCCTTTCAAACTTCTGTTTAAGAAGATGGGCTCTTGTGACAGGCATCCAATTGCTGTCTTCTGAATGTCTACTTCATGGCCAGTGTTTGGGGAAACAGGCAAGCTCACACCTGTAGGTTTGCTGGGCAAAGAAGCGACCCCTTTTATGGGGTCTGGCTGGACACCTCGGGAGGTGTGTGGGGAAAGAAGAATAATTCAGGGTTCGCAGCTTCCAAAATATCCATGCTTTGCTCGAGTTCTGGCCTGGCCAAGGACAGAAAGCTCAGCCAGAACAAAGAAGCCCTTCTACTGTGACTGTCCCGCTACCTTGAGTCAACTCAGCCCATTTCTGGGCTGTCCTGGGATCCAGAACAGTTGGGATTCGGGGCGGCTGGAGAAACCAGTGTGAAAACTGCTCCGGTCTACATTGCCTCTCTGAACTTCTGGGGGGCGGGGGGCGGAAACGGCAGAATCATGTCCAACAGGGCACTCGGGGGGAGGGGGAGATTTCTGTTTTAGATTAACAGGAGGATTTATCATGCCAGAAGGTCAATATTTACCTTGGCTTCAGCTTGATGAGTATTTTCTTCTCTGTTCAGTGAGTGGCTCATTCTGCTGACTTCAGCAGAACAAAAGATCTGCTTTTTGTCTACGGAAGAGGATGCTGACTGATATTTTCTTATCAGAAAGGCCTGGTAACAGAGATGAGGAGGAACCCCCCCCTCCCCCAGTCGTGTGTGTGTGTGTGTGTGTGTGTGTGTGTGTGTGTGCCTGCGCGATTGGGGTTTGCCTCCTTCCACCAGGAAATCTGATCCCTCTTTGTACAAACAACCCCCTTTTTAAAGGTCCTTTTGAACTTAGGAAACAGGATGACCACAGGCTCCTGGACAAATCATTTCTCTCAACTCCTTGTCTGAAAAATGGGAATTCTGAGAACCCCTGCCTGTCCATGTAAACAGTGGAAGCACTCAGCACAGCCCTGCCGGTCCCCATTGGTAGGGGTTTCATTGTATCGAGGTTGGGAAGGGCTGGTTAGGAGATCGCCCAGGGTCATCGAGGAAGAGAGGAGGAAGGAGCGAGCCCTGCACGGGGCCCAGCTCCAAGCCCTTGGCAACGGCGGCTTCTGCCCCTTCCCAAGTGTTAGCGTATTTTTGGGGGTGCCACAGGCACGGCTGTGGAATAGTCAGACAGGTGCTTGTGTGGCGTGCTGACAAGGGCAGCTGATCAGTTCTGTGACGGAGGACCACTCATTTCTAAGGGTACCACCTGGCCCCTTATTTCGGGGTGCTCACACCTCCCCACTCTTGCCACCCCCCACAAGCATGTTTCACCTAAAAAAATAACACAAATTGCCTATTCTACACAATAATCTCCCCCACATTTGTTTTATTCTTAAAAATTTCATCTTTTTTTTTTTTTTTTAAGTAGGCTCTACGCCCAACGTGGGGCTTGAACTCACAACCCTGAGATCAAGAGCCAGATACTCTACTGACTGAGCCATCCAGGTGCCCCTCCTGTATTTATTCTAAAAATAAAGTTTTGGGGACACCTGGGTGGCTCAGTTGGTTAAGCGGCTGCCTTAGGCTCAGGTCATGATCCCAGCGTCCTGGGATCGAGTCCCCCATCGGGCTCCTTGCTCGGCAGGGAGCCTGCTTCTCCCTCTGCCTCTGCCTGCCACTCTGTCTGCCTGTGCTCGCTTGCTCGCTCTCTCTCCCTCTCTCTCTGACAAATAAATAAAAATTAAATAAATAAATAAAAATAAAGTTTTGTTTTAAATTGTTGACCACAGAATAAGACAATAATGGGTTTATCCTGGGGCTCCAAGAGTTGTTGGAGAAAGCTCTGCACACTCTGGGATATGAGCCTCCTTCCTGGTCAGCCCCACCGGGAGGCGTTTGGGAAGGGTGGTGTTCTTAGATATTATTCTACACCAAAGCCTTGCAAATGATCATAATTAATGTTTTTTGAGCATTATAAGGCTCTACCTGCAGCCTTCAGGCACTTCGTGTGAATAATTCATCAAATTATTTTTTAGCAAACACATCCATCAGGTTCTGTTATTATTACTGATTTTACAGTAATTGAGGATGTTCAGAGAGGTCAGGTCAGTTGTCAAGGTCACACAGCAGGTACTAGTTGAACTTGGACTCTACTCACTGGTGTTCTCTGGGGTGGGGGGTGGGGAGGGAGGGAGGGAGTTTAGAGTGTGATGCCCTGAACCCTTCTCTATTCTTCTTGGCCCTGCTGGTGGGGAGGGGGGTCCAGCTGCTGCAAATCTGGCCTACAAGAGTAACAGCTTGATAAAGTTGACTATATCCACAGCTGCCTTGGAGAGGGGAGTGGAGGATGAAGGGAAAAGTGAGTTACTGAAGACCAGAACTGGAAAGATCTCCAGAGACAACCCAAACCACTGTTCACTTTACAAATGAAGATGTGGGCTCGGGGGTGGGGGGGGTGGTGGGGGTGGAGATACCAGAGCCGGGAGTTTACTCAAGGTCATCAACAAGTTAGTGGGGGAGCCAGGAGCAGACCTGGGGCTTCTGGGTCCGGCTGGTGTGGGAGACGTCCTATTTCTTTTCTTTTCTTCTTCTTTTTTTTTAAAATATTTTATTTATTTATTTGACAGAGATCACAAGTAGGCAGAGAGGCAGGCGGAGAGAGAGAGGGAAGCAGGCTCCCTGCTGAGCAGAGAGCCCGATGTGGGGCTCAATCCCAGGACCCTCAGATCATGACCTGAGCCAAAGGCAGAGGCTTAACCCACTGAGCCATCCAGGTGCCCCTCTTTTCTTGATTTTAGGCATCTTTGTCTTTTTATCCCTTACCATCGAAATGGAACCTCCTCTTGTTTGCAGAGCTTTTGCCATTTTAAAGCCTTCCTAAAGAATAGCACAAGTGGTCTAAACGGGGTAAACATGTTCTCTTTCTCTACTAGCCTTCACTGCAGGCAGCACTGCTCCGGACACACAGAAGTTGCCTGGTTCATGGTCATGGGGCCAGAATGGACTTTATTGGCCTAGACATGAAGGAAAGGACCAACCTCAGACAATTGCCCCAGTCCTGAAGTTGCTGGGATGAATTAATTCTTTTCCTACAGCTTTTCATCCTAAAAGAATCCTACAAAATAAAGAGTAAGTGTTATCCCGTCCTCTTCTAGGTCCCTCTAGCTGGGGTGCAGACTGTGGTCCTGGAAAAAAATGACTTTAAGATAAAAAGGAGATTCTTAAAAAAAAAAAATCTGTTACTGTCATGCCTGCAACATAGAGGTCATTTACAATAACATGGAATTTCTCTTGTCTCATTCTGAGAGTAAAGGAGAGGAAGAAGAAAGACAGAATGTTTACAAATTCCTGGGAGATGGGGAATGACCTCATCACTTCCTGGGACTTAGCCAACTATCCAGGGAGCACAGATCAGTTTTGGGGGAGGCCCTGAAATTCCGCTGACACCCCAAATTCTCCAAATCTTCTAGGCCTTGAGAGAGGGATGGAGGGCAAGATGAAAAGGAAATCGTCCCAGGTCCAAGTGACGCTTCCCATTATGGGCTGCCCATGCGGAGATGGACTCACATTCCGAGTCGTGTTGAGAGACTCGACACTTGGGAAGTGTGGGAGTGCCACTGAAAAGGCCTGGGCAGGATTTGAGGGAACTAAGTGGGGAAAGGGGGTAGTTCGGGAGAGAGGGTGAAGTGGGTTGGATATGATATTTTGGGCTATGTACTCAAGGGGGTACCTATGGGATATGGATGAAAGAGGGCAAAAGCCACCAGAGGGGGCCTTTTGGGCCAGGTTCCCAACAGCAACCTCCTGCCTTCCTCTAAAAACAATCCCACAATTCTCTTCCCAAATGTATTACAACCCATTAAACACTTCCTTATTGGATGGCTTCTCTCCAGATTTACTGACATTTTACAGACTGGGAGCTCCCCACTGTCAACAGGGCCAGAGGCAGCCTCAGGACCTCTGCCAGCCCCTAGGATGCTTAGGTGGAGAAATTAGAAAGACTCCCAACTGGGGAGTGGGGCACAGGATGGATTTAGGTCACACCTGTCTCTTGCATGAGGGGCACTTCTGTGGGTATCCTGCAGCCCCGAAGAGATCAATTTGGGGCCAGGCTGGTCGGTGGGATCAAAAGGTGGGAGGTGGGATTGTATTAGATCTCCCCTCCCCCCAGCTACTTTGCAGATCTGATGCCTCGCAAATGGGTGATTCCAGAAACAACTTCTCAGCCCTGACCCCGCGCTTTCCTCCATCTGTGCTACAGCTCACCTTGGAGAGATGGCTGAGGAGGTAGACGGTGGAAGTGAACGGGAAGAGGATTCTAGGGAAGCCTGGATGTGCAGGAGTTTGGCCCAAATTTGGGCCCGGGACAGGGACCGCGTTACTTTTCCGGCTTCTTGTGAGCCTCGGTTTCCACCTCTGAAAAATGGGAACAGTGCCATCTAATATAGAGGGCAATGCTGTGGGGATTAAAACAACTTTGCCCAGGGGAAATCGCCAGGCATGGAGTGGGTGCCCCACGAGCGTTTGCGGACCCGAACAGGGCTCGGTCGGGACGGTTCTAAAGAGCGTGTGCGCGAGGACGCAGGACCCCCAGCCCTGCAGCCACTGGCGCCTCCTCGGCCGCGGACCGCCGAGGGTTAATGAAAAAGCCCCACGCCCCCTTTGACGGCGCTGAGCCCACCTCGCCGAATTTGAAAAGGCGGCCCTGGTGAGGCGTGGGCGCCCCCCCACCCCCCAGAAACTTCCAACTCCCGGCCGGGCTCCGCTCGCTCGCCGGCTCCGTCGCTCTGCTCCCGGCGGGGGCCGCGGGTTCGGTCCGGCCGCCGGTGCGCTCCCGCCTGTCCTCTCGCCCGGGCTCCGGGCCCCCGCGGGCGGCCGCGCAAGATGAAGCTGGCTCTCCTCCTGCCCTGGGCGTGCTGCTGCCTCTGCGGGTCGGCGCTGGCCACCGGCTTCCTGTACCCCTTCCCGGCCGCAGCCCTGCAGCAGCACGGCTACCCCGAGCCGGCCGCCGGCTCCCCCGGCAGCGGCTACGGGAGCCGCCGGTGAGTAGCGCGGGGCTGCGGGGCCTGGGGGGGCTGAGGGCTGGGGGTGCCCCTCAGCTGGGGGCCGCAGACAAGGGGCTGGCTGCGGGGCGGGGGGCGCTGGGCGGTGGGGGGGGGGGCGAGTGGAGCGCAGGGAGTGGGGCTGCGGCCGCGGGGCCGAGGGTCCGGAGGTGCGGGGCCCGGACTGCGGTGGTCTCTGGCCGCGCCCACCCTCTCTCTTCCTTTCTTTGCTCTCCCAACCTCCCCCTCTTTGGCTCCCGGGTCCGAGGGAGGGTGGCCGCAGTCTGCGGCGGGGGCGCGCGGAGGGGGCGACCGCGGCTTGGCCCCCGCGCGTTTACGGGCTCACGTGGCTCCGCCGCGCCCACCTGCGCGGCCGCGGCTTTGTGTTGGGGAGCAGGTTCCCGGGTTGCCAAGGTCGAGCGTCCGGGTGTCCCGCGTCTCCTGCCGGCTGCCCCAGGACACCGGAGGGGCGACTCCGTCCGGTCCTGAGGGCTGAGGCCGCGGAGGAGCCTCGGCTGCGCCTCCGCAGCCACTTGGGGACGAGGAGCCCGGCTGGGCTCGGCTGGATCCGCGGTGGGGCGGGCGGAGGAGCGAGGTCACGGAGCCCACGGGGCCGGGACGCACCGGGGGCCTCCCCCTCGGCCGGCAGGTGGCGCCCTGCGCCCCCCACCCCCGACCCCGGGACCGGTTGGGGCCGAGTCTCCTCACTAGCCGTTGAATTCCCCCCAGAAAACGCGTAAGCGCGCGAGGAAAAGTTGCCAGACACCTCGTTTGCGCAGCTCACTCGAATTTAGTTTTTCCTCATTTATTTTTTTTAAGATTTAAAAAATGTATTTGACACACAGAAAGCACTAGTAGGCAGAGAGGCAGGCGGGGGCGGGGCGCAGGCTCCCAGCAGAGGCAGAGAGCCTGATGCGGGGCTCGATTCCACGACCCCGGGATCACGACCTGAGCCGAAGGCAGCGGCTTAACCCATTGAGCCGCCCAGGCGCCCAACTTTTCCTCACTTAATAATTATAACCCACACGGCTGTCATAGGTCTCTATTCATTCGTACCTTCTACGCCTTTTGATCCTAAAACCACTCCGAGGGTACCTGTTACAGCATAATCGTTCCTTCGTTCCTTCCTTCCAGGGAGGAAGTTGAGCTCCAGAGGGAGGTCCCCAAGTTTGTGGCAACTCCAGACTGACCTTCTGTTGGCTTTCCCCAAATCCTGAGCTTTTTGCCGCACCACTCCGCTTATTATTATGGAGGAAAGCGAGAGACAGGTCCCAGTTCTTTCTCTTCCATGATATTTATTTACCGAACCTGGGAGAGCTACCAAGATGAATCCTGGCAACGTCCTGCAGCCCTGGGAAACAGGGATGTTTTGAGCCGGGGTGGGCTGCGCGCTCAATGGCTGGGTAAGGCGGGACTCTGAAAAGCCAAGAAGTGCTTCTGGAAAACTTTGCATACAATTTTATTTCCCTCATTGTGTTTGGAAATACTTGCCCTTGGCCTCTATTAGTATTATTCTCCAAACACCCACAGTAGTGTGGCCTCTGCTCATTTCCATATGAGAAGAGTCTGAAAAGAAACTTTGCAGGTTGTAGGATGATATAGTTAACCTGATCTCATTTATGCAAAAACCATTCTGATTTACGGGTATGTAAATGCCCAGAAATAAAGCTTGTAAGCCAATAGTTCTTGCAGTGACCTCTGTGGAGAAAACGGAGGCTGGAGGGCAAGGGGCGGGGGGTTGAGGTGGGTGGACTTCCATTTTCTCCCTCCCTCCACTCGTTAGCATCTTTTCCCAGGGGCATAGATTCATGGATTATTTTTGTCATTAAAAAGTGTGGCAAGGAAAATCCCCAAAGGCTGCCACAGGGTGGGACATGCATGTTGGGAAGAGCCAGAGGTGAGGTCCACGAAGGAAGAGAGTGAATGGGGACTGGCGTTCTGGTGTTCGGTGGGCTGGAACTTGGGGGCTGCCACAGAAACTTGGAAGGGATTGTTGTAGCATAAATAAAGAGAGGCCCAAACAATTGTGGTAATCTTCTAGAACGCCTTCTACCAGGATGGGAGCCGGGAGAAGGTATAATTAGGCTTGGAGAGGCTCTGGATGAATTTGTGGAAAATGGATTCCCAAATACGATATCGGGAGGTGTTAACCAGGCTCGCGGCGGGTTCCAGACGCTTGAGAGTGACACTCCGGAACGGAACGTGACTGGATCCTGCCATGCGTGGCCATGGCAGGCCTGAGCTGGCCTGGGGTCACACGCTCCTGTGTCTCATGAGCGATCAGTCACAGGTGGCCCGTGTCCTTGAAATTCAAAAGCCCCAGGAGCAGAGGGCTTGGAGGCAGCGTTTGGCGCAGTGCCCTTCACGGCCTTGGCCTTGGCTTTGGCTCTGTGTGTGTGTTTACGGTGGCTTGGTCTCCGTCGATGGGCCAAGGGACAGAGCTGTTTCTTGACGAATAGTCTTCCTTTAGGTCATGGTATCGCTCCCATTGGCATTTGATTTTCGGATGTGGTCTGTGTTCGCCTTCGTGGGGGTGCGTGCGCGCATGCGCGTGGGCTCGAGCCTAGGCCCGCCCTTCTGGGTCTGACCTGTGCTAGGGGCACCTTGCCTGACCCAGGGTGCTCTGCTCCGGTCCCCTCTGTAAGAAGTCCAGGGTGGACCCTTCTGTTTAAGCAATTTTGGTTAAAAAAAAAAAAAAAAAGAAAAAGAAAAGAGAACCCCACTTCCTCAGAGGGCTGTTTGCAGTAGAACCTAGCAGCCCTGCGTATAGGCCACTAATGATTTTTGCTGGCGGTAGAGTGTTCAGCTGCTAAATCCAGGCTGAAGGGAAATGCGGTATTAATGCACCTGCAGGACCCTCAACCCCCTGCCTCAGTTTCTCCATTCTAGCGCAGTAAGCATAATGCATTTGGGGAACCCTTTAAAGTATGCACATTTCCCTTACTTGACCTTCTCCTAGCCTCCTCCCTTCTTCCCTTCTGTGTCCCAGATGTTTATGGGGTGGAGGTGGGGATCTTGTCTCTTGTCTCCTCCTCACCTCTACCTCCAACCCTAAAGGGGCCAGAGCAGCCAAGGGGAATCCAGGCACAAGGAGTGAGACCAGACATGAGGTTCTATGCCTTATCCGTGTTGTAGGTCTCCCAGCTGGAGGAAGGAGAAATTTTAATCTGGAGAAATGATAGATTTTATATTTCATCTTAATTTTTGGAGCAGAGGTGTTCTTTTGACTAGGAGAAAACAGGAGAGATGTGAGACTGGCCCGGATTGCAGCAGAGGAAGGAATGAATACATCTGAAGAGTGGATTGCGGGGCGGCGGACCAAAGACAAAACTGTGTTTTGCTTCTCCCCTGAAGCAGAGAGCTCATTCCAGAAACCACTTACCCTTGTGTAGGGCCCGAGGCATGAGGACAGATGGAGCCCACACGCTGTAGGGCTGAATGTCTGTATGTTATGACTCAGGCTAACGGATGGTTCAGTAAGTGGGTTCTGTCCACCAACCTTGAAGAGTGTATCTTCTCAGTGACCTAGAAAGCTGGGTCAATGAAGAATTCATGGATCCCTTAGAATTCTGTTCTGGGAAATGGTGGTGGGGGAGGGCTGGCTCTGGCCCACTCTCTACCCTGGATTCCTCCCACACGGTGAAGGGCTTTGTGCTCAGGATTATGGACCCCTCATGCTTTATGTCCAAGTTCACTCCATACCCGTTGGCCTAGAAGTGGGCATACTGGCTGCAGGGTCTGCCTGGAAGGATGGCCTGGGTGGGAACATCCTCTTGGCCCCGGAGCCTGGTCATCCGATGAGAGGGGGCTTGGCTAGAGCAGGCAGAGAAGGGTCCTGTCAAGTGCAGGGCCCAGGCTAGGGCCAGCTCTGAGGGCCTCGGCTCCTCCCACCCACTTCGGCATCGGGGGGCTTCAGGCTCTGCCCCTGATTCACAATATGGACTTGCACATGTTTTGGAACCTCCCTGAGTCTGTTTCCTGGTTTGCACGATGAGGACAGCATGGACACCAGGAGGCTGGGCTTGTGGCATGCTGGGAGCCCCCATGTGCGAGGCACCAAGGGCAGGAAGGGTGCACAGACGCTGGGCTTGCAAAACCGATCTGACCTCGTTCGGCTGTCCCTACTGTGGTCAGGACAGAGTCTGAGCTGCTTAGCCACATGTCTGAGCCTGAGCTTGCGTGGCTGCCTCTGGCCCTCTGGCCCCCTGTGCCACACATAGGCTGCCCCTCACCCTTCAGCCAGTGCTCTCGCTCCGGGTCACACCTTTAGTGATGTTGATACTAATGAGTGAGGAACCAGGTCCTCCTTGAACCCTCACCATGGCCTGGTCCATCCTTGTGGCTTGACCTGGATGAACCTGTCATCCTTACCATGTGTCTCGAGGCCAGCCACTCACTCCCCACCCCTCCCCACTCTGCCATCATTCTGGGCACCGGGATGTCCTGGTGTGTGGCTCACCGATGCCTCCTCTGTACCGCTGCCCGATGGGCCTTTCTCAGATGCAGTAGAGGACACTTTCCTCTGGTTCAGGCCCTTTGGTGACCCACCATCTCCTGCATCGGCTTGGCATACAGCTTTCAATTCTTTGGTCAAATCTTAGTGACTGGTAGGAGCCGCCCAGGCTGGTGGGTTAAGAAAGATTCTGAGGTGGAGTCTGGGCTCTGGGAGGAGTACCAAGACAATTGAGGGATGTCATTGCGACTGAAGGAGGCAAGTGTGATGTATTTGCAGCCTTGGCTTTTATGATAAAATCCTACCCTCTCCAATGTCACATATAAAACCTATCTTCTTCTTCTTTTTTTTTTTTAAGGTTTTATTTATTAAAAAAAAAAAGATTTTATTTATTTATTTATTTGAGAGAGAGAACGAGCAAGCACAAGTGGGTGTGGGGGAAAGTTGGGGAAAGGCAGAGGCAGAGGAAGAACCAGGCTCCCTACTGAGCAGGGAGCCCAATACAGGGCTTGATCTCAGGACCCCAGGATCATGACCTGAGCGGAAACCAAGAGCCTGAGCCACCGGGTGCTCCCTCGGGATACATTCTGGAGAGCCACTTTAGTGATGCTGGGACAAAGTGGCCTCGTGGAGGTGAGCATAGACTTTGCCAGCCTATACCACCTGCAGAGTCTGACCCATCCCTCACATTTGCGGAGTTTGGGGCAAGGGTACAGATGGAAGCCCACACACCATATGTCTAAATTGTGATTTATGAATCAAGCTTACAAATGTTCAATAAAATCTATTCCGTCCTTGACCTTGACAAACCTACCATCCTAATGACCTGGGTGGAGGGTGAGGCTCATGTTGAGAATTCTTAGGCTCCTTGAATTTTGTGCTGGAATTCAGCAGCATAGGGAGAGCCACCCTTCACTCCCCTTCTTGTCCCGACCGACACCTTGACCCTGGTGTGGCCTCAAGCACACACTGTAGACACGTTAGCTTGGTAACTCCCATCCTACCCTAACAACTGCCACTTGGCCATATCTTGTGCTTGTGTCCAGCTGCTGGGGAGGGAATCCCAGGCTCTAGGTGCCTGTGCTTGGTCCACAAAGGTGGTTGTGGTTTTGGGAGTCATGTCCCCTTGGCCCCACAGCCCCACAGCCTTCTTGCCCTTTGGGGAGGGCTGCGGCCACAGGGAGGCGGATACAGACCCTGGAAAGCACAGAGCTCAGGGTGGGACTCCTGTTTGCTTAGATTTAAGATGGTTCTGTACACCTTACTCCTGGGGAGAGTGGAGTGAGTTTCCGCCTATACACCCCCAATCCTCAAAAGTTAGATGGACTTTCCCCAAATGTCCCCAGTCAAAAGGACTCCACAATGACGGAGTTAGGCTGTGTCTGAATGTTCCCTTCTGGTTTCCTCCCACTACACCTGCTCTTGGTACCCCATGAGACTGTGGGCACCGAGGGGAACGTCCTTTTGCACTGTGGCCCACAAGTTATGTGGCCGGTCTTGCTCGCATGCTTTAGGTACAGCGTCTGCTAAACAGCAGGGCGCTGACGGGCAGCTCATCAAGACGAACCCTGGACATAAAAGAATTGTCCCGGGGCGCCTGGGTGGCTCAGTGGGTTAAGCCTCTGCCTTCAGCTCAGGTCATGATCTTAGGGACCTGGGATCGAGCCCCACATCCGGCTCTCTGCTCAGCGGGGACCCTGCTTCCTCCTCTCTCTCTGCCTGCCTCTCTGCCTACTTGTGATCTCGGTCTGTCAAATAAATAAATCATATCTTAAAAAAAAAAAAAAAAGAATCGTCCCTCCAGACCTGTCCACCACTTGGGAAGTCTGGGGCCTGGTGATCTGTATTTTAGTGGCCTCCCCCGGGGGCTTATGGTGAAGCCAGGTTTAGGAAGCAGTGCACGGAAAACAAGAGTTTTCTGAGATGCTTTCACCACGACCCACAGTAAGAAATACCTTTTCTATGGGCGGCTGAGTATGTCTGCGCATGCGTGCACGCGTACATCTGAAACAAGTTTCGCAAAATAATGCTTACTGTTACCATATGTGATACTCTCTCTCTCTCTCTCTCTCTTTTTTTTTTTTAATTGTAGTCTATCGAGTTCATAAAAAAAAAAAATGCTTGCCAAGATTCAGAAAATTGATTCCACAGCCCCTCTGGGTTGAGACCCGCCTGGGAGACCCTGTGCCCTGGGGGAATGTGGGAGGCCCCCCACATCTGTGCCTGGTCCTCTCGCCTCTGCTCTGACTCTGAAGTCTCTTTCTTGTTTCAGCCTAGCTGAGTGCTTGCTGTGTCCCCTTCTTACCCCAAACGACCCCTCCCACTCCCACCAGGATCTTAGTCCACTCTCTTATGGGGGAGCCTCAAAGCCCCTTCCTTCAGGAAGCTTTCCAGGACTGACCTTCCTGTTCTGTGGGCAGCTCTTTGTGCCTCTTGGATCTGTGATTCACTTCCCACTTTCCTAACCTGCAGATGGAATAATTTTTGCTACGTGTTTAGTCCCTATCGTGGTCCTGGCCGGCCCACGTGGGACACAGGTGCACAAGCCGGCCCTGCTCGCCCCCTACTCCCGCCCCTTGGGGATGTGAGCTTATCTTGCCAGCATTTAACCACCCCAGGCTCAGCCCAGTAGGTGGGCTGGAGCTGGGGACTCAGATGTGAGGGCCAGACCCACGCAGACAGAGACAGGAGGCCCTCTGCAAGCTCTGGGGAGTGAATGATCACATCTGGGAAGCCTTCTCTCCCTGATCACAGGTTCTGTGGTGCCTTACCTTCAAGGAGTTACTATTGAGCACCTATTGTATGCTTGGTGCTAGAGGCTGCGAGGTGCCTGGTGATTGGTGGGGCCTCAGAGACTGGTTGCAGAAGGCAGACCCCTGAACAAGGGTGGAATTTGGGCCACGTGGATGTGTGCTAAGCGGTATGAGCAATTGTCTAGGGGAATTTCGGTGTCTTGTGCCTCAGTTTTCTCTTCTGCAAAATGGGTATGATTATAGCATTTACTTCAGAAGCTTTTCCTAAGATGTAAACGGGTTAATACAGTGCTTAGAGAAGCGTGTTGATAAACACTATTTGGCCTGGTGGCTGGGTGGTGTGCTTGCAAAGGTTAGGAAGATGGGATGTTTCACAAACACAGGAGGCCAGTGAAAACCTTTTCTGGGGGGCACGTTGTCAGGCTGGTGTCCCCGATACCATACTTTGGGAAACGCTGGCCTGGACTTCCCAGGGAGCCGCTTTTGAAGTGGGTTTTGTAGGATGAACAGGAGTGTTCTTGGCAGTGATGGGGGAAGGCGTTTTGGGTGGACAAAACAGCCGAGTCAGGGCTGGGAGGCCTGACCATGGTTATATGTGGTCAGTGCGGGTGAGTTCGGGAAGGCTGGACCCAGGGGTTCAGGGAGGCACCGGGCAGGCTGGGCCTTTGGAGCCTGATTGCAAAGCCTCTTTCTGCCACCCTGACGAGCCTGGGCTTTATGTCTAGACATGGTCACAGTGGGTCTTGTGCTAGCTTTGCTGGTGGGAGGAGAGCCAGCTCACAGTGTCAGTGGCCCCGGGCCACTTGGTGAACCGCTGATAGGTGGCAGGTTGAGGACCATGGGGTCTCCTGGCCCTGCTCCGGGCTTGGGCGATGCTGCGAGCCGGCCACTTTGCTCCTCGGAACATTGCAAAGATTGCGGTGTTTTCTCAGCTCTGAAAAGGCAGCAAAACACGGTGTCCGTGCACCTTGTGTTTTTATTTTTTTTTAAAATTTTTATTTATTTGTCAGAGAGGGAGAGAGAATGAGTGAGCACAGGCAGACAGAGTGGCACGCAGAGGCAGAGGGAGAAGCAGGCTCCCTGCCGAGCAAGGAGCCCGATGTGGGACTCGATCCCAGGACGCTGGGATCATGACCTGAGCCGAAGTCAGTCGCTTAACCAACTGAGCCACCCAGGCGTCCCCACCTTGTGTTTTTATAAAATACTTGTATTTCTCCTCCACAGGGTTTTCATGGCAGGCAGCCGTGGGCCAGCCCACGTCAGGATTCAGTGGCGGCTTGTCACAGTGAATGAATGGACAGAGACCTTGACCTCTCTCCTCTGGGAAACTGAGGCTGTGGCCTCCACCCTCATGCGATTCTGTCATTCTGAGGGGCCTGGGAGGGAGGTCCTTGTTTGCCCTCTGTCCCCACCAGGTCAGCTCTGGAAGCCGCGTTTAGAGGCATGATGGAGGTGACTTGCTTGAGGGGGTCTGCTTCTTCCTTTGAAGTAGAAATGGTGCAAAAGGGGGGCTTTTCCTGAAAACCACACGGAATGGCCCCAATGTAAATATCTAGAATAACCTTCTCCCCTGAGGCCCAGGGTTTTCTGTATCTCCTCTCCCTCCATCTCTCTCTCCTCTCCTCTCCCCCCACCCTCTCCCTGCCCCCGCCGCCCCCAGCTTGTCTGTTATTCTAAAATCCATTCCCAGAGAAACAATTCCTATGGCAATAAGAACACTACTCTAGGCTTCTCTTGGCTTGAACCGGTCCCACACTTCATTGCCGCTTTGAGAGTGTATGAGCTGGACCCCGACCAGCTCTGCCTGGGGCAGGGAATAGAGTTAACGGTAACTAACTGTTAGAGGATTTTCGGGAATCCTGCTGCCGATCCTAAGGAAGTAGACACATGGCACACTGTTCTCCTCCCTGGAGGAGTCAGGGGTCCCCGGCCTCTCCCGCCCAGTCTTCCTTTCCTTGCCTCCCAGAAACTAGGGTGTAGATGGCTCTTTGGTGGCCCCCGCATGAGACCACCTTGAAAGGAGCTGGACGCCATCCAGGTTAATTCTGTAACACTTTGGGTGGGGGTGAGGGGTAAGGAGACGGGGCTCTCACCATGGGATCCTCTCCTCGGCCTCCCCTGCATTTGCCTCCAGAGTGCTCTGCATCAGGTCAGAGCTGGCCACTGACTGCTGACCCCTGCCACCTCCCCAGGGCCCACAGGGACGTTTCTGGAGCTTGTCGTGCTGGGTGTTAATGGATTATGAGAAGCAGTTTGGGAAGTGCTCAAGAGATTCCCTAATAAAGAAGGAGGGCGTGAACCCTGGCTCTGGGTGGCCCTGACCAAGTCACCTGACCTCTCCTTGTCTGTGACATGGGGATGATGGTCATATTTACTTCATTCCCCAGAAGGCTGAGGCTCACCCAAGCTAATATTCACCCAGGGCTTAGAATGATACCTAGAAGCCCTCTTGATGACTGGTTTCAGCGATACAGGCTTTCCCAGACGGAGCAGGGTGCGATGGGCCTTGCAAAGCTTGGGGAATGTGGTTTCACGGACATCAAGCCCCCCGACTTTTCCTGGGGAGCCTTTGGTTTGGATGGCGTTCCAACGGCACCCTCTGGGAAACGCTGGCCTAGTGGGTTGGAGTTCGGGTCTCAGCGGTTTGCAGGGCCTTTCACCCATCGGGAGCTGGTCTTCAGCAATCCCGGCAGGGACATTTCTAGCATCCCCCCTTTAGTGGCCCTTGGAGAGGGCGGGGATCAGGGAAATATGGGAGTGAGTTTCCTGAATCCCAGAGGACTCTGCTAGGGATTTCAAGGCCTTGAGTGAGGTGCAGGGGCCAGTCCACACTCGCGGCCAACCCTCAGCCATCAGCGGGGTGAGCACACGGGGTTGCCCCCAGAACGTGATGGGCGAGCGGGTGGGAGGGGCTGGGGGGTGCCCTAAGATGCCCGCAGTGAGGTCAGAGGGCCCAGGAGCTCTGATGAGCGTCCCGTCCCAGAGAGCGAGACCCCGTGTGGCCCCTGGATTGGAGGGCAGGGCTTTTAGGGGCTGTCACGTCTGGCTGGGGGACCCACAGCCAAGCCATCATTTCCTCCCGGTGACTTGGTGCCTCCCGGGTAACATGAACCTAATAGGATTGGGTGAGATCAGATGAGGAAGTGTGTGTGTTAGAGACGCAGACGGGTTGTTACTTAGCGTGTTCCTGCCCACCGGACACCTTCCACCCGCCTGAGCAAGACCTGGGGGACACCAATGCGTGCAGGAGGATAGATGTTTGCTCCGTGTGTGTGTGTGTGTGTGTGTGTGTGTGTGTGTGATGCTGGCACCCATGCCTGGTTGTACCCGGCAGCCCAAACCTTTTATGTCTCTGTTTGCAAGTATCTAGTCCCCCTCCCTCCTCCCTCGGGTGTCTGGCCTTTCATGAAAAGCCCCCCACCAGTTCCTGCCCCTCGGGAGGCCCAGTAGAGGGTCTTTCCTGCTCTGAGCCACTGCAGAAGGTTTAAGATTCTGTCTCCCTTGGGGAGCAGGCTCTGGAACTGGGGCCCCTGCACAGGCTGTCCACTGACCCCGTGGGGCCCTAGAGGCGCCAGGGCCTGCATGCACCCGTCTCCCTGGGGAAGGCTTTGCCCAGAAAGTGGCAGTTTCCTTCTGATTTGGCTCCGGCTGTCTGCGCCCCGGCCAGTTGCCTCTGGCATCTGACATTTTTGTCATTCCTGCTGCCCTGCATGGGCTTATTCGGGGGAATCAGGACTTTTCTCTTCCTATGCCTCTGTGATTGACTTGGCCACACGGTTGCCTGTCCGGGTTGGAGACGTCTCAGCCTGCCCGGGCACCTGCCATTTCTGCAGGGATGAAAATCGGGGTCTGCGAAGGGTTTGCCAGGCTCTTTGTCTCGTGTGTCGCACGGTGGCGATGACAGCTCAGACCCCAACTCTCTGCCTGCAAGAGCTCTGAGCATTATGTGTGCCTTCCTGGAGAAGCAGCTGAGCTTACCAGAGGGACCCCCTTAATCGGCTCCTTGCCTCTCTGGGTCCTCTGCTCACCCAGCTCCCTGTAACCTCAGGCTGCTTCCTGCTCTGGGTGTCTCTGCATCTCTTGGCCTAGCCAGCTAACTCCTGCTCAGAGCTCGGAGCTCAGCCTAAACCTCACATCCTCATGGAACCTTTTGCTGTCCCCCAACATAAATCCAGGCCTTTTCATTAAATGCCACTGGAGCTCGCGATAACTTTAAGTCCATCCTACAATCAGTTGCTGGATCATTACTGAAGAGTGGCCTACAGGGAGACTGTGAGTTTTCGGAGGGCAGGTGTTCTGTCTAGTTTGACGCTGGATCTCTAGGTTCTTGGAGAGTCCCTGGGTTACAGAGAGTATCCAGCGAAGGGCGAACTGCTTTGCAAGCTGTATTAGTTCTTTACTACTTCTGTAACAAATGACCACAAACTCTGTGGCTTAAAGCAATGCAGCGTCATTACCATATCATTCTCGAGGTCAGAAGTCTGAAGTGGCTCTTGCTGGGCTGAAAGGGATTTGTGGGACTAGTCCTTCCAGAGGCTCCAGGGGAGAATCCATTTCCTTGCTTTTTCCGGCTTCTGGGGCTTGCCTGCATTCTTTGTCGGATAGCTTCTTCCTCCTTCTTCAAAGAGCTCCCCCCCAACCTCTCTTCCTAGCATCTCTGCTCTCTCTGACTCTGATTCTCCTGCACTCCATCTCGTAAGGACCCTTGTGATCTGGTTGGGCCCACTCGGGTCATCCAGGATCATCTCCCCACCTCAAGACCCTTAATTTAATCATACCTGCAAAGTCCCTTTCACCATGTAAAAAAACAGATTCACAGGGTCCAGGGATTAGGATGAGGACATCTTGGGGGTGTGGGGCATTATTTAGCCCACTACATAACCAGAAATGAAAAAAGAAAGGCACACCAGGCATTTGGGTCCTTGGAGAGTTGGGTTAATCCCAGATTTCAGTGTTCATTCTGGAAGTGACTTGAAGCCGCAAAAGCCCATTAAGACTCAGCCTTGGGGCACCTGGGTGGCTCAGTTGGTTAAAGCGTCTGCCTTGGGCTTGGGTCATGATCTCAGGGTTCTGAGATCGAGCCCATGTTGGGCTCTCTGCTTAGCTGGGAGCCTGCTTCCTCCTCTCTCTCTGCCTGTTGTCTGACTACTTGTGATCTCTGTCTCTCTATCAAGTAAATTCAAAACATCTTAAAAAAAAAAAACACCTCAGGCTTACACAAAAGAGCTATGATGAGGGTGTGGCCTTCCCACTCAACTTTTTACATAGGGTGTGAGGTAGGGATTTAACTTTATTTTTATTTATTTATTTTTAAAAAGATTTTATTTATTTATTTGACAGACAGATATCACAAGTAGGCAGAGAGGCAGGTAGAGAGAGAGGAGGAAGCAGGCTCCCCACTGAGCAGAGAGCCCGATGCGGAGCTCGATCCCAGTACCCTGGGATCATGACCTGAGCCAAAGGCAGAGGCTTTAACCCACTGAGCCACCCAGGCGTCCAGGGATTTAACTTTAATTTCCGCCCCCCCCCTCGAACCTTCCCTCATGCTTCTACTGAATAAGCCACCTTTTCTCACAATTTGCTACACCACTTTTATCAAATACTCAATTTCCCTGCATGCACAGCCCTTTTTCTGAACTCTTAATCGGATCTGGTGCCAAAACCATGGGACTTTAATGACTATATCCTTATCGTATGTCCTGTTAGCTGATAGAGCTGTTCTTCCTTCATTGTTCATCTTTATCAAAATAGTCTTAGCTGTTCTTGTACGTTTTTTCTTGGGGGTGAATTTTATAACCATCTTTTCTAGTTCTGTAAAACATATTGCTGGGATTTTGATCTAGGCTGTGTCGGCTTAATGGGTTCGTAGAATTCGATGTTTATAATATTGTGTGTTTTTTCAGGAATGAGGTATACCAGTCCATTTATCTAGATCTTGTTATATTTGTTCTTGGGTGTTTTATAGTTTTTATGGCTATCATGAATGAGTCCTTTTTGTTCCCTGACATTTGTAAATGTTTATGTCTGGCAAATAGGAAAGCTGTTGATTGTGTGTTGATTTCATATCCAGTTACCTTCATGCGTTTAAAAAAAAAGTCTATTTTAATGGTCTTTTAGGTAGTTCTCTGAGGTTTTGAGGTAGAGAGTCCGAGAGTCTCCAGTGTGTGGGTGTCCTTCACACAAATGTTCCCAGGTAGATGCTGTTCCCCCAAAAGCTCAGGTGATCCAAAGCATTCCTAAGGGAGAGAGGATAGTGTTTCAGACACTCTCGTGAGTTACGCACCTTAGCCCAGATGTTGGCTGTCCAGTTGCCTCAGATGGCCTGGAGCCGGCTGTGTAGACTGATTCTGGTCCTTCTGAGCTTGTCCATGAACTTGCGGAGGAATCATAGGGACAGCTAGGACTGAGTCATACCTGCATGCCAGAGAATATAGAGGGTCAAAATTACGAGTGACTGGGATCTTGAGACCATGAGGCAGGGGGCCTGGGATTCTCTGCCTTGGTTATCCCCATGTCCTTGGCCTCTGCCAATATGGAGCCAGAAGTAGGTGATCAAGCCAAGTAGGTTCCTACTGGGTGCACGGGCAGGTCAGTTCATGAAGGCTGAGCCAAGTTGGACGGCGGTGAGTGGACCCCAGTGCTCAGAACTTTGGAGTCAGGCAGGTCGACCTCAGAAACTTGCCTCCCCCTCTGGCCACGGGCAAGCTGTGTTAACTTTCATCAGTCTACCTATCTGAGAGATGGGCCTTACGGTCGCCAGTTCCTGTGGAAGGAAGCGTTACGTGAGCCATCAGAATCAGGGCTGTGTCATCATCGCAATGCAGCGTGGGGTGGCCCCTGGGGTTGGTCATGCGACATTCTGGATGGTGTGTCTGCCTGGAGTAGCTCCCACCTGGTCCTGTCTTGGCTTGCTTTATTCCTGTGTCACATTCTTGTTCTGCAGCTGGACTCAGGGTCAAGAGCCCCATCCTGGAGGGCTTTGTTTTCCGGGGCAAGTAACCCAGGGCTGAGCGTAGAAAGTGAGCTGAAACAATCCCTTATTGATTCAACAGCCACAGGACCAGTTGGGACATCCCCGTGTTTACTTCTCAGGCTCAGCAGTCCAACTCACTCAGGAGCTCAGGAATCTAGGGCTGCGTTCTAACCGGGGATGAACAGGGAGCCCTGGGGGGCCCCGACAGGGTACGAGGGTCCGGGTGGTTGCATGAACAAGAGGTTTGGCAGGAAAACCCAGTTTTCAGCCTGGCCATTGGCAGGGAGGCAGTAGTGCTGGAAATTGTCTGCCTGCTGGCCTGAGGCAGCTGCACGTGGGGACAGCTGTCTCCGCTCTGGACATTGGATCTGCCCGGAGATTAATAACAGAGCCTGGCCATGCCCATGGGGAGCAGAGAGGGGCTTGGGTTACAGTGCACCAGGAAATTCACCTGCCCTGCTGACAGTGGGTGGGTAGCCTGCAGGATGGATGGGCTCTGGGGGCTCGGGGGGGTGTCTGGGCAAGACAGCTCACCACTGGCCGAGCCAAATCTACCCCCACGGGATGCAAGCTGACTCTCCCAAGGGCCGCCTTCTTTCCGTTGGACCTGAAACCAGCAGGAGCTGATCTCCAAGAATTATGTGAAGAGCTGGGAATGGAAACCAAATGTTGATGTCAGGTAGAGAAAGCTGATGGAAGCCCTCAGCCCAGCGAGCCTGGAAGTGGTGGGGGCCCCGGACTCGGGTGGCCAGCCCAGATGTGTAGGCAAAGGGGGCCTGACGCATTTTCTTTTCAGATGAATGTTGATTTTCTCCTGCTTATATATTTACTACAGCTCATTTGGAAACTATGGAGAAAGTGAAGAGGAAGAAATCATTTATAATTCCATTTTTTTAAGCTTTAAATTTTTTATTCCTTTTCTTGTGGCGAGACACACATAACCTAACATTTACCATCTTAACCACTTGGAAGCGTACAATTCGGTGGCATTAAACACATTCACATGATTGTGCAACCGTCCCCACCATCCATCTGCAGAACAGAAACTCTAGACTCATTAGACACTGCCTCCCCAACCCCGTCTCCCTCAGCCCTGGGCAAGCACCATTCTACTCTGTTGAATTTGACTCATCTCAGGACCTTGTACAGCATTTGTCCTTTTGTGACCGGCTTATTTCATTTAATCTCATGGTCTTCATGTTCTACCAGGTGTCAGTTGAGGAATAGTCCATGGAGGGCACCTGGGTGGCTCAGTGGATTGAGCCTCTGCCTTCAGCTCAGGTCATGATCTCAGGGTCCTGGGATCGAGCCCCACATCGGGCTCTCTGCTCAGCAGGGAGCCTGCTTCCCCCTCTCTCTCTGCCTGCTGCTCTGCCTACTTGTGATCTCTCTCTGTCAAATAAATAAATAAAATCTTAAAAAAAAAAGAATAGTCCATGGTATGTATGAGCCACATTTTGTCTAATATTCTGTCTCTTAATGGGTATATAGGTTTCTTCAACCTTCTGGCTGTCGTCAATAATGCTGCTGAGAACCTGGGCTTAGAAATATCTCTTTGAGTCCCTGCTTTCAGTTCTTTTGGGTTGCTACCCAGAAGCGGAATTGCTGGGCCATGTGGTAGTTCTATTTTAATTTTTTTAGGAACCGCCATACTGCTTTCCACAGTGGCCGCTCTCTTTTACATTTCCACCAACAGCAAAAAAGGGTTCTGAGGGCGCCTGGGTGGCTCAGTGGGTTAAGCCGCTGCCTTCGGCTCAGGTCATGATCTCAGGGTCTTGGGATCGAGTCCCACATCGGGCTCTCTGCTCAGCAGGGAGCCTGCTTCCCTCTCTCTCTCTCTGCCTGCCTCTCTGTCTACTGTGATCTCTCTCTGTCAAATAAATAAATAAAATCTTAAAAAAAAAGGGTTCTGATTTCTCCACATCCTTGCCAACACTTGTTGTTTTCTGATCTTTTTTTAAAAAGATTTATTTAATTATTTGACAGAGAGAGAGAGAGAGCACAAGTAGGCAGAGAGGCAGGCAGAGAGAAGGGGGGAAGCAGGCTCCCTGCTGAGCAGAGAGCCCGACTTGGGGCTTGATCCCAGGACCCTGAGATTATGACGCGAGCTGAAGGCAGAGGCCTAACCTGCTGAGCCACCCAGGCACCCCTGATCTTTTTTTTTTTAAGATTGATTTTATTTTTGAGAGAGAGAGAGAGGGAGGACATGCACAAGCAAGGGGGAGGGGCAGAGGGAGAGGGCGAAATAGACTCTCTGCTGAGCAGGGAGCCCAACACAGGGGTCTATCCCAGGAGCCTGGATCATGACCTGAGCCAAAGGTAGATGCTTAACTGACTGAGCCATCCAGGTGCCCTGATCTTTTTTTTTTTTAAGAGAGATCACACACCCACACATATGTAGGTATCCCTTCCATGCAAGGCAGCGGAAGGGCAGAGGGTCAGAGGGATAGAGAGAGAGAGAGAGAGACTCTCAGACTCAAGCAGGCTTTATGCCTAGTGCAGAACCAGATGTGGGGCTCAATCCCGAGATCCTGAGATCATGACCTGAGCTGAAATGAAGAGTCGGCCACAGAATTGACTGAGCCACTTAGGTGTTCCCTGCTTTTTTTTTTTTTTTTTTTTTTTTTTTTTTTTGATAGTAGCCATCCGGATGGGTGTAAACTATCATCCTAATCTCATTGTGTTTTGGATTTGCATTTTTCCAAGGATTAGTGATGTAGAACATCTTTTCTTGCATTTCTTGTCCATTTGCATTCATCACTGAAGAGTTATCTATCTATTCAAGTTTTTTTGCCCATTTAAAAAATCAGGTTGTGGGGCACCTGGGTGGCTCAGTGGGTTAAGCCTCTGCCTTTGGCTCAGGTCATGATCTCAGGGTCCTGGGATCGAGCCCCACATTGGGCTCTCTGCGTGGTGGGGAGCCTGCTTCCCCCTCTCTCTCTATGCCTGCCTCTCTGCCTACTTGTGATCTCTGTCTGTCAAATAAATAACTAAAATAACTTTTAAAAAAATAAAAATAAAAAATCAGGTTGTTTTTTGTTGCTGTTGACTTATAAGTGTTCTTTATGTATTCTGGATAGTAATCCCCCATCAGACATATGATTTGCAAGAATTTTTTTCCATTGCATGGGGTGCCTTTCACTCTGTTATTATGTGCTTTGGTGCACGAATGTTTTACATTTTGAGGCAGTCCAGTTTATCTTGATTTTTCTTTTGTTGCCTGTGTTTTTGGTGTCATAGCTGAGAAACCATTGCCAAATCCAACATCATGGAACTTCTGCCCTATGTTTTCTTCTGTGTTTTGCCTGAAGAGTTCTACTCTTTTAGAATTATATTTTGCTCTTTGACATTCTATGTATATCACAATTCTGCTTAGCTTGATACTCAAGACTTGCATTATGGCTAGTGAGAGCTGAGCCGTATAGTGTACTATGATGACTTTTTTTTTTTTTTAAGATTTTATTTATTTATTTGAGAGAGAGCATGAGCGAGGAGAAGGTCAGAGGGAGAAGCAGACTCCCCGCGGAGCTGGGAGCCCGATGCGGGACTTGATCCCGGGACTCCGGGATCATGACCGGAGCCGAAGGCAGTTGTCCAACCAACTGAGCCACCCAGGCGTCCCAACTATGACGACTTTTACTGTTCCTGCCCACATTTTTGGCCCTTCCTGTTTTTGTTCACTTAACTTTGGGGTTATGTGGGTTTGGGGTTATTTTTGGGGTTTGGGGTTCTTTTCTTTTCTTTTTTTTTTTTTTTTTTAAAGATTTTTTATTTATTCATTTGAGAGAGAGAGCACAAACGAGAACATAAGGAGGGGGGATGTTCAGAGAGAGAGGGATAAGCAGAGTCCCCACTGAGCAGGGAGCATGACCTGGGGCTTGATCCCAGGACCCTGGGATCATGACCTGAGCCAAAAGCAGATGCTTAACCAACTGAGCCACCCAGGTGCCTCTTGCTATGGGGTTATTAACTTACCTCTAAACTCTCCCCAGTCAAGCAGATGTCTTCCTGATAATCCATTAGATATTCCTCTACTCTTTGGAGATATTCCTCTACTACTTTAGAGATATTCCTCTACTCTTTGGAGTAGAGGACTCTGATCTGCTGAGATCTGGCCAGGTAGAACTTGAAACCTACAATCTTGGGATCATTCTTTATGAACATCCTGGTGATTTCCTTTGCCCCAAGTTTCTCCCCTGTGTTGGACCCCCTTTTTCCTACATTTCATATCCACTATTTTTGGTTTACTCCCTCATTGTAATGTAATGCATCCTTTAGTAGCTTTCTGAGAAAAGGCAGAGGGTGCATGAGGCTTTGTGTCAGTAATTCTGCCCCAGGGCTAAGGCTGAGACATTTATATACCTCTCCTGCCTACCTTTGTCATGGGGCTTTACACTAGAATCTTCCACCTGACTTCCCACCCTCCTCAGGCTAGACTGCCAGGGATCAGTAACCTTGGCAGTGTGGGCTTATTTCTATGAATTCATACTTTCTATTAGGTTCTGGCTTCTTAGAAATTCCTTTCTTTTGTCTCCAACTTAACTATGACTTCAATAATATGTACTTTTTTTTTTTTTTAAGATTTTGTCTATTTATTTGACAGAAAGAGAGAGATCACAAGTAGGCAGAGAGGCAGGCAGAAAGAGAGGAGAAAGCAGGCTCCCCGCTGAACAGACAGCCTGATGCGGGGCTCGATCCCAGGACCCTGAGACCATGACCTGAGCTGAAGGCAGAGGCTTAACCCACTGAGCCACCCAGGTGCCCTAATAATATGTACTTTTGACTTGATATTTTAACCAGCATCATTCATTGTGCTGAACTAGGAGGGATTTTGTGAGCAAGAGGTGGACCTTGGGTGGGGAAAGGGGAAAGGGAGGGAGAGGGAGATTACCCAGGAAAGATGAAAACCAGAGCTTTTCTCCAAAGACCCTGGGATAGGGGAGACTGCTGTTTTGTGTAGGGAATTCAGTCTCAAATGCTCTAGGTGGACCTCCTAAGTGTTAGGAACTGTGGGGTTAACTGAGGCAAATGCCACATGGTCCAGGGGCTCATGTGGGTTGGACACCCACTGGGAGCAAAGACCCAACAAGCCTCAGCCCGGTCACAGGTGCAAAGAAGTGGGGACAAAAACAAGGGAATGCACGACCCTCCTCCAGAGCAGGTCTATAATTTCTCAGAGGGGTCCCAGAGTGAGGTCCTTGTCTTTGCTTTGTTCCTGCCAGACCGGCTTTCCAGAAGCCACTTTAAAGAAGCCACAGAGGCCGCCAGCTTTAGGGGGCTTGCTTCTCCCTTTGAAGTGGGAGTGGGTGGAGAAGGGGGAGTTTTCCAGAAAATTCCTGGAGACAGCCTCAATGTAAATATCTGGTGTGGGCTCAGGGATTGTGAACCCCTTCTCTGAAGTTGGGAAGCTGAGAGTCCACTGCAGAGGCCATGTGGCTGCCTGGGCTTTGTGGGGAGGGCCTCTCACAGACCCCCCCAGAGCTCTGAGCCCCTCTGTTCTCTGTGAGGCTTTAGGGCTTCTTCAGGAGAATGTCCCCCCCCGCCCCCCCCGCCCCCCTCAGGTCTCCTCTGCGGCCTGTGCCCTTTGCCCGCGCCCTGCCTCTCTGGCCTGACCCGCTAACGAAAGCCTTCTGTGCAGAGGTCAGTGGAGCCTGGCTATGGTCACAGAAGTCTCATGGGGGACGGGGCGGCGGAAGAAGAGGGGGCTGGGGGGAGGGGCCGAACCCACAGAGCTGGAGCAGATGGCGAAGAAAAACACAGGCTTGTTTGCCTCTCTGGGGTTTCGAGCACAAGATGGGAGTTCTCTGGTCTGAGGAGTTTGCTCACACACAAGCGCCTTCGGGAATGTGTGTGTGGGGGGTGGGGGGAGTCACCCCATTTGTGTCGTAAGTGCTGGGCCTTGGTGGGGATTCTGGTTATTGTTTATCTTCTGAAGGGACTGACTGTCTGGGCTGTGGCTTCATCCTGGGCAGGGGCTGTGACCTTTCCCCTCAAAGCCCCCCACCCCAAAAGCCATGGCTATTTTGGGGTGTGTGTCAGTGCGGGTCCCATTGAGTGACATCTGGACTCATAGGTCTTCCCTGTGACTGTCTGGGGGGAGGGAGTGATCTCTGCATTTGGACCCAGCTTTAGAGGCCATTCTAGCTCTGCAGACTTCAGGTTGGAACCAAATGTTACCCTTTGTAGTGTTAGGCTGACTAGGTCTGGGAGATGACAGGAAACCTTGTGGCTTTGCTGGAAGGAACAGGTGAGGGAAGGTGAGCAGACTTAGGCTGGCTGGTTTGAACAACTATGGTGGGCTCTGGGGTGGGGAGCGCGGGGTAGGGGCTGTCCCCGGTCGTGCATGATACCCGGCCCTGCATGATACCCGGCCCTGGGGTGAATAGGGCGAGCGGGTAGTGGCCCTAAATGTGAGTCCCCAGAAGGAGGTAGTTGGTTGTGGCCTCTGGATTGATTGGTTTGCATTTGATTGATTGGGAGCAGGACCTTCACAAGGTGACCCAGGCGTATCCTCAGGGGGGGCAGGGCAAGACATTCTGGCATATGCCTGTGGGGCAAATGTGGGAGCCCACAGCGGATACCTAGGGGCCTGTGTGAGCCCGTATTTGCGTGTTGCCAGCTCAGGAGCAAGGGCTGATGTGGAAGCTGGGGTTTCTAGGAGTCACTGTCTTCAGCCAGTGGGACCCATGTGGACCCCAGACAGGCAAGGGCATGTGTCACTGCCATCTACTCAGTAATTAAGGAACTCGCAATTTGTTTCCTTTCCATGTTCTCTGTTAGACTCAAGCTTCCCTGGGCACAGAGACCAGGATAGAGACCTCTGATGCCTCATTACGGTGGCAAACACTGACCCGATGCTTATTATGTGTCAGGTGGCATTCTAATGTGTTGGGTACATTACTTCATTTATTCCTCATAATGACCCCATGGGTTAGATACTCTTATATTTTTTTAAAATTCATTTATTTGAGAGCAAGCGAGCATGCGAGCGGGGGAAGGGGCAGAAGGAGAGATGATCCAAGCAGACTTCTGCTGAGCGTGGAGCCCGATCTCATGGCCCTGAGATCAGGACCTGAGCCGAAACCAAGAGTTGCTTGCTTAACCGACTGTGCCACCTGGGTGCCTCTAAGTGCTCTGATTTTATGGGTAGGGAAACTGAGGGGAGATTAAACAGCTACTCCCCCACCCCGGTCACACAGCTAGTAAGGGCAGAGCCAGGATTTGAACTCAGGCTGTCCTAGCTCATGCACTTAACTGCTGAGCTGTCTGACCATTCAGTGCTTGAAGGTGGAGGGTGAGCAATGAAGGGAACACAGATAAGGGGACAGGAAGGGCCTGGTGGGGAGGGGGCCGCGTGCGATGTGTGTGCATCATTGTGGGTATGCATTCCGGGAGCACCGAGGCAGGGGGTGAGGTGAGCCTGGGAGCACAGAAGTGGCTGGGAGGGAGGTCCTTCCAGGCAGAAGAGGGAGAAGTTGCTGTGAGTTTCCCTGACAGAGCTGGGACTCCATAGGTGGGTGCAGAGCCGGGAGGCTTCTTCAGGTTGGTGGAAATAGTAGGAGCCCAGGTGCGCCGAGTGGGGTGGGTTTGGCATTCCTGGGTCATGTGCACTCATCTCCTGCATCTGGTCCATAGGACGTCTGCACTGTTCCTTTCACCCGTGTCCCCAAACTGGGTGTATGGGGATGGCTGGGAAGCCTGAAAGCGTGCCGAAGGTGGTTGGAACTGCTTTTCTCTCCATGGGCCCAGCGTGGTCACCTCCTGCTGGTGTGGCCTGGGGCCAGCCATGTGTGGGAGGCAGAATAATGGCCCCCGAAGATGTCCCCATCCTAATCCCCCCAGAGCCTGTGAATAAGCGACCTGACCTGGAAAAAGGGACTTTGCAGATGTTGAGATGGGAGAGGGTCCTGGGTTATTGGGGTACGCACCACCCAGTCCCAAGGATCCCATTAAGAGGGAGGTGAGAGGGTCCGAGGGAACGGGGGACACAGCAACAGAAGCATGGGGTCAGAGTGACAAGCTGAAGGGACTGAGGAACCCAGAGCCTCCGGGGGGAACCAGCCCACCGACACCTTGACTCCAGCCCAGCGAGACTGAGTTCGGACTTCGGACCTTTCAGAGCTATAAGATAATAAATACGGGCCATATTATACCAAGTTGGAGGTAATTTGCTACAGCAAGGCCATATACCACATGCCTGCTCCGAGCCCCAATCTTTCCATCTGCAGAATGGTCACAATCCTCCCTGTCCTGTTCTGACTCCCAAGTTTCTGAGAATCGGAAAGCAGGAGACCTTCTGTTCTTCTGAGATGCTGCTGGAACTTTCTGTCACTGCACAGCAGGTTTCCGTCCATCGGCGGATGAATGGATAAAGAAAATGTGGTCTCTACATACAATGGAATATTACTCAGCCTTGAAAAAGAAGGCAGTCCCGCCATTTGGGACAACAGGGAGGAAGCTGGAGGACAGGATGCTAAGTGACATCAGCCAGACACGGAAGGACAAGGGCTACGTGATCCCATGTAGACAAGTGATCTAAAGTAGGCAAACTTAAAACCCGAGAAATCAACGAGGGGAATTTGTAGAAGCCAAGAGCGAGAGCGTGGTCCAGGGGCGGGGGGAGGGAGGAAACGGGGAGGCACTTGTCATGAATATAGAGTCTCATTTATGCAAGAGGAAAGTCTGGGAGATCTGCACATCGCGGTGCTGGTGGTTAATAATATACATTATACATTATTACTCTAAGAGAGTAACTCTGATCTTATGGGTTCTTAACACAAAATAACAACAATAATACATGAAAAGAAGGGACTGGGTGCGTTTACAGGGCAGATCTTGGTGCTGCTTTGTGGAATGTATATTTATCTCTGAATTCATCAACTTGTAACCATTAATTACGCACAGCTTTTTGCAAGCCAAGTGTATTTCAGCAAAGCTGTTTAGAGAGAGAGAGAGGAGGAAAAAAAAAAAAAAAGCAGGTTTCCAGACCTCACCATCACATGTTTGCAAACGTCCCACTGTGAGGTCTCTCCTGGAGGGGGGAAAACCTTATCCCCAGGAATTCTAACCAGAAAGCCCGGCGATCCCACCACAGGGCTGATTACAAGAACCCTTCATAGCAGTAACACTGCAAGTCCTTAGTTTGCTGTTTTCTGTGGGTGACTGTTGGGTGGCCTGGTTCAGAGCCTTCTGCAGGGCAGGAGGGATTTAATTTTGGGTGTGGATCCCAAAGGAAAAGCCACCAACAAATAGAAGTGCGTTCGCCACTTCTATGTGGGCTCCTGGGACCAGGGGAGGAGCAGAGGCCCATCCCTCCTGGTGGTCCTGCAGGGTTTCCTGGGACGGAAGCCCTTTAATCAGCAGGGCTGGAGGAGAAATGCGTCTGTGGGCCTGGATGCCGAGAGAGAGTTGTGATTCCTGTCTTGTGATTTGGTGCCTTTCTTGTGGCCCGATGGCAGTGCCTGGATGCCTGGGGGGAAGCGGCCAGATGAGAGGGGAAAGGTGAGGGGAAGGTGCCTGACCACAGGGACGTTTGCTTTCCATCACCGTCTCTGTCTGGTGGTTCCAGAGCATTTGGAATGGTCGTTCCTCAGCCCTGCCTGGAGTCACACTGATGCCGGATGCCGGAGGTGCACGGGGTCTGGTCTTTTCCATCCCTGCCCTGCACCCCTGCTGGGGGTCTGGAGGAAATCAGATATGTGTGTCCTGGGAGGGACCTGTGAGGCCCGGACCCATGGCGCCCAGGAGCCAGAGGGCAGGCGGTGGCCAGGTGGGAGCTGAGGGGACGGCAGGAAGCCTTACGGCGGGCAAGGGCATGGAGAGGCACTTTCCAGAGAAGAGCCTTGGGAAGGGAGCCGTGGTGGTATGTGGAGAGCTGATTCTGGCGTTTGAGCCTGGGGACCGAGCAGTGCGGAGACATCCTGGGTAAGGAGGGAGACCAGGGCCCCCCTGGTATGGGTCAGATTCCTGATCGTGGTCCTCTAGCTGCTGAGGGTTCCTGGCTGGGGACAGCACGGTCGCAGGACAGCCAGGAAAAGGGCAGACCCCTCCCGGGGCACCTTGGCTGGTCAGAGCCATGATGTCTCTCTCAAACACCTCCACCTAATATGACTTGCATCTTCCCTCCCCTTGTGTGTTATATTGAGTCTCAAAGTGTGGGGAAAGCAAATATTTGCATAA
Source organism: Mellivora capensis (assembly GCA_004024625.1). Classification (NCBI taxonomy): domain Eukaryota; kingdom Metazoa; phylum Chordata; class Mammalia; order Carnivora; family Mustelidae; genus Mellivora; species Mellivora capensis. The sequence continues at coordinate 138,041 of PISX010001602.1, read as the reverse complement.
GGAATCCTATTTCTAATGGGCCTTCTTTCTTAAAAAGGTTTTATTTACTTGAGAGAGAGAGAGAGAGAGAGAGCACAAGGTGACGGTCAGGGGGAGCGGCAGGCTCCGATGTCCCTGCTGAGCCGGGAGCCTGATGTGGGGCTCGAAGGAACCCCAGGACCTGAGATCAGGACCTGAGTCAAAGGTAGATGCTTAACCCACTGAGCTACCCAGGCGCCCCTAATGGGCTTTCTTTCTAATTTCAAAGCTGTTTTACCATAAGGACGAATCTGGTGGTAAAGTAGATTAGAATTTGAATGAAGATCCTAAACTTGTTTACGGGTGTTTAATTCTCCGCTGAACTCGTTCATTCACAAACATTCTACTTACCGCCCACTGGATGCTGGTGCGGCCAGTGATGCAAGTTGCATGGGTTTCTGCTGTCAGGGGCCAGAGACGGAAAGAGATGGTGCTGTACTCCCCAGGGGGCATTGCGGATGTCAGTAGGTGGGCACGGCTGGGGGGAACCAAGAGGAGGGGGGTTCAGCTTGTCCAAGCAGGACCCCAGAGATCTGAGAGAGGAGGGTCTGGGTGGGGAGGAGGGGACTTTCCTAAGAGACATGGCTGTGGGCAGTGTCCCATGTGCGGAGGCCCCAGGAGGACCCCCAGGTAGGGAAACCTCAGGGGAGAGCAGCAGGAGTGGGACCTCGGTCCCCACCATCCCTGTCCCTTTCTTCATTCATGTGTCTAATGAGCACCTATTCACAGATGGGAACCCTGGGGCCAGGGGCCGGGGAGGCAGGGCCTCAGTCGGGGTCCCTGCCCTCCGGAAGCCGGCAGGTAGAGCAGGCTGGTGGATCGTAGCGCTCACCTGCCCACGATGTGTCCCCACCCAAGTGGCTTTGTTCTCCTGTCTTGGGGATGACTTTGCAGGTGTTCGCAGAATGATCTGCCTGGAGAGGGCGTAGGTACCTCCAGCCTTGTGAGCAGTAGAAACCTAGCCCTGGCTGGCTGGAGGGCACGGAGCAGCCATTCTCTCGGCCCATCTGGTTTCCCAGCAGTCTGGCTTCTGGGCGAGAGGCAGTATCACTCTGGCTCTTCTGTCAAGGTGAGCGTCATGGCCTTTAAAAGCCCCGGCTTCCCTCCGTGGCCCCTGCCCCACCCCTACCCCCCAGCTCCAATGCTGCCAGGAGGAGGTGGAGGCCCAGAGAAGGATGGGGCCAGTCACACAGTGACCCCAGGGCTCCGGCTTCCTCTTCCAGGAAGACCTCTGGAACCCCCTGACTTGTCACAGGTGGAAAGTGTTGGTCCATGTTTCCCGAGTACCCGCTGGGGCAGGGGAGGGGCTTTACTGAGCTGCCAGCTAGCCTCAAAGAACTAGGGAGACAAAGCAGGCTCCAGGAGAAGCGCAATCCTGAGGAAGAGGTGAACTCCATGAACACCAGGATTTAATTCGGAATGCCGTGCTCATTCCCCGCAGGAATCTGAGTTGCTTAAAGTTCTCTGGGCCCGCCCTTTGTGGGGGGACCGAGGGGCTCCTTCAAGACTCAAAGCCAGCTGTGGGCTGCAGGGGGGCCACCCAGCTGGGCTCGGCATGTGGACGCGGAGCCCCATTCTTTCTGGAAATGGATGCAGGTCCAAAAGGTGTTCCGCTCACCAGAGACTTGCCGGGTCATAATTGTGTGTGATCTCCGGGGTACTGGATGCCAAATTCCACCCTCGTCCCTTTTGGCAGCCCACATTCTTCAGATTCTTATCAGTTTTTTTTCCCCCAAGTGAACACTGGGAACCAGTCTCCCTGCTGATTGTGGGAGGATGGGAGAAAATTAAAACCAGGAGTCCTGGCTTTCGTTCCGACTCTGCCACCAGCTTGGTGAGCCACTGTGGGTCCTTCCTGTCTCACCTGTAAAGAGCGGGTTGGGACAAGGGGATCCTTGCAAGACCCTGCCCCCCCTGCCCCCCTGCCCCGCCGCCGCAGTGCAGACCTTTCTGAATTCTCCGTCCAAGTCCGTTGTGAGATGCTTTCCAGAAAATATTCCTGAGCCAAATTCTGTCTGCTTCCCAGAGTGGGAGACAGTGTCCCTGGCAGGAGAGGTGAGCTGAGGAGTGGTGGCCTTTCCACGTGCCCCCTCCCGCGTGGGGAAGCCTTCCTCCCCCATCCCTGACGATGCTGCTGTGAGACTCTCAGGGACGGGCTTTCGAGTTCCAAGGGGCTGGGCCCTCGGGGGGAACATTGCAGTGACGGCCTCTCCGAGCAGGCAGTCCCCTGGATGGCTTTTGGCTGTGCCTGACTGTGGTGTTGACCCCAGAGAGAAAGTATCACTAATTACCAGTGACAAAGCGCTTCCACATTCATTCATTTTTATTGCTCTCAGGCTGCAGGTCATGTCCCCCATTTTATAGGTGAGACACCTGAGCCTCAGACATAGTAAAGCCCGTTCAGCTAGGCAGGGGGGGACTAGCCTCAGGGGGCTGGCTCTCTTGACCCACCCACGTCCTGGGCATTCACTTCCCACCATCCTGGGTTGGTGAGGGCACACAGCTACTCTGGGGCCCTGTGTGAGGCAGGGGCACTGTGGACCTTTGTGGGAAGAGTGGGTGATGTCGCCTTGGCCCACGCCATCCAGAGCAGGCACGTTGGCTGGCAGTCAGCGGTGGGGGTCACAGGGCACGTCCTCCACTGACGTTTATGGAAGGAACAGGTTTACATCCCGAGGAGCCTAGAAGCCAGAACAAAGGGGCTGGCAGTCTGCACGGAAGTAATCTCTACCTTCTGCTAGATATGTGCAGCCCACGTATCTCCATTCCTTCACAGAGATTAATTCTTGAAATTTCTGGCAACCCTTGAAAAGTGGGTTCCCATTTACTAGATGAGGAACTGAGGCTCTGAAGTTGAGAGTTGCCGAAAGCCATGCGGGTGGTAAGTGGTGCAGGTAGGCCACTAACTAGGCCTCCTGACTGCACATTTGTATGCCTTGATAGTATGCTTTGATGGCAGGTTGTTTTGTCTGGGATGCTTTTAAATGTGAGTCATAAAAACCCTACTGATGTGGGGTAAAACAACAAAGTCATTTAGTATTTCACATATTAAGAAACGGGTGGCTCAGAGGTTGGTTAATTTGGCAGCATCAAATCCTCAAGGACCCTGCTTTTTGCTCTGCTCTCCCTAGGCTGTCTTCCCTCATGGCTGTAAGATGGCTGCCACAGCTCCAGGCATCACATCCTCATCCACCTGTGTACAGAAATAGGGCTGAACTTCTCTTCTTGAATCCTCCCTCCCCCATAAGGGGTGGTATTTTCCAGAAGCATCTCAGTTGTGTTCCCCTTACTTGTCACTGACCAGAAATGAAGGAACATGTCCACACCTCAAGCAATGAGATTATGGTCTTCTCTACCTTTTTTGAACTTACTGATGCTCAGAGTCTGAAGAAAACCAGGGTTGGTTAGCAAAGAAGGAGGAGGAGATGACTGTCAGGGACATATGTGCCATACATGAGCGTTAGTTAGACACCCGCCTCGCTCACTGTCTGTTCTAAGGGGCACAGTCCCCCAGAGTGCCTGCTACAGGGGACCCTAGGCCCCTGTTCTGTGCCATGTGAGTTCCCCACACCTGACTGGACCAGGGGTGGGCATCTGACCCAAGGCAAGTAGGCCTACTAGGGCCCGGCATGGACAGAGGAGCTGGGGGCCAGAGTGGACCAGAGTCTCTGTCTCAGGCAACAGAGGTGGGAGAGAATGAGGCCATCCCTCAGTGTGGTCTGCAAGGACAGAAGCCCCCACCAGCACTTTAACCAAGTCCATCACTAACCATACAATCTTCCTTGTGGAGGGGTGGGGTGGGGGACCTACTTGGCCTGGCTGGCTTCTTCTGAACACAAGCAAGCTGGCAGCTCTTCCCTGGTGGGTTTTCGTAAGGATTACAGGAGGGGATGTGTCAGAGGCTTGCCCCAGTGCCTGGCACATCCGAGTCCTCAGTGAATGTCGGTCACCCTTTTTCCTGTTTCGGTTCCAACTTCCATCGGGTGGAAGGGGTCACTGTCCTTCCCCAGCAGCCCCGGAAAGCTTGTTACAATTGCGTATCCCTGGGCGCATCCCCACAGGACCCGAGTCAGCAGGTGGTTCTGAGAGATGGTGCCCTTGAGGAGGACCAGTGAGGACATGCTACCGGGTCCTTTCCTGCTCTCGGCTACACAGAAAGCTCTGGCTTCTACAGAGGTCGCTTGTGGGCCAAAGGGCTCAGGGTTCAAGGTGGATGCTGGAGACCGTCGTCGGTCGGTCCACAGCCAACGTGTGGCGCCCCGCTCCATACACATTCTGGTGAGTTCCAGCTCTGGTCGTGGGGTCTGTGTCCCCGGACGGTTTCTCAGCAGGTGGCCTCGGGACCGCTGACCCCACGAGGATGTTTGGCACCGAATTCTGGCAGCTCGTTGCCTCTGGCGCTCCCGTTAATGGGAGTCCTCTTGGATTGCTCTGGAGATGCTCAAAACCACGCTGTCTGTTCGGCCAAATCGTATACTCCCTCAGCTACCCCAGTGCGAATGGGAAATTCAATCCGAAAGTGGCTTTTGCTTCATATGGGTTTTTTTCCAGCCTTGTCTCGAGTGGGGGAGGCCTCAGGAATTCCCCACCATGGAAAGTGCTAGAGAACGACTACGGACAGTTATGAAGCGGCCCAGCTGTGCCGTCTGGGTGGGGGGGCGCATTGGACTCCCCTGTTGCCTGCGGACCCGCATCCGAACCCACACGCCTCGTTCTCCCACCCGGCCTCCGTGTTGGACCCCGGAGTCCACGTCATCGCCCCCCTGTTTTTACAGAAAGATTGGGTCGGTTGCTGTGCTATTTTGGGGGACCAGCAGCTTTTCCCTCTGAAAGTCAGTGACCTTAGAATGACTTGAATCCCTCCCTGGTCTCTCCTTGAAATGGACAGTTCCGATAAAAAATCTGTCGGGGGACACAGGCAAGTCTCTCTGCGGGTACAAATGCTGGGCCCTAAAAACCGATCAGGACTGAGTGGAACACACACTCTGTTATTCTTACATACATGAAACCGCCACTCTGGACAGCGGCTCACGTGGCTGAGAGATGGAGAGAAACATTAAGCCTCAGGGACGCTTGCCTTGTTGGGAGACGCTGTGCGGTAGTCTGGTCTCTGGAGGTCGGTCTCCTGGGTGGCACCCTGCCCTGCCCTGACTCTGGGTCTCTGGGGCCTCTTGAGCATGTCTCACCTGAAGGTGTCTCTAATGGAGAGCTGGCTGCTCAGAGCCGCCTTCCCCTACTGCGGCCCCCAGCTCACTCTATCCGAAGGACCCACGGCCGACAGGTCTCACCTGCTGCAGAGGGCAGGTGTGAATCCGAGGGGTAGGGGGCCTTCCTCTCCACCTGGCCAAATCCTGGGCTTCCGAGCTGTCCTCTTCCCATAGACGCTCTCTGCTCTACGGGTCGGCCTCCCGGTCCCCCCGGCCTGTAGGACAGCAGCTGCTTTCCTCCCAGGGCACTGGGTATCGGTTTGTTTCTTTCCCTGCTGGGCACATGGCACACACCAGGCTGAGTCCCCGGGAAGCACATTCTGGGACGGGGTCTGGCACTGAGGATGTGTCCTGTGATCGGAGACCATGGAAGGGAGAGGACAGACTCGGGATCAGAAGGAGAAGTGGGGGCGCCCGGGTGGCTCAGTTGGTTAAGCAGCTGCCTTCGGCTCGGGTCATGATTCCAGGGTCCTGGGATCGATCGAGCCCCGCATCGGGCTCCCTGCTCAGCGGAGAGCCTGCTTCTCTCTCTCCCCCTCTCCCTGCCGCTCTGCTTACTTGTGCTCTCTCTCTAGCTCTCTGTCAAATAAACAAAAAAATATTAAAAAAAAAAAAAAGAAGGAGAAGTGGAGCTGGGATGCAGGCCCAGCAACAGCTACCACCCGCCTCCCTGGGGAGTCCTGCTGCTACAGTGGACCTCTCGACTTGTCCTGATGTCCGTATGGCTGGGCCCTTCAACTCGTGCGTGGACCAGACCCTTGCCGGGGGCCGGCCTTGGGAGAGCCAGACGTCGGGTGAGGCAGCTCTGGGCGCTGAGGCAGTCCGGGGAGGGTCTGACCGCTGATAGCCCTTCGTTGAGGGGGACCCGGGACAGACCCAGTGTCCACCACCCGTGGGCTGGTGTGGAGGGGAGCAGGGTGCTCTTGACCTTATTCTGCACGAAGACAGCCTGAGATTGCCTTTGCCTTTTGGAATACAGCACACACCACTGACTCGTACTGAACTTATTGTTGGCGAGAAACTCCATGCCCCATGTGGGGCTCGTCCGCTGGGTTTTGGGGCCGCAGGGCCGGACTCCACGTTCGCCCGGTCATGTTTCATCTTGTTACATTTGGCTCCTTGCTCTAGGCTGGGGAGATCTAGCCTGGATCCCTCCTCCTTGCCCAGACCCAGGCCCCCGTGGGCGCCGGCTCCTGGTCTGTGCCCGCTGCCTCCCACACCGACGGCAGCCTGGCTCGCCCTGGGCTGTGTGGCCCCTCGTGGAGAGACCAGCGTTTGCCCCAGGTGATCTCCAGGTCCCCCCCGCCAGCAGGTGTAGCCGAGAGGCTCAGGGCTGGGCTTGAATCCTGGGTGCGGGTCGGCTTGTTCGTTGGGTGGCCTGGGACGTGTCCCGCCTGCCTTCGCCCCATGCCTGGTTTCCCGATCTGTGACCATGGAGTAGCCACGGCCAGGGCTGAGTGAGGAAGACCCAGAGAGCTGACTCCCATGCAGGGCCGCAGTGAGGAGGGGGCGGGGAGCAGGGTGGCTCTGGGCCCAGCCCACGAGCCTTGCTGGGGCCCGAGCTGTCATCCCAGTGGTCTCCTGTGCGTGCAGGTGGGATGGCTCCCAGAGGGACTTGGCTACTTAGCACTTGCCGGGTGATATTATTCTTGCTCCCTAACCATCCGCTGTCCTCACGGGCAAGGTAGGTGCAGCCTGGGGCGTAGAATTGAAGACTGGGCTTCAGGATCTAAAAGTACCCCTTGCTCAAGTGTGTGACCTTGTCTCCTGGAGGCTCAAGCCTCCTTCTCTGTAAGGCATCCACCTGACCCACCTGGGAGAATTGGGGAGATTGTGCAAGCTCACGGACGGGCAGGTTTTCTGGGGCCGCCACAGCCAAGTCCCACACGCGGTCAGCTTAAATGACAGAAGTGAATTTCCTCACGGTGCTGGAGGCTGGAAATGCATGATGGAGGTGTTGACAAGGGCAGTTTCTCCCGGGGCCCCTCTGCTTGGCTCACCGAGGGCCTTCTCCCTGGGCCTTCAGGTCGTCTTCCCTTGGTACATATCTGCATTCATATTTGGAAATTTCCTCTTTATAGAAAGACACCAGTCACGCTGGATGCCAACGCACCCTAAGGACTTCATTATAACTTAATGCCCTCTTTAAGGACTCTTTTTTTTTTTTAAAGATTTTATTTATTGGTTTTAGAAAGAGCGAGAGAGAGAGCAAGAGCGTGAGCGGGAGGAGGGGCGGGGAGAGAGAGAGAAAGAGATAATTCCCAGCGGATTCTTTGCTGAGCTCTTCTCGATCTCCTCTCGATCCCATGACCCCGAGATCACGACCTGAGTCGAAATCAAGAGTCCAGTGCTTCACTGACCGAGCCACCGGGTGCCCCAAGACTCCACCTTTACAGCCACATTTTGAGTTCCTGGGGGTTAGGGTTTCAACATATGAATTGGGGGGTAGGGAAATATCTCAGCCCATAACAGTACATGGGGCTGCTTTGCCAACCCCAAAACTTGGGGTCCTGGGCCTGACTCTGCCTGCAGGAGAGGGTCTCTGCCTGGCCAGAAGCCAGGTGGGCTGACTCTGTACCAGAGCTGTTCCTTCTCTCCTGGAAAGGGGCAAGGACCTGACTTCTCTGACTGCATCTCTTTGCGGACCAGCTAAGCGGACCAGCTAAGCCCTGCTTCAAGGGCGCGGTCTCAGAGTCATCCAGATTGCCCATCCGTGTGGCCATGGCCTTCAGGCTGCAAACCTGGGTTCTCATAGAGCTCCTGGAACTGGCCTCCGGGGATTGGGCAGGGTATGGCCGGGTAATTAGAATGATCAGGGTGGGAAGGAGGGGGGCCTGAAACTCAACACCTTTAACCTTGAGATGGGTGGTCCCAGCCATGGAGGCAGAGCTTGCTGGCACCCAGCAGAGCCCAAGAAACCGTTTTTTGGTGAGTGAGTGCAAGTGGGTGAGAGAAAGTCCTCCTGGAACATAGGGCTGGGGGTCAGATCTGTACAACTTTATGAGGTCAGCCCGGGGTCCACTGTCCTTGGGAGCCTATAGTTTTCTAGTATGATTAGGGCTAAGATTGAGGGAATGTATGGGAGCCTGTGGGGCATGAGGCAAGAGTCCCTTCCTGGCCAGGGGGTCAGGAAGGCTTCCAAGAGGGGACAGAGCCCAAATGAAGACTTGTAGAGTAACAGCTGGCCAAATGGAAGACAGTGGGATGGCATGCTGGTGGGGGGGGGGGGGGGGGGGGGCGGGCAGTGTGACAGTGTTGGTGGTAAGATGGAGGGTGGTAGGAGGTGGTACCAGGGAGGTAGGGGTTGCTGTGGAGTATGGGGAGGGGAGGTGACCTGGACAGGACAGATTTATGGTTTAGGGAGTGCCCTCTGGTGGCTCATAGAGCACACTGCAGGGAGACCAGGCTGGAGGCTGGGAGACCAGCAGGCACCAAGGCCCTCCAGGTATATATAAGATCAAGAGGAAGCGGGAGAGGGGCGGAGAAGGTGGGCTTGCCTGGTGTGGGGGCTGAGTGGCCACGGGCAGTGAGAGATGGAGAAGGCGGAGTCTGTGGCAATTTGCCGCTGGGTGTTCTGGGTAAATGGACCAGGAGTTTAATGGGGCTGGTCACCAATATGGACTCAGCTGGGTCTGGAGAGGGATGTGCTCAGTACTGGCCAGATTGAAATGGTGTGTCTTGGAAGTGTCCCATGGGCTATGATGATGTGTGACCACTGTCCATTTAAGTAGGGCCTCTATGTTGGGGTTCAAGAGGAAGCACTGAGGAGACTCAGCCGGTAGGTGAAGCGGAGTGTGGGACAGGGGAAAGGGGGCCAACTGGGTGATCCCCCCGGGAGGGAAGACACTGTCAGAGCCCTGGGGATTGGTTTGGGCTCAGAGCTTAGGGTCCTGGGGATGGAGGGAAAGTGTGAGTGAGATTAAGTCCCAAGGCAAAGCTCGGATAGGAGAACTGGGAGGCTTAAGGGTGGGTGCTTGGGGTGGGACCAGGGCTCTGGGGAGGAGATGCTGCCATATTGCCATCTCCCTGGGTTAGTTATATTCAGAGGTGGGCCTGGGCTGGGGGTGTCCTGAAGACCCTCCATTCCATTGTGCCGTGATTTCCTGAAGCCACTTAGCGCTTGTTGTCCCAAAGGACCCTAAATCAAGAGTTTCGGAGCTTGGCCAAGTCATGGAGCCAAACACTTAGCACAATGAAGACCACTGTAGGAGTGGTCTCTGGGTCTGGTGGAGCAGGGCCAAGTCAGTGGCTCAGCCCCATCAGTGGACCTCGTCTCATGAGAAAAGGGACCTGGATGGGAGCCCATCTGTCCCCAAAGCTGAGAGTGAGTTTCCCATCCTGGACCCTCCAGGGGAGGGGGAGGTATGGAAGAGACAATTGCTGCCCAAAGATAATGCCAGCCCTTCCCATCCTGATGAAGGCTGCTGAGGGCACCCTCACTGCCAGGCAGTTGGAGGACCAGCCCTGCCACTCCCAAATTCTGTGGGCCGGTCCTTCCAGAAGGGTCTTAAAAGGGACATATGTCTCCTGCCAAGCCAGTCTCTGGGTGGAATTTTTCTGTAGTCCACACAGATCTGTATGCACCCACCCACCATGGGCAGGAGTAGGGGTGGGTGGCACTGTGATGCCCCCCACAAACAGGACCACGGCATGTTCAGGACATGGGGATCCTAAGAGGGACCCCACACGGGAGCAGAGTGCCTGACAGCAAGATTCTCTGGAACCATGGTGCCTGGAGATGAACAAGGTTTTGAATTCCATCTGAGAAGGTCTGGATCCCTTTTCCCTTGTCTCTGCCTGCCTTCTTCGTTGTTTTTGGCCAGGTTTTGATTTTGGGAAGCCATTTACAGCCCATTAAAAGATCAAATGTCTGCAGATGATGAATCGAGGCATTTGAAAATGTTTTGCAATTCACAGCTCATTTCCCTATAGAAAACCCTGACCCTGTGTGATTCCGAGATGGCTGGCTGGCTTGTCTGTCCTGGAATGCCAGGGGCGGATGTTGGGATGGAGCATTGTCCTCTGGTTGGTTCATCCCCGAGACGGTCATGCTCAGTGCCTGAGATGGCACCAGTGCTCCCCGATAGAGATGAAGGAGGGGCCTAGGCTCCCGCCATCTTGCACAATTTCTAGACGAATCTGCAGACGCAGGAGAGGAGGTTTGTACTGGGGATGTGGGATCCTGCTGGTCCTGTGGGCTGGAAGTCTGGATTCCCTTCCCAGCTCAGCCTCAAGTCTGAGCTACAGACAGTAAAGTTTAAATGCCCACTACTCCTCCCAGCTCCAAGATGGGAAGGTCAGTCCCTAGGCTTTAATGGACACTGTGGGGTTCTGGTAGCTAGCCAATCAGGGATTCCTTGGCTTAGGTAGTGAGTGCTGTATGGTTCATACACCACTAACCTAAATCTGCTTACATAGCCCTCAAAATAACCGTGAGAGGTAGGATTTTTTTTTTTTTTATTTCACTGAGGCTCAGAGAGGGGACATCACTTTGCTTAAGTCACAGAGCAGGTTGGTGGCAGACCCAGGTTTTGAGCTAGGTCTCCTGGTGCCTTTGGAGAGAGGGATAGACTTTTGATTACTTCTATGCCCTTTTTGACTGTGCAAATGTTGGTAATAGAGATTTGTGTAGAAAATTATCCAGATTTTGAAAAATTTTGATGTAAGATCACATATAATATTTACATATAATTTTTAAATCTCTGGAATTCTTCTTGTGTCTTTTGTTTGTTTCTCATTAAGAACTGTTTTTTTTTTTTTTTAAAGATTTTATTTATTTATTTGACACGGAGAGAGAGAGATCACAAGTAGGCAGAGAGAGAGAGAGAGAGAGAGAGGAGGAAGCAGGCTCCCCACCGAGCAGAGAGCCCGATGCGGGATCATGGGCTGATGATGACCTGGGATCATGACCTGAGCCGAAGGCAGAGGCTTTAACCCACTGAGCCACCCAGGCGCCCCTCATTAAGAATTGTTATAAGCTTTGTCTATTTGATTTTTTTAAACCTGTTTTGTTGATTCACTTTTTAAAGTAAATCTACTTCACTCATTTCCACTCAAATCTTTGTTGATTCTTTTCTTCTTCCTCTTTCAAGGGTTTTCTAATTCCTGTGTTTTCTGTTGCTACCTTCTTGGTTTTCTAGCATTTTGTTGGATTAATCAGATTTTCTTTGTTTCTTTTTTTTCTTTCATGGTTCGTCAGTTTTGTGTCCTCTTTCTATCCTTGTTACTATTAACTCTGAACTGAAAGATATATCTTAATCATGTATTTTTCTACTATACCTGAAGTTGCAAAGCACCTGTGTCCTTTCCATAAACAAGACAAAATCCCTAGCAACTTCTGGTTCCTTCTGTCCCACTTGCAGCTCTCTTCCATACTCAGATTGTTAGGGCCAATTTAATGTTAAAACTTTTTTAACTATTAGGGCCTGCTTAGCCCGAGCGACTCCATATTGCCTAGGTAGCCATATTGTTGTTTACATCCACGGACTTCATTCCGGGAATAAACGCCCCAGTAGTTCCTGGTATGGTTCCGGGTATCGATTCCAGGAGTAAACGCCTTGACAATAGAAGCCACGTACCTTGGGTCTGTGGTTCTACCCTATAAAACCAGCCTGTGAGATCGGGACGGGGTTGCTCTCTTCAGAGGCGGCCCTGGCCGGTCAGTCTGACTTCTAATGCTTAGCATAGAATAAGGCTTTGCATAACTTTCACTTTGTCTCAGTCTCGTTCCTTTGATAACAGACCCCAACAAGATCACTTTGGATTTTAGAGCTAGGCTGTTATTAAATCGTATTACTCTTTCTTTGCTCATAACAGCTGCTTATATTTGATATATTCCTTCTGCATCCTTCATTTATTTTGCTGGAGTACATCCTGCAGTGATTCTTTCAGAAAAGGTGACTGGCAAGCTTTCTGAGTTCTTGTGCAGCTGAAAATGTCTTTTTCTTGCCTTTGCCTTTGAAGGAGAGCTTGCCTGGGCATGGAGTTCTGGGTGCTCTATATTTCCCCTTGGAAATTTGAAACCATTGTGTTTCTTGATGAATCTGGCACTGCTGATTTCAGTTTATTATGGGTAATCTGTGTTACTCTCCTTTCTATAGCATTTGGTATTGTTGTTTCCATCCTGAGGGTTCTGACATTTTAGCATGATATGTCTCTTTGTGTTCTTCTGGCTTAGCACTCAGTGGGCTCTTTTGGATTAAGAAATCATGTCTTTCTCCAACTCTCTTTATACTTTCTTCAAGTATGTACTTTCCTTGGCTCTCTCCAATCCTCCATTCCAGAGCTACTAATAGACATATGTCAGCAAATGGTCTGTCCTTTGGGTCTCTCACCTTCTCCCCCCTCCATTTCCCACCTCCTTTTCCCCCTGAAGTACATCCTTGGAAAGTTCATGGCTCAGGTTTCCAGCTCATCCACTCACTCTAGCTGTGTCCATTCTGATTTTTCAGCCCATCTGGTGCACTTTTTGGTTTTTACAGTCATATGTTTCATTTCCAAGAGATTTCATTTTTTCCATTTCATAATTTTTTTTTCTCACAAAGGCATGATTGTCTTATCTCTTTGAGGACATCAATTATGTTTTAAAAAACTGTCTTCATCAGTTTGGTTTATTGTCTTTTCCTGAGGTGTGATTTATTGTCTGTTGAGTTGGTGCCTTTCTTTCATGGTGCTGTCCTTTTCTTTTCTCAAATACTTTGAAATTCTTGGTATTTGGGGATTTCCACTGGCTCATTTCTGCTTTACTATTTATTGCTGCTTTGTCTCTTGGAGGGTTGGTATAGGCAAAGGGTAGAGAAGGAGTGTGCAAGAATTCAGTTGTATAGGGGTGCCTGGGTGGCTCGGTTGCTTGAGCCTCCGACTCTTGATTTTGGCTCAGGTCAGGATCTCAGGGTCCTGGGATTGAGCCATGGGTTGGGCTCCATGCTCAGCAGGGGGTCTGCTTCTCTGCCTCTCTGTTCCTCTCTCTCTGTCCCTCCTCCTGCTCTACCTCTCTCTTTTTCAAGTAAATAAATCTTAAAGAAAAAAAAAATCCAGTTGTATAAACTTTTTTTTAAAAAAAGATTTTATTTATTTATTTGAGAGAGAGAGAATGAGAGAGAGAGAGCATGAGAAGGGGGAGGGTCAAAGGGAGAAGCAGATTCCCTGCCAAACAGGGAGCCCAATGTGGGACTCGATCCCAGGACTCTAGGATCATGACCTGAGCTGAAGGCAGAAGCTTAACCAGCTGAGCCACCCAGGCACCCGAATTCAGTAGTATAAACTTGAGAGGGCCTCAGTTTCTCCTGGGGGTCATCAGATTTTGGGGCACCTTCTATGACCATACCTGCCTCAAGCAGGTGAGTCTAATGCCTGATTCTTGACATCAGCAGGGGTAGGGATCTGGATCCTTGTACTATGGTCCTCTGACAGTCACCTCTGGGTCCCTCCCCAATCCCATCAGCCACATCAGCTGTTCCCAATTTGCACCCACATTTACTGCCAATCTGGAATCTTCCCTATGTTTCCAGTTGGGCTCTCCTCTTTCAACTCAGTTCCACCTACTTTTTTTTTTTTTAAGATTTTATTTATTTATTTGACAGACAGAGATTATAAATAGGCAAGAGAGGCAGGCAGGGAGAGAGAGGAGGAAGCAGGCTCTCCGCAGAGCAGAGAGCCCGATGTGGGGCTCGTTCCCAGGACTCTGGGATCACAACCTGAGCCGAAAGCAGAGGCCTTAACCCACTGAGCCACCCAGGTGCCCCAATTCCACCTACTTTCAATCTAACGAGCATTCCTCAAACTTTCTGGGCCCCCACTGCTTCTCTGTTTTCCAATGCTGTTAGGGACTTTTATGTTTCTTTATTTAAATTTTCTGCTTTATTGAGTTATAAGTGACAAACTGAAAAAGTATATTTAGGTTGTACAATATGCTTTTTTACCCCCAAAGGTATACAATGTGATGACTTATTATATATGGACATTGTGAAATGATTAGTACAGATTATTAACACATTCATCACTTCACATAGTTACCACTGTTTGTTTTGTGGTGCAAACACTTAAGATCTACTCTCTTAGCACATTTCAAGAATGCAATGTGGAATTATTAACTCTAATCACCACATGCTTATGTGTGTAATATACAGATAATATAATACATAATACATACAGATTGAATCTGTATATTAGATCCCCAGAACTTATTCATCTTATAACTGGACTTTTGTATTCTTTGACTAGCATCTCCCCATCTCTCACACTCCCTGGCAATCCCTGTTCTGCTCTCTGGTTCTATGAATTGGACAGTTTTGGATTTCATATACAAATGTGTCCGGCTTATTTATTTAGCATAACGTCCTCCAGCCTCATCCATGTTGATGCAAATGGTAGAATTTACATCTTTTTAATGGCTGAATAATATTCTATTGTATGTGTGTATTTTCTACATTTTCTTTGCCCATTCATTCATGGATGGACACTTTGGTTATTTCTGTCTTGGCTGTTGTGAAAACTTTTGCAATGAGCACAGGCATGCAGATACCTCTTCTAGGTACTGATATTAATTCCTTTGGATATATACCCAGAAATGAGATTCCTGGGTCATACAGTTTTTTAATACATTTTAATACATTGAATACATTAATTTACATTAATTTTATTTATTAAATTACATTTAAATTAAATATAAATTAAATAAAATAATAATAATATAATATCATTATAATATATTATTATATATTATATTGCTATATAATATATCATTATAGTATAATTAATATAATATATTAATTAATATAATAATTAATGATCATTAATGTAATAATATAATAATAAAATATATATTTATAAATATAATATAAATATAAAATACATAAATATAAAATATATAAATATAAATAATTAAAATAATAACAAATTAATATAATAATATAACTATTATATATAATAATCATATATAATCATATTAATAAATAATTAAATAATCAAATTAAATAATCATTAAATAATTAAATAATAATTATATTATATATAGTTATATAATATATAATATAATATTATAATATAATAAATTAAAATAAAATTAAATTTATTAAATTATTAAATTAAATTTATAAATTTATTAAATTACAATAATTTAATACATTAATACATTTAATACATTTAATACATTAATACAAAAATACATACATTTTTAATTTCTTCAGGAACCTACCGTAATGGCTGTACCCATGTCCATCACGACCAACAATGTACCAGAGTTCCTTTTTCTCCACACTTCTCCCAACATTTGTTGTTTTGTGTCCTTTTGATAATGGCCATCCTAAGAAGTGTGAGGTGATCTCTCATTTTGATTTGCGTTTTCCTCATGGTGAGTGAGGTTGAGCTGTTGGCTATCTGTATGTCTTCTTCAGAAAAATATCTATTCAGGTCCTTTGGCCATTTTAAAATCAGATTATTTGGTTTTTGGCCATTGAGTTTTATAAGTTCCTTGTATGTTTTTGATATTAACCCCTTATAAGATGTATGGTTTGCAAAAATCCCAAAGCTCCTGCAAGGGCATTTTTATCCATGGATGGCTGCCAAATTATTGTTACTGAGGGGAGATAGGAGTGGGGAACCTCCTGTCCAACTATCTTGCTGATGTTGCAACAAGGATTTATTTTTAGATTTAAATTTCTAGGATCTGGGCATGGGGAATGCGTGGGGGAGGTGGGAGCACGGGCTTGCCTGCCATCTGGATCGAATCACAATATTGTTTGCATATAACACCCACCCCCATGCCCCAGCTCAAGCTTCTGCATCTCTCACACTGCACCAGAGGGATTTTTCTAAATTCAGACCCATAGAGAATTTCCCCTGGTCAGAGCCCTTCAGGAGCTCCCCCCTGACTTCATGCTAAGACCCACATCTAGCCTGGCAGGTACCATGTTCCTTCCTTCCTCCTGGCCCCTCCCTTTCCTCCTGGCTCCTCCCCTTCCTTCTGGCCCCTCCCCTTCCTCCTTGCTCCTCCCCTCCTCCCAGCCTTTGGGCCACGGGTGATTGCACTTGCTGGAGGGTGACTCTTAGTTTTCAATACCCAGGTGGTTGGTCTTTCTTGGGACCTGTGTTAGGTGCCCCGCTCTGTTCCCATAGCTCCCTATGTGCATCCTTTGGTTGCACTGATGGCCCCGTGTTTCCTGTGGGTTATGAACACTTCCTTCTTAGTCTTCCATGTCAAAGTGGGGCTTCCCCATGGGCAGGGGTTCATTCCAAGTGTTTGGTGACTGAAATGATGGATGTCAGGGCTTGGTGACCACGGGGTGCGGGTGCTTTCCCTTCCCCTTAGTTCTGGACTGAAGGTCTCAGTGGACCCCTTCCCCAGAAGAAGGAGCACCCCCACCCCATGGCCTTATGGAGGGACCCCTCCTTGGTCAGCATGGCCTTTTGACCAGCAGTCAGCACCTCAGGAATAGAAGGGTTGATGTGACTGTTTCTTTCCCCACAGGCACTGGTGCCATCACACGGTGACACGGATGGTGTCCTGCCAGGTGCAGAACGGCTCAGAGACAGTGGTCCAGCGTGTGTACCAGAGCTGCCGGTGGCCCGGGCCCTGTGCCAACCTCGTGAGGTAAAGGCTGTGGGGCGGGACAGCTCTGCCCTTCCTTTCTGTTCCCTTGGATGAATCCGACCCCAGCACAGGCTGCTAGGGAGGGAGGTTGATGCTTGGAAACAAGAGCTGAGTGTGCATTTATGGAGCACTTTTGTGTACACAGCATGGGCATTTGATGAGCAGAAGAGCACTATAGACAAGAAGTAGGGTGAGGGGACTGAGGGGTGGGGAAGGCCCAGAATCAGCTCGCAGGCACTGCTGGGACCCATGAAAGGGGCAGAGATTCTGGTCCTGGGCCACAGGCTGCCACGCCAGTTAGGGGGAGAGTGTCATTCTGCCTTTCTTTCTTTCTTTTTTTTTTTTTTTTTAAGATTTTATTTATTTATTTGTCAGAAAGAGAGAGAGCAAGAGAGAGAGAGAGAGCGCACAAGCAGGGGGAGTGGCAGGCAGAGGGAGAACCAGGCTCCCCGCTGAGCAAGGAGCCTGATGCGGGGCTTGATCCCAGGACCTTGAGATCATGACTTGAGCCAAAGGCAGAGGCTTCCCCGACTGAGCCACCCGGGCGCCCCTCATTCTGCCTTTCACTGTTACTGCTGTCATTGTTGTTATGAAGAAAGTGGTATCAGTGCCCAAAGCAAATCCAGATATTATAGACCTGAATAAGGTGGATGATGAGTATTCTCCTGTCTCCCAATTGCACCTACACAGTCCCATTATTAATATTACCAGTGCATTACTCCAGACTCTTTTCTCTTCATATTTATGTATGAGCATATAATTATATACTTTCAGACAAAACCAGATGATGTTCTTTTGCTCTGCAACTTGCTTCCCCCCAGAAAAATATGTATTTTTTAAAATTTTATTTGTTTATTTGACAGAGAGATCACAAGTAGATAGAGAGGCAAGCAGAGAGAGGGGAAAGCAGGCTCCCTGCTGAGCAGAGAGCCCGATGCTGGGGCTCGATCCCAAGACCCTGAGATCATGACCTGAGCTGAAGGCAGAGGCTTAACCCACTGAGCCACCCAGGCGTCCTAGTATTAATTCCTCTTAAACATTTGGTAAAATTCTCCAGTGGAAACATCTGGGGCTGGAGAATTCTTTTGAAGGTGTTTTTAAGCTGCAAATTCAATTTCCTTAATAGTTATGGGGCAAGTCAAATGATCTTTTTCAGATTGAGTGAGTTGGAGTGATTTGTGTTTTTCGATGACCTGGTCCATTTCCTCTCAGCTGTTTTATTCCTGATATTGATAACTCGTGCCTTTTCTTCTTTTCCCTTTGTCAGTCTTGCTAGAGCTTTGTTGTTTCATGGGTCTTTTCTGAGGACCAGCTTTTGGTTTCATTCATTTTTCTCTAATGTTTTTCTGTTTTCAATTTCATTGATTTCTGCCCTTATCTGCTCTGTCCTTCCCTCTGCTGGCTTTGAAGTATTTTTCTCTCCTTTTTGGAGGTTCCTGGGTTGGGCTGGTTTAGGTTTTAAAAAAGATCGCTGGGGTGCCTGGGTGGCTCAGTGGGTTAAGTCTCTGCCTTCGGCTCAGGTCATGATCTCGGGGTCCTGGGATCAAGCTCCGCATCAGGCTCTCTGCTCCGCGGGGAGCCTGCTTCCCCCTCTCTCTCTCTGCCTGCCTCTCTGCCTACTTGTGATGTCTCTCTGTCAAATAAATAAATAAAATCTTTTTAAAAAACCAATAAATAAAATAAAATAAAATAAAATAAAATAAAAAAGATTGCTGGGTTCCGTGGGGACAGTGGATAGAGGCAGGTACAAGGTGTTGGTGGCTTATGCCAGGACACCACCTGGGAAGTGGGGGAGAAGTAGGTGAATTCAGGAGGTGTCTGGAAGCTGAGATGACAAGAGTCTGTTCACAGAAGGGCAGGGAGCAACCATGCATAACCCTCTATGTCTGGGTTGAGCGGCTGGCTGGCTGGGCATGTCCTTCATTAAGTTGGGGACCCCCAGTAGTGTCAGCCCTTGGAGGGGAAACCAGCAGCTCTGTTTTGGCCAACTGAAGCTGGAGATGCCTATGGGGGCATCCGTGGGAGAAGGGGGGAGGTTAAGTGAACACGTCTGGAGTACTGGGAAGATTGCAGGGCTTGGAGATGTATTGCATTTCGTGGACCCTAGACACCACTGGCAGGAAGAAGTCCATTATCTTTCCATCCCTAGGAATTAAGCCAATTAAATGATCGCACACCATTGACTGTAATAGGAACCGCAGTGTCCCTGATGTTAAACTGTAACAACGCGGGCAGGTGGCAACCTGGGAGAGGTGACGTGATCAAGGATCAGGGGCCGCAGACTGTGTTCAGAGCTGCGGGACTGGAGTGGCCTTGGGGGTGATTAGATGGAGTAGGGGTGCGATCCCCAAACAGGCACGCCAAACTCAGAGGCAGGGCAAAGGAGGAAGGGCTGGCTACGGAGGGGAGAAGGAGCATCTGCGTGTCCCAGGAGGTGAGTTTCGGGAGGGAAGGCATGGGGGAGAGCCCAAGTCTCCCAGATGCTTTGGGAAGCCTGCTAAGACTGGGGCCGAGTGCCCATTAGAGTTGGCAACGCGGGGTGCCTGGGACCCTGGCAAAGGCCGTCTTGGGAAGCAGTGGGGATGGAGGCCAAGAAGGCAGGTGCAGAGGGGGAAAATGAGATGTGAGAAATTTCTAGAAGTTCTTGCTGTGAAGAGAGCAGTGAAGGGGCCTGGGAAGCTGGAGGCGGCATGGGGTAAGGGAGGGATTCTGTTTGTTTTGAAGACAGGAGGTACGGGAGCATATTTGTAAACTGGTTTGTAAGCTGTCAGGGAGAGTCCTGGAGAGAGGGGAGGGCAGGAGCCCAGAGCTGGGGAATGGGCAGCAGGAGGGGAAGGGGGGGCCTTGTCAGAGCTGCAGCGGGGGGCAGGCCGAGAGCAGGGGCACCTGCCTCCCATGTGGGTTCACCCGGGTGATGCCAGGATGGTCTGATTTGGGGAGCACCTCTACCAACTCATGAGGGCCTCGATGGCGGCCCACGATGTCCCCCTCCCATTACTCCCAGGGCTCACCACGAGGTCCTTACCCACCGAGGTCCCCCACACCGAGGTGCCCGGCAATACTCCTTAAAGGACGCAGCCATCTTCTTGCTATGTGGAAACAGAACCGTAATCCAGCCGTGTCCTGTGTGCATTCTCCCATTCTGGGATTTTTTTTCCTACACTGGATTTCTGTAGTGTGTGTGTGTGTGTGTGTGTGTGTGTGTCGGAGGTATGCATCTATCATGTTTACAAACATGAGGCCCAGAGGACCATGCCAGGCACCTGGCCAGTCAGCAGCTGGCGGAGAGAGGGGCCTCCATGGGTTTCCCCCCCTCCCCGGGGCCTGGTCTGCCTTCAGGGAAGTCCCTGTCTCAGCTTCCTCAGATCCTGTGTTTGGCCTGGTTGGTGGTTGGTGCAGAATCGAGCACCTAAGAGTCGACACTGGTGTCCAAGAACATGGCCCCTTCCCTCCCAGAACGTGTGTGGTGGGGGCGGGGCGGGGGGTGTTGGGGATGGAACTGCTGGGGGAGGGAATGTCAAAGACTGACAGCAATCCTGGCTCTGATATGAGACCTGGTCCTGGGTTTCCACGGTGGGTGGGGGGCAGTGACATTGGCTCAGAGATCTGGGGGTTGAGGGGGTTTCCCTAAGGGAGGGGTGTGGTGTGGTGGGAAGGGGGCATGGGGGAGACAACAGTGTGGGAGGGCGGGGCCACAATGAGGGCTTGGATGCTGAGACTTCCCGCAAGAGGCCTGAAGACCAGCTCCACACCCAGAGGAAGGCAGAGAGGACAAGCCTGGCCTCCCCTCTCCATGCCTCAGTTTCCCTTTCTGCGGAATGGGGATATAACCCTTGTCTCTCAGGGGTGGGAAATCACACCCCTGGCTGTGCCTCCAGCAAGGCAGCAGGAAGTCCAGCGTTGTTGATGCTGCTCTCCTGTCCCCCCTGAGGAAACCCCCCACCCCCCAGAGGGGCCGCTGTGGGAAGGGGGGCGGGCCAGGCGCAGGGCTTGCCTGACAGATTGGGAGGACCGAGCCCCAGGGACTTGGGGGTTAAGTTTTCCTCCGCCTGGCTTCCCTGTCCTGGCTGTCTCCCCGGCCCCTCTGGAGCTCTTTGATGGCATTAGAGCCAACCTTTTCCAGATGTGCTGAGCGGAGGGGTTTGCCGCAACTCTCCGGGGCTTCATCTGCCTCCTTCATTCCCCTCCGCCAGACGGCCCCCTGCGGGCCTGCCTCCCCCCTTTGACTGGGTTGCCTGGACTTAGTACTTTCTTCAAACATGGCCTTTCTTTCCTGCCCCTCCTCCGCAGCCGGCCTGTGTGGGTGATCCCCGCAGCGTGGGGGCTTGTCTGGGCTGCATCCCCGTCCCCCGCCAGGACCCCCCAGTGCCCTGGTGTCCTGGGCTCTGGTGGGGGGTGGGGCGCTGGGCAGAAGACACTGCTGGGCCCGCTGTCCCTTGCATCTGGCACTTCGGGATAACTATCTGGGATCTGGAGGAGGCCAGAGGCTTCAAACCCCCTCCTCCTGCCTCTGCACGACAGTGGGACAGCCCCTTCCCTCCCACTGGCCCGCTGCTATTAATCAAGAGATTAATAATCTGCTGCCTCCTTTTCTGAAACCCCCGCTCCCATTTCCTGTTGAGTCTCCAGCCTGTCTCGGTACCTCCCAGTCTGGTCGTCCTCGCAGTGGTCCCTGGTGGGGAAGTGCGGCCATGGCAGGAACCTGCAGGCTGAAATGCCCCGTGAGGGATGGGGGGCACGGCGCCTCCACGTGAGGTCTCTGGGCTGGCGATTCCCAGACCGTAGCCCTGTGCCGGCACCCAGCGAGGGACCTCCTGATGCTTTGGGGACCCCTCCTTCCACCTTTGGAGGCCAAAGAGCCATGGCCTCCACTTACATGCCTCCAGTGATGGGCACCTCACCCCTTCCGGGATCCCGTTTGTCAAATGCCTTTTCTTGTGACCTCGTGCACCCAGGGCCACGTTTGGGGAAATATAGGACACATTTGCACCCTTTCTGGGGGGCAGTCATTGAGTGGCTGGAGGAGTTTGGGAGCCCCTGAGAGGACCTCATGACTTCAGCCCTCTGTACTTCCTGAGAGGGTCCCCCAGGACAAACTGCATATGGTGGGGGCAGCTTCTGGACATCGTTGACCAGATGAGAACACACCAGCCCCACCCGGAGGCTTGGTTTGGTCAGACCTCTGCCACTTTATAAGCTGCATCTGATCCCATGCTCCTCCCCAGCCTCAGTTTCCCCTTCTGTACAATGAGGTCACTCATCCCTGCCCTGCCCCTCCTGCTCAGCCAGGAGCTGCCTGACTCCCTGCCCCACCTTCCATCTCTCCCTTCCCATCTGGTGCCACACAGTCAGCCACAGGTGGGGTCTTTCTAGAAAGTCAGTCTGACCATCACAGTGCTCAGTGCCACACAGTCCCTGGGTGGCCTCCCCTTGGCCGGGAGGGGTTGGTCTCCTAGTGCGTACAAGGCTGTCTGTTGAGGAGCAGAAAAACCACATCAAGTCTTCTGTTTGTTTTCTGATCTCTAAAATAAGAGCGAAATGAAGCTCTACTGACTTTTAATCTATGCAAAGACAGTAAATAATGTGTGTGACTATACTGGTGTAGATTAGTACATGAATATTGCAGGCTCGGACATATTTTGCTCATCAGGATCGTGCACTGAAGGCCTGGCGCGCGCCCGCCAGCGAGGTCTCCCCAGACCCAGGCCAGACTCCATGCCTGTGCTGGGGGCTCTCACAGCTGCCCTGCCAGAGCCTTGTTTGCTCCCCAGATGCACCAGATCTCACCCCAAACCACGGCCCGGCTCTCCTGGTGCTGGCTGCCTCCACGCTGTCTCAGCTCAGGAGACCCTCAAGTGTCCTGCGACAGTAGGAAGCATTTTCCAGCCCCTCGTGGTGGAAGCAGCCACGCCCTGCCTTCCCACCCCTGCCGGCCATCAGTGTCCAGGGATGTCCCCCAGCCCGACACCCCGAGCTTCTCCGGGGACCCACGGCGTCTTGACTAGCATTGAACCTCCCCTCCTAGGACTCCATCTGGTACACCATTCTTTGACTGTTTCCTTCATTTCCGCAATCTTTATTGAGTGCCCATGATGGGCCGTACGCTGAGCTAGGCCTGGGGCGCAGCCAGCGGCTTTAGTGGAGGGAACAGATATCAGATCAGTAACTGCACAGGTGGTGATGAGTGTTTGGAAGACAAGCCAGGGTTCTGTGACAGTATAAACCCAGGGGACCCCGCCTGCAGTGGGGCGCGGGGGTGTGTGTGTGACAAAGGGCGGACTGGTCAAGGAGGCCCTCTTGGAGGAGGCGGCACTTTTGCTGTGGATATTTATTGAATGAGACCCAACCCCCAGGAGAATATATGTCTTTGAGTTTGCCAGGTGACGGGTGATGGTGAGGGACATCCCAAGATCCACCTGTCAAAGGGAGCAAAGGAGGAGAGGTCAGAAGTCCCTAGATTTAGGTCCCAGAACCAGTGAGTTGGGAGACACTCCCCCCGGAGGCTCCAGATTGCGTTTGGAGAATTTCAAGGTCAGAAGGGATCTTTGAGTGTGGCGCATCTCAGCACAAACTTCACAGAGGGCTCTGAGAGGTGGGGACTCACTCAGGGCTCACAGATGGGCAGAGATGCATTGGAATGAGCTAGAAACAGAGCAGCCAGAAAGCCCTGTGTTTCTCTTGCCGGACTGCATGTTTGCTGCCCTCGGGCCAAGTCAGCCAGGGCTGTCCTTGCGGGGGACCACCCTGCACACATGCCCCAGTGTCTCCTGTGCTGCATCGGGATCTTGGCTGGGCTGGCAGAAACAAACAACCTCATCTGGCCGCTTAGGTGCATCCAGGGTAGGAGTGGGGGGCTGCCGATGAAATGATGGGCCCTGGAGGGTATGCAGTCGAGTGTGGGGAGTGGGCTTGTCCACTTCCTGCTGGTGTGAGTGGATTTCGGCCTCCACCGCCCACCAGCCGCACAGCTCAGGCCAGGACTCTGTCCCCATCCAGAGAAGGGACTGTGACACTCACAGCATCAGGGGGCTGAGCTCCCAAGGTTTCACCAAAGATAATGCCCTTATAGTCTTCTTCGTTTGCTGTGCCAGGAAGGCTGAGCTGCTCAGAGGCCTCAGGAGGGCTTCCTGGAGGAGAGGGCATTTGAAGTGAGGGTGGAGATGACTGGGCCTTAACTGGGTACTGGTGGGGCGGGGGAGAGAAAGAGAGAGAACAGCCCTTAAGTGTTGAGGGATGTGGTCCACTGGAGATTTGAAAGGCCAGTATGGCTGGAAAGCAGGAACGAGGAGCTCAAGAGCCAAGAGGGAGGCTGACGGAGGCCAGGCCAGAGCACCCAGGGCTTGGTGGGCCATAGTGTGGGGTTTGTTTTCCGTTCCACATGGACACTGCAGCTCCCTCTTCCCTACGTCCACGTGAATCCACATTATCTTTGGTCTTCTGGATCGTAACCGTCCCAACAGGTGTGCAGTGATAGCTCATGGTGACCTTGATGGACATTTCCCTTCCTAGCTATTGATTGACGTGGCTGTGGTGGGCGAGGTGGATGAACTTGTGGTCTGGAAGGGCCTTTGATGCACAATAGCTTCGTTACCGTGATTGTAATTGACAGCGGTGGCTGTATTAGGGTTCTCTGGAGGAGCAGAACCAATAGACTATATGGAGATACACAGAATGAGGTTTATTATAGTAACTGGCTCACAGTTACAGAAGCTGAGCGTCCCATAATGTACCGTCTGGAAGCTGGAGGCCCAGGGAGCTGATAGTGTAATTCCTAGTTCAAGTCCCAAGACCCAAGAACCACGAGTGCTGACGTCCAAGTATAGGAGAAGACGGATGTCTCCGCTCCAGAAGAGAGGAAAGGCGCCCTTTCTCTGTTCTCTTCAGTCTCTCAATGGATTGGGTGATGCCCATCTAGCTTGGTGAGGGCAGATTTGAGAGACAGCAAGAGCGAGAGAGCAAGCGAATGAGCACAAGCAGAGGGGGCATAGGGAGAGGGAGAAGCAAACTCCTCACTCAGCAGGGAGCCTGACTCGGGGCATGATCCTAGGACCTCAGGATCATGACCTAAGCCGAATGCAGACACCTAACCGACTGAGCCACCCAGATGCCCCAGAGGGCAGATTTTCTTGACTCAGCCCACCAATTCAGTGTTGATCTCTTCTGGAAACCCTCACGCTGTCTTTACCAATTACAGGGGGCACCTGTTAGCTCAGTCTGGTGGACACATAAAGTATCCATCACAGTAGCCAACATTTATTGCGTTCCTACCCGGAAATTGTGTTACGTGCTTGATACAAATCTCTCTTGGTCACCACAAATCTTGCTTGAGCCCCAGACTAGTGGCTTAAGCAATAAACATGCATTCAGGACACAGCTCTTGAGTTTAGGCAGTCCAAGATCAAGGTTATGGAGCAATGGGACCCCAGATGCTGCTGCGAGGCATGTGAACTTCTTTGTCCAAACAGGTCTGGGCACCTGTTTGCAGCATCTCCTAAAACAAAGCCCATATCCGTCCTGTGGGACAGCCACGCTGCTCCTGGGAATATACTCCAGAGCAGTGAGAACGTGTTCACAAAGACTTGTACGGGAATGCCCGTCACATCTTTCTCCATCCTAGTGCGAGACTAGAAGCCACCCAAATGGTCATCAACAAGAGAATGGACCCATTGTGGCCCCTTTCTATACTGGAATATAACTTATGCACTTAACACAGATGAACCTCAGAGGCTAAGGCTGAGTAAAAGAAGGCGGGCACAAGCCAGCTCATGCTGCAAGGTCCCGTGTGTATGAGATTCTAGGACAAGCAAAACTAATCTCCGGGGGAGAAAAATCAGGATGGATACACCAGGGGGCGGGGTAGTCCTCTTGGAGCGGGGATGGGGGACTTTTGAGCTGGGAATGTTGGTGGACACATAGGTAAAAGTTTGTTAAGCTAAACACTAGATTTATCTATTTTGCTGCCTGTAAATTATATTTTAGTAAAGAAGAAAAAAACGCTATTGTAATGTGAGGCGTGAATTCCGTGCTTCCCTTCATAGCACTTAACCGTGGCCTGTGGTCATTTGTTCACATGTGTGGTTCTGTGGCAGAGCAGAGCTGTGCCCACCTTCTTCATGCTTGCGTTCCCATTATCTGGGACCCAGCAGGCTCTCAGTGCATATGGCTGAGGGCACGGATCAGTGATGGGGGTCAAACCAAGCTCTGTCCAAGGTGCTGTGGGAGGGCTCAGGAGGGAGCCTGTGATGCTGGCCAGGAGTGGGAGTGCTTCACCGCAGGAGGACGGGACAGGTGAGCCACACCCTGAAGGCTTTTGGGAATTTTTCTCAGGCAGAGTCAAGGAGGAAGGGCAGGTAGGCAGAGGAACCTGCATGTGCAAAGGCCCGGTGGCAGGAAGAGCAGGCTCAGCTGTGGTGGAAGGAACCTTGGCTGGGAGTGGCAGAAGGAAGGGAACATAGAAAGGTAGGCAGGGCCTTCTTTACTAACTTAAAAAGCTTAATCCTTAGTCTATGGGAGCCATAGAAGGTTTTGAGAAAGGGCAGTCACAAAATTGGATCTGCATTTTAGAAAGATCACTGGGTTTGTAGACCAGACCCCAGTGGATGGGCTGGGAGTTCTTTATGAAATGTAGAAGGGGGAAGCCCAGCCTGGGCCAGGCTATGAACACTGCCTGCTGCCCAGGGCACTCAGGAGAGATTGGAGGGGTTTGCCAGGCTGAGCCCCAGCCCTCAGGGCTGGTGAAGCAGCGCCATCTACTGGTGGACCCTGGTCCTGGACATCACCGGTCAGGGGGTTCCTTCTGGTCCCAGAATGGGGCAGGTCAGCCCATGGAACTTTCAGAATGAGGGGCAGAAAGGGACCTTCTCTGGGGGACAAACTTTCTCTCTGTTTCAGAGCCTGAGCTCTCGATCTAGTGCAGATGTAGGGAGGGAAACTATCCCATTGTGCTGAACAAACACGAATGAGTGTTGGTAGTTTCTGCCAGTTCTGCCGGCGTTTGGATCCTAGTCCCCATTACCTTCTGGCAGTGTGACCTTGAGAGAGTTGCTTAAATTAACTTCTCTGTGCCTTGGTTTTCTCATCTGTGAATTAGGATCAGTAATAGTATCCCCCTGTTAGGATTGTTATGAGTCAGCACATGGCAAATGCTCAGAACGGTTCCTGGTGCGTGGTGACTACTCAAAGCTCTTAGGATATCTATTTTTATTTCCATCGTCATCATTATCATTCAGGGAGTGGATGGAGGGACTCCTGGTGCATTTACCTGGCTCACGGGCTGGAGGCGGAGGAGCCGCCTGTGGCTGCGGGCAGGGACGGTGGAAGGACATGGGCAGGGAGGAATGAGGTCCGATCTGCATTTTGCGAACCCAGCATCGGCACACGCTTCCTGCAGTGCACACCTTGCACAGGCATCCTCCCAGCGAGCCTCACGCCCTGCATCCTGGTCTCTGCGGTATCCTCATAAGTGACGGTGCAAGTCCATATCGTGAGTTAGTGGCAGAGCCCGAACCCACAGTCCAGGGGCCCATCCACAGGAGGCACGTGCGTCCACGGCATCGGCTGCACTGGGCAGGATGCGAACGGCAAGTAACGTGACCTCTTTCCTGCCCTGCACGTCTGCCCCGGGTGGGGCTGCCATAGCTTTTCTGCTCCCTCTAAGCCGGAACAACATCTTAGTCCAGGAATCAATGAGAAAACTGGGATCTTTTCTCTAAATTAAAGCTCCTTCCTCTCCTAGCTGGGCAATCTGCCGCAGGAAGGTGGTATGAGGGTGTGAGGGTGTGGACGAGCGCCCGAGTGTTGAGTGTGTGCAAGCATGGGAGCGTGTGTGCATGTGTGAACACAAAAGCGTGGGAGCCCGTGTGTGCCTGTGGGAGGGTGTACATGTGTGACAGTGGGCGTATGTGCTTATTATCACCTGTTTATTATCTAGTTGTGCTCCTGGGACCCAGGCCCACCAGGCCACTTGCCAGTGGGGAGTGGTGATGACGACACAGCCCAACCTGGCCCCCTGGCCTGCACAGAGCTTCCGGGGGGCAGCCAGAGTCTTAAGATCTGGGTCTGCAGTCCTGGTCCCACCGTGGACGTCTCTCCATGCACACTCCTGGCTTCTCACTCGAAGTTTCCTGCCCCTGGCTGCACACAGCCTCACCACCGCCTCCCACCCCCCTTAGATCTCCAGGAGGAAAGCTGGTTTGCCAGAATGTTCATGAAACATGAACGAGAGGACTTTTTTTTTTTTAAGAGAAATTAGTGGAACAGGATTGTTCAGATGGAGTGTACTATTTCTGAAATTCAAGACGCAACTCGTGTGTTTTCCTGTCAACGGGGCATCTTGAAACGTCACGCCTGCTGCTACCCATTAATTCATGATTTTCCCATTCACCGATTAAGTTGCTTGGCATCAGCAGACTTGGATTCTGTGAAGTCGTGTAGCTTTGCTCGGAGGAGGAAGCCGTGCAAGCGTGATTGAGCAGCGAAGTTATGATGATACATGCAAATCGTGCAAATAAAGCCAAGCGTGTCCCCCTTGTGAGGTTGGGTCATAGGTGTGTGTGTGTGTGGCATTCTGCGTTCTGTTAGTTTCAGGTGTACAGTATTTGATTTGATATTTATATGTATTGCAAAACGATCACCACAATACGTAGGGTTAACATCTGTCAGCACACACAGTTATAAAAATTGTTCTTCCTGGGATGAGCACTGGAAGTTCTACTCTCTTAGCAATTTTCATATATGCCACTCAGACTTTTTTTTTTTAAATTTTATTTATTTATTTGAAAGAGAAAGATCACAAGTAGGCAGAGAGGCAGGCAGAGAGAGAGGAAGGGAAGCAGGCTCCCTGCTGAGCAGAGAGCCCGATGCGGGGCTCAATCCCAGGACCCTGAGATCATGACTTGAGCTGAAGGCAGAGGCTTAACCCACTGAGCCACCCAGGTGCCCTATGCTACTTCGTCTTAACTATAGTCACCAGGCTGCACATTACATCCCAGGAGCTTTACATTTTATTTTGTATCTGGAAGGTTCTGCCTTTTGATCCCCACCCCCCTTCACCCATTTCGCCCACCCCTACTCCCCGAACTCTGGCAACCATCAGTCTGTCTGTATCTATGACCTGGGTTATTTTTCCTTTAGATGCCACATATAAGTGAAATCATCCAGTATTTATCTGTTTCTGTCTGCCTTATTTCACTTAGCCTAATGCCCTCATGGTTCAGCCATTGCTGTCGCAAATGGCGAGATTTCCTCCTTTTTCATGGCTCCGTAATATTCTGCCGTGTGTATCTACATCACGTTTTCTTATCCGTTCCTCTGTCAGTCGACACTGAGGTTGTTTCCATGGGTTGGCTCTTGTAAATAGGGCTATGATGACCGTGGGGGTGCAGATATCTTTTCGAATTAGTGGTTTTTTTTTTTTTCTCGGCTCCATCCCCGGAAGTGGAGTTGCTGGATCAAATGGGAGTTCTTTCTTTAATTTTTTGAGGAATCATAGTACCATTTCCCCACGGCGGCTGCACCGGTTGGCACCCCCACCAAAGCTGCGTGAGGGTTCCCCTTTGTCTGCATCGCTTCCCACACCTGTTGTTTCTTGTGTTGTTGATGGCCACATTGCCATTCTGGCAGGTGTAAGGTGATAGCTCATGGCAGTGTGGTCACATATCTTATGTCTCAGAGTTTTGTAAAGTAGTATTAAGCTTTTTGGCAAGAAAAATGTCAAAACTGCAGGAGTGTGAAATTTGGCCCTGGAATCCACTGCAGTTTGCGGGGGAAAAGGGTCCCCCGACGGGGCTGCGAGTTTTTCATTGGTGTGTATCTCTCTCGTCCACGACGCTGTGATTTTCTTCAGGATGGGACTCGGTTCTCTCTGTCTGTGACCATAGTATTGCATGTAGTTGGCGCTCAATCAGTGTTCATTGGATGAATCAGCCAAAGGAAATGATTGGGACAAAGTGTCGGAATTCAGGAACTTTTGGGTGGTTGGAACTTCTGTACATCCTAACGATAGTTTTGTTTTCCTTCTTCATGGTCTTGGTCAGTGTCTTCGCTCTGGCTGCCATAGCGAAATATCACAGACTGGGGGTTTCAACAACAGAAACGTGTTTCTCAGATGGCCACCTTCTTGCTGGGTTCCCACCCAGCCTCTCCTCCGTGTGTGCATGAACTCAGAGATCTCTTTCTGTGTCCTCCTCTCCTTACAAGACCACCAGCTCTGATGGGTTGGGGCCCCACTGTTATGACCTTGTTAAACCATAGTTACCTCCTAAAGACCCTTTATGCAAATACAGTCACATGGTGGGGGTGGGGGTGGGTGCAGGGCTTCACCCTATGGATTCTCGGGTCACAAGTCAGCCCATGACAGACATTCTCCCCTCCCCACCTCCCCCCGCTGCATTTGGTGGCCATGCTTGGAGACTTGGAGACACAGAGAGGGGTCACTTGCCCAGGGCTACACAGTCAGTGGGCACGGAGACAGAATGACAGGCTCCACTACCCGGGCAGCTCCCAGAGCCCTGGGCTGGGTGCTCTCTGCAGAAGTGGGGTCAGGGAGGCAGGTGGACAGGTGCTCACACTCCTGATGCCGCCCTTGTGTTAGTTACAGGACTCTGATCAGACCCACATACAGAGTGTCCTACCGCACGGTGACGGCGCTGGAGTGGAGATGCTGTCCTGGCTTCACCGGGAGCAACTGCGAGGAGGGTGAGTCTGCCAGGTGTGGGCGGCCGCGCATCCAGGGCCGAGGGCTGGGGTGCAAGGTGCAGGGGGGCGGGGCACTGGCTGGGCTGGGCTGCAGAGTGTGTGTGTGTTGCTGCCACCCTGCCATGGGCGCCGAGCTGGGGACCCTAGGTGCACTGATTGGGTGGAGGAGAATCATGAATCCCAGCCTTGGGGAGGGGATTGAATTTGCAGCCTCTTTCTTCCGCTCTCACCCGGGAATGGGGGCAGGCAGAGTGGGCTCCCGGGTCTCTGTTCACCAGTCTGGGAGCTGAGTCTGCTTGCTGTGGAATGAGGCACACGGATCTGGCGGGCAGCGGACTGATTGTCCTGCCTTTCTGCCTGGCTGGAACCCAGGGCGAGGATGGGAGGACACGGCCTAGAGGACTGGACCACGTTCCAACCTGCCTCTGGAGGCCGAGCCGGCAAATCCCGGCTGCGCCCACGGCGGCGGGGGGGGGGGGGGGGGGGGGGGGGGGGGGAGCAGATCCTGCCCCACCAACAGATTCGCAGCCCATCTTGCTCCCAGATAATAAGTTATAATATGTTAGGTATATGCTTTGATTGAAAGCTGCCTGAAGTTCTTTGAGTTACAAATAACAGGATAACTATAGAACAGCGCCAGTAATGAGGATGCTTCCATGGGTCTGTGGCCCAGAGTGGAGCTGAAAGAAGGATCTGGAAAGCAGACGGGTCCATCGGTGCTGACTTTCCTGACGTAGAAGGCGCCTGGTCCTGGGAGGCCTTTGCTCAGCCCTGGGAAGGCTTCAGGGCCCTTCTCTCAGCTCCCAGAGCCTCCGGGTACCCCCCGCCCCCCCGCCGACCCCATCCTTGCCTCAGCGGTTGATAACCTTGTGTTTTCATGTCTGCCCACCCCTACCCCTGCAAACTGCCACTTACCGCCCTGCAGACTGTTTCTTCTGAGGGTAACTGAGCCCGGCCTGAGTAGGGCCCCTTTCCTCCCTCCCCTGGAAACCACTGAGTGTGGAAGCGTGGACGGTTTTTCATCTCTCTTCATGTTCTCGTTATTGAAGGAACAATCCAGTAAACGGAGTGTAAGTCTCAGATGTCTGAGTCGTAAACCTCATGCAAATAGGTAAAGGGCACGTGTTTGATGGAATTCACTGAGCGAGTGATTCAGAAAGGGTGATTCAAGGCAGTGATGTCTTGATGGGCTGACTGGGGAGCCCAGGACCACCCTTAGTTCTGATATTTCACTGGAAGAACTCACGGAGCCAAAAAGCTATTGTGCTCATGCTCAGTTACGATGAAAGGTGCGAGTTCAGATCCTTCAAGGGAAGAAGCCCGTGGGACAGAGTCCAGGAGGATCCCCCCACCCCGTCCCCACACACACAGCTGCCGGTTGTCCCCTCCCAGTGGAGGCGTGGGTAGCAATGAACTTCTCCCATCTCCTGTAAAACGAGTTGGCAAAAATGTTGTGCCCAGAAGCCGGCAGGAGCCTCACCGTGTATCTTCCCCGGGAACACTGGTTCACTGTTTACTAAGTCAGGACCCCGTGACTTTATAGATCACAGTTACCATGAATAAGGGAATGAATCGTGTCTAAGTGTCTAGAACAATAGGGATCTATCTAGAAACGTTTCTCTCTCTCTCTCTTTTTTTTTAAGATTTTATTTATTTATTTGACAGAGGCAGATCACAAGTAGGCAGAGAGGCAGGCAGAGAGAGAGGAGGAAGCAGGCTCCCTGCTGAGCAGAGAGCCCGATGCGGGGCTCGATCCCAGGACCCTGGGATCATGACCTGAGCCGAAGGCAGAGGCTTTAACCCACTGAGCCACCCAGGCGCCCCCGGTTATACTATTCTGATAACTTTCTTTTTCATATAACTTACCATGCATGTTTCTCCATGTCAATAGATAGCTTTCTGTAGCATTATTTTTAGTGCCTGCAAAATCTGGGTATACACTTTATTAACAAAACCCCCTATTACAAGATATTTAAGTCACTCCCAGGTTTTAAATTATTGGTGACATGACTCCAGACATCCTTTTTTTTCTCTGACATAAAATTTACATACTCTGAAATGCTCCTATCTCAAGTATACACTTTGATGAGTTTTGATACATGTACGCATTTCTATCACCTTCCGGAACCTTCTCATCCCTTGGCCGTCACTGTCCTGATTTCTATCATCATAGATCAGTTTTATCTATTCTTGATCTTCATATAAATGGAAACACATAATATTTACTCTTGCACGTGGCTTGTTGCAATTAATAAAATGTTTTTGAGACCTATTCATATTGTTATATATGTATCAATAGTATTCATTTTTATTACTGGGTGTCATTCCATTGTGTAAGTAGCCACAATTTTATTTATGGATTGTCCCGTGGCTAGATCTTTGGGCTGTTTCTAGTTTTTGGCTTTAAGAATAAAACTTCCGTGAACATTCTTGAAATGTCTTTCTGCGGATATGTTTTTATTTCCGTTGGGTTAATTCACAGGTTGAATTGCTAGGTCAGGCATTAGCTTTATTTTTATTTTTATTATTTTTTAAAAGATTTTGTTTACTTCTTGGACAGAGAGAGAGAACACAGGTAGGCAGAGAAGCAGGCAGGGGTGGGGGAAGCAGGCTCCCCACCGAGCAGAGAGCCCGATGTGGGGCTCAATCCCAGGACCCTGAGATCATGACCTGAGCTGAAGGCAGAGGCTTAGCCCAGTGAGCCACGCAGGCGCCCCATGTGTGTTTAGCTTTATAGGAAAGAGCCAAACTGTTTCCGAAAATGGCTTTACCAGCATTTGGTGTGTTGTCAAGTCTTTTTCATTTCAGCCAGGTGAGTGGGTGTGAAATACTCTCTCATTGTGAGTTTAGTGTGCGCTTCTCCGTTGACTAAGGAGCATCTTTTTGTATGTCTATCTGACATATTTACCCGTCATTCTTATATCTTGTTTCATAAAGTGTCTATTCGAGACTTTTGCTCATTTTTAATTGGGTTGTTTAACTTGATAAGAAATAGCCAAGTTGTTTTCCAAAGAGGCTTTAACGTTTTTGCAGTCCCACAAGCAAAGTCTGATCCAGTTGTTCCACATTCTTGCCAATATTTGGTGTGTTAGTCTTTTCGATTTTAGTTGTGCTACTGGGAATGAAATGAAATGCAACACTTTCTTTTTTAAGACTGCTTTGACCACTCTAGTTCCTTTGCATCTCCATAAAAACTTTGCACAACTTAACAATGTCTGCAAAAAAAAAAAAAGTTTATTGTGATGGGGAGTAGGATTGTGATGAATTTATAGACCAATTTGGTCTAGAAAGGAGAAAAAAATTGTAGATAAATTATCTTAATAATAATTTACAGACTCATTATCCTAATAATGAGCCTTCTGATTCATGAACATGGTATAACATGGTATTTAATTTTCTCCTTATAGAGTTGGGCTCTATAAGGTATTGCTTCTCTTATTAAATTTATTTCTAAGTATTTTGTGTTTTTGGTGCTTTTTAAAAAATGGAATTGCCTGGGCGCCTGGGTGGCTCAGTGCGTTAAAGCCTCTGCCTTCAGCTCAGGTCATGATCCCAGGGTTCTGGGATCCAGATCCACATGGAGCTCTCTGCTCAGCAGGGAGCCTGCTTCCTCCTCTCTCTCTGCCTGCCTCTCCGCCTACTTGTGATCTCTGTCTGTAATACATAAATAAAATCTTTAAAAAAAATAAAAAAATGGGATTGCCTTTTAAATTTCCATTTCATAATTATTTTTCTGCTAGCATATAGAAATATACTTGATTTTTAATATTGACTTTGTATGTAAAAACTGTGCTAGATTCATTTATTATTTCTAGTAGCTTATTTATTGATTTCTTTGGATTTTCCATATAAGCTGTTATGTCCTCTGTGAATAAAGACATGTTTGCTTCTTCCTTTCAACTATTAAGGCATTTTATTTTATTTTTCTTGCTTTATTGGACTGGCTAGAAGTTCTGGTAAGATGTTTAACAGAAGTGGTGAGAACAGATATAGTTGCCTTGTTTCTGATCATGGAAGGGTGGGTGGGAGGGAAGTTCTCCATTTCACGCTGAAGTATGTTGTTAGTGGATTTTTTCATATATGCCGTGTATCACATGAAGATAGTCACATTTTTAGTCTGAGTTTGTTGAGATTATTTGTTAGAAATGGTGCTGAATCTTGTCAAATGTTTTTTCTGCTTCTATACTGAGGTGATCATTTTTTTTTTTTTTCAAAGATTTTATTTATTTGACAGACGGAGATTACAAGTAGGCAGAGAGGCAGACAGAGAGGGGGAAGCAGGCTCCCTGCAGGGAGCCTGATGTGGGGCTTGATCCCAGGACCCTGGGATCATGACCTGAGCCGAAGGCAGAGGCTTTAACCCACTGAGCCACCCAGGCGCCCCTGAGGTGATCATTTTCTTAATCCTTTATTTTGTTAATATGACAAATTACATTGATTTGAAATACTAAACCAACCCTTTGTTCTTGGGAATAACGTTATTATTACTGAGATCAACCGTATTTGGATTGTTCATTTTTCTGTTTCTGTATTTGATATTTATCTGTAATTTTCTCTCCTTGTACTGTCTGCCAGTTTTTGGTGGTGAGGGTTATGCTGTTCTCATAAAAAGAAATAGGAAAATTTCCCTCCTCCTCTATTTTCTAAAAGCGTTTTTTGGTAAAGTTGGCATTAAACATTTTCCTTAAATGCTAATAGGATTTACAGTGAAAAAATGTGGACCTGTAATTTCTTTGTGGGGAAGTTCTTTCATTTGTTTGTTTTTGAGAGAGAGAGAGTGTGGACGCCCAAGCAGGGGGGAGGGGCAGAGGGAGAGGGAGAGAGACTATCCAGCAGACTTCCTGCTGAGCCCAACACAGAGCCTGATCCCACGACCCTGAAATGACAACTTCAGTCTTAATCAAAAGTCAGATGCTTAACGGACTGAGCCACCCAGGCGCCCATACGTGCTCCATTTCTTAATTTAATAATGACTTGTGCATTTAAAAAATCAAATGTACTGAGTTGTATTTGATGTATATCTTATTACATACATATAATTTACACACACTAGAAGTGTACAGATCATTAAGTTTAGACCAAATGGATGATTTTCTACATAATTCTCGTCTCTCTGGTGTTTTGTCCACCAAATTTGCCTCACCCTCCCTGAACTCAGATTTCAGTCTCTAAAACTCAGAGAAATTGCTGTGTTCTACTTAATCATCCCTCCATAAGCTCTGGTCCAGAAGATGCCTCTAGGAATTGCTTTGTGTGTTCGGAACTGCCTCCTGTCCAGTGCCTACGAACATTTGTTCCCTACAGTTTGTCCAATTTTCTAGTTGTTTCCGGTGGGAAAGCAAGTTCAGTAGGAGTTAGTCTGTCATGACTAGAAGCAGAAATTGTGGCTTTCCTTTTTTGATTTTTTCTTTATTGTTCTCTGTATTATTTCTTAGTAGGTTTTTAAAAAAGATTTATTTATTTATTTATTTGACAGACAAAGATCACAGGCAGGCAGAGAGGCAGGCAGAGAGAGAGGAAGGGAAGCAGGCTCCCTGCTGAGCAGAGAGCCGGATGCAGGGCTCAATCCCAGGACCCTGAGATCATGACCTGAGCCGAAGGCAGAGGCTTTAGCCCACTGAGTCACCCAGGCACTCCTCTTAGTAGTTTTAAAAACAGTGTTCTTCCATTTTATCCACCTCACCATCCTTTGTGCTATTGTGAAACTGGGTGAAAAACTTCCCAATTCAATATTATAATTTTTGCATTAAAGAGATTATCTTTTTAATTTTAATTTAATTTAATTTTAAAAAAGATTTTATTTATTTATTTGACAGAGAGAGAGAGAGAGAGAGATCACAAGTAGGCAGAGAGGCAGGCGGAGGGGGGGAGCGGGCTCCCTGCTGAGCAGAGAGCCCAATGTGGAGCTCAATCCCAGGACCCTGAGATCATAACCTGAGCTGAAGGCAGAGGCTTAATCCACTAAGCCACCCAGGTGCCCCAAAGAGATGATCTTTTTTAAAAGGAAGAAAAGGATCATTTCCCATGACTTTTCTTCCTCCTAGAGCTCTGAGCCTCCATCTGATTCACGTCTTCTAGTGAAGGTCTGCTTGTTGTATGTTCTCTCTACTTAAAAATAATTTTTATTATCTATTTTTCCTTGATTTATTTTTAAGAATCAATTAATTGATTTGTGGTAAAATACACGTAACCCAAAATTTACCATTTTAACCATTGTGAAATATATAAGTCAGTGGCATTAAGTCCATGCACAAGGTTTTGCAAAAACATCACCACTGTCTCATTCCAGAACTTTTTAATCCCCCCCCCCCCCGCAAAGGGAAACCCTATACCCATTAAGCAGTCATTCCTCATTCCCTCCTTCCTTTAGCCGTTGGCAACCACAGATCTGCTTTCTGTCTCTATTGATTTGCCTATTCTGGATATTTCATATAAATAGAATCGTGCAGTATGTGGCCTTTTGTGTCTGACTTCTTTTACTTAGCATAATGCTTTGAAGCTTCATCCAAATTGTGGGATCTATCTGAATAATGAGTACTATTCCATTATATGGATATACCACATTTTGTTTATTCATTCATCGGTTGATGGACATTTGGGTTGTTTCCACCTTTTGGCTGTTGGGAACAACAGTAATTCTCATTATTTTTTCAAAAAAATAATGCTGTGAACTTTCATGTACAAGTTTTGTTTGAACACCTGTTTTCGATTCCTTTTGATTTTGATTTTTACTCAGGATCGGTATTTCTGAGTCATATGGTAATTCTGTGTTTAACTGACAGAGGAGCTGCAGAATGTTTTTCATAGTGGCTACACCATTTTACATTCCCACCAGCAATGTACAAAGGTTATGATTTCTTCATGTTGTCTCCAGTACTTCAATTTTTGAATAATATTTTCTTTGAGTTCATAATTACGGGTTGATTTTTTTTTCTTTCAGGGCTTTAAACAGATCGATTATTCCATTGTCTTTTTTTTTTTAAGATTTTATTTATTTATTTGACAGACAGATCACAAGTAGGCAGAGAGGCAGGCACAGAGAGAGGAGGAAGCAGGCTCCCTGCTGAGCAGAGAGCCTGATACAGGGCTCGATCCCAGGACTCTGGGATCATGACCTGAGCTGAAGGCAGAGGCTTTAACCCACTGAGCCACCCAGGCATCCCTATTCCATTGTCTTTTGGCATCCATTGCTTCTGGTGAAAGGTCTGCTGTTTTCATTTTGTTGTTTCCTTTCTAGAATGTGTCTTTGGCCCCATAGTCCCAGTTTTGTCTCTGATGTTATCAGGTGAGACTCTCTTAATTCTGTTTGGGCTTCTTTGAGAATCTATAAATTGTTGTTGTTGCTTGTGTGTTTATCTTGTTAGGAAAATTCTCCTCATTATTTTTTTTTTAAGATTTTATTTATTTATTTGACAGACAGAGATCACAAGTAGGCAGAGAGGCAGACAGAGAGAGAGGAGGAAGCAGGCTCCCCGCTGAGCAGAGAGCCCGATGCGGGGCTCGATCCCAGGACCCTGAGATCATGACCTGAGCCGAAGGCAGAGGATTTAACCCACTGAGCCCCCCAGGCACCCCTCCTCATTATTTTTCAAATATTTTTTCTTCCCTATTCAGTCTTCTACTCTTGAGGGTCTGTTTGCTCACCTGTTAGATTGCTTGATAGTATCATCGAGGTTCTGATTTTTTCCCCTCTGTTCTTCTGTCTAGACAATTTCTCTTGATCTATCCTCAAGTTCATTGACTCTTCTGACATCTGTAATCTTCTGTTAAGCCCATTTCGGATAAAGTCTTTTCAGTTCTAGAATTTCCATTTCTGTGTGTGTTTGGTTTCTAGTTCCCTGATAAGATTTCTCCATCTCTTCACTTACTATGATCATAGTTTATTTTATATGCTAGGACTCCTATATCATAGCTACTTTTTAAGTCCTTGTCTTCTGATTCCAAATCTGGGTCATCTTAGGGTTTATTTGTGTTGTCACTTTTCTCTTGACTTGGGTCACAACTGCCCATCTCTTTCTTTTCTTCCATGTCGGTATTTTTTCCTTGTTGATCGGAGACTTTGAATGATATGTTGTAGAGATCCCTGTTTCCTTGAAGAATGTAGATTTTTGTTCTAGCAAGCAGTTAAACTACTGTAAGTTTGTGAAGGCTTGGTTTTTATGCTTTATGGGGGGGGGTATGTCAATCCTTTAGACCTGGGATATAGTTTTTACTCCCAAGGGTTGGTCTTTCTGTGGTTGCAAAGGCAAGGCCTAGGTGGAGAGACTCGAGCTCCAAACTTGGAGAGGTTCAAACTAAATCATCTCCTTCCTCTTGGGTGGCAGCTGGTATCTCTGCTCAGTTTTTATAGCCTTCCCTCTGTTGTTTTCTGCTGAGCTCACTGGAATCTTCCCTACACATGCACAATTCGGGGGTCAGCCAAGGATTTCAGGGGAGTTTGTACGCAGAGTCTGGGGCTCTCTGTTCCGTGTAGCTTGTTCCTTATTTGATTTTTTTTTTCCCTTCAGTTTCCAGGGCCTCTGGCAGCCCTAAGCCTAAACAACTTCAGTTTTTGACTTATGTTCTGGCCACCCTGAGCTGCTGAACTAAATTTGGTCCTCAGGGGGGAAAAGCCATGTAAATGTAGTAAGATCTATTCTCTTTTTGCAAGGGTTGAATCTCTTCAGTTTCCGCTGGAGTTTTGTTGCTCTCGAGGGTCCTCAAATAATTGTTTAAAGAATTATCTAGAGGGGTGCCTGGGTGGCTTGGTGGGTTAAGCCTCTGCCTTCGGCTCAGGTCATGATCCCAGGGTCCTGGGATCAAACCCCACATCGGGCTCTCTGCTCAGCGGGGAGGCTGCTTCCTCCTCTCTCTCTGCCTGCCTCTCTGCCTACTTGTGATCTCTGTCAAATAAATAAACAAAATCTTTAAGGAAAAAAAGTAGAATTATCCAGAGCTTATAATTTTTACCTCGAGTCGAGTTAGTCTGATACAAGCCACTCCTTCATTTTGGAATGGAAACTTTGTGAACATCTTTTCAGCTCCGTCTTTGTCAACACCTTTAATGATTTCCTTCGGATAAATGCCTATGCAGAATTATGGGGGTATCCATGAGGAGTATATGTAGTGTCAAGGCTTTTAAATCATCTTGCCAAATTAGGCCCTAGAAAGGTTGTTGATTACACTGCTGTGGGTGGATTGAGAGATTCTGGGGGATGGAGGGCGTTGTCATTATCTGTGTGCTTTTGTGGGGCCCAGTACAGGGCATGGGACCTAACTGGGGGTCTGTCAAGGACTCTGCACCTGGGACATGATCTGGGACATGATCAAAGGAGTCAGCATTAAGCACGGAATACGGTACCATTAACTTCACCTCCAAATTTAATTTAAAAAGTAGTTCCTTGGGGTGCCTGAGTGGCTCAGTCAGCTGAACGTCCGACTCTTGGTTTTGGCTCAGGTCATGATCTCAGGGTCATGAGATCGAGCCCCACGAGTCTGCTTTAGATTGTCTCCCTCTCCCTCTGCCTCTCCCCCTATTCTCGCTCTCTCTTGCTAAAATAAATATGTGAACTTAAAAAAAAAAAGAAAGGTGTTCCCAAAGCTATATTACACTGGATGTCCCTCCTGTTGGCTCCCTTGGCAGACAGCAAAGTGCTCTTTCTGTAAGCCACTGGAACCTTCAAGGTCTTGGAAAATCCTACTCCAAGTTTTCCCAGCACAAGGTGCAGGTCAGCTGGATTCTTAGCCGGCTTCTTTCTGGAATCCCTAAGGTGGCCTGATCCCTGGTGTTTTAGAAGCCAGGTCTTTGGTGGTGTCGTGGAGGAGATTGGCCACCAAGCTGATACAGACTCAACCTTCAGAAGATATGCTTAGCTGAAGTAGGGGATTTTTCCTTTTGTTTTGTTTTGTTTTGTTTTGTTTGCTTCGGGACAGGAAACGAACCCCCTGCGCTTCCCATATGGGCAACGGCAGGCCCAGGGCGAGGTGGCTTAAAGGCTAGTGCATCCAAGCGTTGAGCGACTGATTTGAGTCCAGGATGGCGCTGACATTTCACCCCTGGCACAAGCTCTGTGTATGAGTGTGTTTGTGTTTTGAATAGCTGAGGGTTCAAAGCCAGAAGACGCTCTCTTGGGAGGAGGCTGCAGCCAGCCTCCAGGCCAGTCTGCAAAGCTCAGCATTTTAGGGAAATGATTATCAGCGAGTCTGATGGTGTTTCTGAGACTTGCCTCCCATGGCTGCCATTAAAGGGAGGGACAAGCAAGTAGGGCTATTTAATCAAATTAGCGGAGTACCTGGGAAGGTCCAGGCATTGTGCTAGGGGCTTGAGCCACACTGATGCAAAGGGGACCTCAGGAGCTCCCAGATGTGGGGATGGGGGAGTGTGCAAATAATCTTGATGCTGGGAAATGAGGGTTTTGCTAAAGTTATGCTTTCTTTGTTGTGGGACCCATAGGGGGTAAGAATTGGGGAGGGATCTTCTTCTAGCGTAAGGCCTGACCCTCTGGATCCAACCTGGGTCAAGCACCGCTGGGATTACTTCTCTCATATGTTCCATCTTTCTCATCCTCTGGTTCCTTCCCATCAGTGCACGAACACAAGTATCTCTTCTCTCAAAAAACAGTCTCGTTGAATCTGCGTCATCCTTTAGCCAACACCCTGTTTTGAGTTTCTTTTCTTTTTTTATTTAAAAAATAAAAATAAAAAATTTTAATTTACTTATTAGAGAGAGAGAGAGCATGCATCCATGCACGCATGGGATGGGGAGGAGCAGATGGAGAGGGAGAGACAATCTTAAGCAGGCTCCATGCTGAGCTGGGAGCCCTATGAGAGGCTCAATCTCACGACCCTGAGATCAAGACCTGAGCCAAAACCAAGAGTTGGAAACTTAACCGAGTGCTCCACCAAGGTGCCCCTCAACCTTCCTTTCTTGACCAAGCTTTTTGGAAGAATGGACTGCCTTCCCTGACTCACGCTTCCTTGCTTCTAGGGTCTTCTGCAGCCCTCGAGGTCAGGTCTCTGCCTCATTTACCTCTCAGAGACTCTTCTCGCTGAGGGACCTCTGTGCAGGTGATGTCCTCGTCACATTTACTTCTACTTCCCCAGCTACTGGCAGAGAGCTGGAACCTGACCCATTTCGTGAATGAAGGAATGATTGCACAGGCGGTTTTCATGTGTGCGAGATGTGAGTCTCAGCTGGGGGATGTATGGTTAGAACCCCATTGTACAGATGAGTAACTGAGGCTTAGAGAAATGTTGGTTTTTATGGGAGGCCCCGCTGGAGCCAACGGGAGAGGTGGAGGCCAAGTGACAGGAAAAGGAAGATGCTGGCTGAGCTGGAGAGAACATTCCATGGGGCCCGACCAGACCCCTTGGTCACTTCTAACACCTGCCTCTTCCTGGCATCTTCGGTCAACTTTGGCCTGGGGCGGAGAGCTGGGGGCCTGTTGCGTTGAGCATCTGCTTTTGTTCTTAGCTTCCATGGACAGTGTGGGCCTCACTGATGAGATTACGGGCCCTTTGATACTCTGTCCCAGGCTGGAGGGGTTCCAGGCGTCCAGACGGGTTTTGTCGTCAGAAAGGCATCTTTCAGCACCTCCCGTCATGCTGTGGGGCACTGTAAATATCCACAGATGTCACCTGCCTTTTCTTTTTCTGGGACACGCTTGCACGGGGGCTGGCCCAGGTCACCAGCTTGTCTTCGGGCTCCTGGGTGGTCTGCACACCTGGAAGGTTCTCAGCACCTCCCCTGGCTGCTGCTTCTTCGGCCCTGGGCATTTCCCAGGGAGTGGCAGGGGCCAGAGGGATGCCATGGGAGATGACTGCCAAGCTCGTGAATTTTCCAAGACCCTTCTGAGACCCACAATCTTAGGGAGTGATGCCCCTGGGAACCTCTTTTCCCAGAAGAGGGATCCAAACCTCTTCGAGGTCCAGGACAGGCCACACAATCAACAAGCCAGAAAGTGGGCTCACTCGACCAAGCACTCCTCCGCTAAAGTCTGCTCTTCTCCTGACCCAAAGCTCAGTCTTTTCTAGAAAGAGGAACAGGCCTGTGGGGAAAGGCC
This sequence comes from Mellivora capensis, assembly GCA_004024625.1. NCBI lineage: Eukaryota > Metazoa > Chordata > Mammalia > Carnivora > Mustelidae > Mellivora > Mellivora capensis. The sequence continues at coordinate 95,490 of PISX010001602.1, read as the reverse complement.
CCCCCCACTCCGGCCCATCGTGGCCTGAGAAGACCAAGTCAGGACACAGGGCCCAAGACACATGAACCCAGAAGGGGGGCCAGAGAGCTCCTATGGATAGGGTTCCCCAGGGTGCAGGCTCTGGGGGGAAGGCATGTGAGGGAGGTCTGTTGGGGGCACACTGAAGATAGAGACCTATACCAGGAGGGGTGGATGGAGCCGTGTGAGAATCTGGGCCACAGTGCAGCCTCAGTGAAGGCCTCAGCCCACCCCACGGGAGCTCTGAGGTGAGACGACCCTCCTGAACAGCCCCAGATTGGGGACCAAGAAGTTGGGCCTTCACATCCTTCCGTTGGCTGATGATGGGCTGTGTCTGCCCAGAGACGGCCATGACCTTGGGTGAGGACGGTGTCTCAAAAGGGCTGACACAGCTTCCCAGTGGCTGGGGGTGAAGCCTACACCCTGAAGGGGGGCCTGGCCAGGGCGGCCTCCACAGGGAGGGCCTCAGCTCCTAGCCAAGGGCACTCCAAATGTTCCGGTTCGCAAACAGGAGAAACGTAATCTGTACCTTTGGTTGTTCCCCATACAGAAGGTCAAAGAGTCTGTGATCGAACAGATGGCCAGAACGGGTCAAAGGCTGCTACCTGACAAGGGTGTGGGGGAGACAGAGGCCACGTGGCCTGCCCGCTCAGTGAGTGGGAGCTGCCGTTGTCCAGTGTGCCGGGGGGTGATGGGGGGAGGAAGGACCCGCTGCGGGAGGCACAGTTCGTTCTCACCGTCCAAAGTGCGGCAGCAAAAAGTTGGGGAGGGCCTCCTGGAGGAAGTCTGAGGGCTGTGGGTGCCCCATCCTCTCCATGAGATCCTGTCACCGTCAGTTTTGAGAGGACCTTGGCGGGGGGGGGGGGTCCTCTCATGTCCCATGGTCGTCTGTAGCACCGCTTGGTGGCCCGTATCAGCCCCTACCTGGAAACATTGAGGCTGGCCTGGTGGCTCCTGGGATGGCAGGGTAGGGCCCAATGGCCCAGAGGGCAGCCCAGGGTTGGGAGGGAAAAGGCAGTTCAGGGGTTCCCATGGAACATTCTAGATCCTCTGCATGGGTGGTCCTCTCCCCTTGCATCAGGAGCTTTGCTGGGACGAGACACACATTTCTGCCTGCAGAGCCTGGGCCTGAGGAGCCAATGTGGGGCTGACTTTGAGGGTGCGGGTATCATTCAGTCCCAGGAACCCCTTTCTCTGTGGCTTCAGGTGATTTTCTGGCCTCAAAGTCCCTGGCAGGTGGCAGAGGGTTAGCTGGCTGCTGCCTTGACCACCAAGGTAACATCTCAAGGCTGAGAGTGGAATTTGAGCAGGGGCTGAATGGCCTGGTGCGTCTACCCAGGCCCCTTTGCCCCAGGAGAAGCTGTGGTCACAGCCCGCACCCAGAGGTGCCTGGTCCTTACATCCTGGATAAATGCTTCAGCTTTTTCAGAATGCTGCTTATTTTATTTTACTTTATTTCATTTTATTTTTTAGTGAGGGAGAGAGAGGGGGAGTGAGAAGGGCAGAGGGAGAGGGAGAGAGAGAATCTTTTTTTTTTTTTATAATTTATTTATTTGTCAGAGAGAGAGGGAGAGAGAGCGAGCACAGGCAGACAGAGTGGCAGGCAGAGGCAGAGGGAGAAGCAGGCTCCCTGCCGAGCAAGGAGCCCTTGGTGGGACTCGATCCCAGGACGCTGGGATCATGACCTGAGCCGAAGGCAGCCGCTTAACCAACTGAGCCATCCAGGCGTCCCGAGAGAGAGAATCTTAAGCAGACTCGGCGCTGTGCGTGGGGCGACAAGGGGCTCGATATCAAGACCTTCAGCTCATGACCTGAACCAAAATCAAGAGTCCAACACTCAACCAACTGAGCCACCCAGGGGCCCCAGCTGTTGCTTTTGTATCTCATGGGACCCCACCCCGGACCTCGTGGCTACGTGTAGGTCCTACTGGGTATTGGCCGCCCCCAGCGGCATCTCTGCTCTCTCTTGCTGCAGGCACTCTGTGTCCCCAATCCTTTTCCAGACCAGATACGCCACAGAGGCCCCCGACCTTGCTCACCTTCCCTCTTCCCTCACCCTGCTGGTGGGTGAACCACAGGGCTTCTGTCTACAGCTGATTTGCCTTTGGGGCTCTGTTGAAACATCTTTCTTCCAAGGCCACGTGACTCACCAAAACTAGCTTGGGGGCCCCCAGGAGCCCAGAACATTCTCTCTGCCCCATTTTAATGGAGTCACAGCCTCTGTGCTCGGGCAGGTGGAAGGGGAGGGGAGAGAGCCCCGACTTTCCTGCCAGCCCAGCGCACCCGCCTCTTCCACGCCTTTGCAGAGCGCGCCGGGAAGCACTCGGGGGTATAAGGCAATAGGCCTCTTTCCACGGAAACCCAGGACAGCGTGCGGCAGTTTTACATGCAGGACAAGCACAATGAAGAACAGAGCCTCACCTCCCTGAGGACCTCCACGGGACCTCCCAAAGAGCGAGAATGAGCCGGGCCAGCTGGCTCCAGGCAGGGGCAGTGGCCTCCGTCCCTCTGGCTCCCCCATCTTCCTGTCGTTATGCTCTGCCCGAGATGGCTCTGTTTTCTGGCTAGAGCTCCCCGCCTGGGGATCTGGGGGTGGCTGGTGGTCCTTCATGCCCGGCACAGTGGTCTACCTCTGCCGACGGGTTCTGTCCCCCTCGCCTGCCAGGACAGTGGAAAGAACGTGGACTTCAGCCCAGACCAAGGGTTGACATCCTGGGTCCACCACGTACCCACTCCGTGGGCGAGTCGCTTCCTTTGCCTGAACCTGTTTCCTCCTTTGCAAAGTGGGTGCCGAGATAACTGTCTTGGGTTGTAGATCAGGTCAAGTGAGTAGAAAATACCCGATGTGCCACAGTCGGTGGCATGCAGTGGGCCCTGAATACGTGGTTCTTGTTCCTGTTACGTTCCTTACTTTCCTGGTGCTAGGCACGGTAGTGTTAGAAATACACATTGACTGATTTTTGGGGTCTTTCTCTTTATTTTTTTATTTTTATTTTTTTAAAGATTTTATTTATTTATTTGACAGACAAAGATCACAAGTAGGCAGAGAGGCAGGCAGAGAGAGAGGAGGAAGCAGGCTCCCCGCTGAGCAGAGAGCCCTATGCGGGGCTTGATCCCAGGACCCTGAGATCATGACTGGAGCCGAAGGCAGAGGCTTTAACCCACTGAGCCACCCAGGCACCCCGGGTCTTTCTTTTTAGAATGTAGATGCTTAGACCCAAAATGAACTGCAGAACAGAGCTTCTGCCCACGTGACCTTTGTAAGTCACGGTCCCATTGGTTTCTCCTCTGGAAATGGGGTTCTAGTAATCGTTCTGCTGGGGAGGGGGCTGCCTCTGAGGTCTGCAAGCCCGTGGCTCTGCGCTCCCCTCAGCGGGGCTCCCGGCTGCCTCAGAGCGAGGCCTTGTAACGACACTGAGCTCTGGTTATTGTAAACTCTCCGCAGAAGGAGGCATACCTTACCATGATGTCATGTCTAGACACCCAGGTCAGGTATAAATTATGAAGACAAAGTAGCATGTTCAGTGGTTAACTGTAAAACTTTAACGAGAGATTTCTGTGGCTTGAACATGTGTGGGGAAGGGCTGTTCTGGGAGGAGGAGGAGAGGTACTCACTTCCCTTTTCACTTCCTCTTGGGCTGTCTGCAGGCGGGGAGGCGAGGCCCCGAGGACCCAGCAGAGACTCTGGTCTCAGGTGGTGGCTTCCTGCAGAGTGGGACATGAGCTCGTGCTGGCAGCTGGAGCTCTGTCCTCCTGACCTTGAGCAGGTCACAGCCTCCTGGAGGGGCTGGGGGAGGTTCTCAGTCTCTTTATCTGTAAAATGGGGGCAGGGGATAGATTCTTCCAGCACAAATATTTCCGTGTCCTGATCCTCTACAACCTGGCACGACAAATCAGCAGACATGCATGTCGAGCAGAAGGAATGCCTTTTTGGGTTGAAGACCTACCTCCTGGGGGCTGTGGTGAAGAGGAATGTGGCAAGACAGAGGAATGGCTTCACAGGCTGTGAGGTGCTGGGCTGATGTGAGGGGCCAGTCTTGGAAGTCCTAGAGTCTCCTCTGGAAAGGGCTGAATGCTCTGCCAGCAGCAGTTTAGGGAAGATCTTTGTGGAAGAGGAGATGGACCCTTTTTGGTTTTTTTTTCCTTTGTTTGTTTGTTCATTTGTTTTTCTCACAACAATACGTCGTTCCAACCCCGATTCTCCAATGCTCTGACAGCAGCTGGGTTGTGATGCTGACTGCCTGGTATCAGCATAGCCCCCACAAGGTAAAGGGCCACAAGACTGCCCCCCACCTTGGAGGCCAGCTACAAATAGGGTCCCCAGGCTTACCTGCACTTCTGCCGCCCTGCTGATTCGTGGCTTCGCACCGCAACCTCCTCAAGGCTAATAACTCACTAGGCTGACATCTTGAATTCCAGAGATCATTATAATGATGACCTTGGTTTTGTTAGAGAGGACGTGGCTCAGGACCAGCCACGTGGAATAGGGCAAAGTACAGGGGAAGGGGCATGGAGCTTCTGTGTCCTCTCTGGGTACACCACTCTCCCATCACGCCGTTGTGTCCGCCAGCCTGAAAGCTCCCTGAGCCCCATTATAGAGAGTTCCATTACACAGGCGCTATGGATGAAATCATTGGCCATGAGTGATCGATCTCAATCTCCAGCCCCTCTCCCCTCCCCAGGGATGGGGAGAATTGAAAGCTGGGGGTGGGGGAATTGAAAGTTCCAGTCCTCTAATCATATGGCTGGTTCCTCTGGGAACCAGCCCCCATCCTGAAGTCGCCTAAGGGCCCTCCAAGAGTCGCCTTGTTAGCATGAATCCAGAGGTGGGCTTGTTATGAGGAACCAAAGATGCTCAATCTCTCAGGAAATTCCAAGGGTTTTAGGTACTCTGCACCAGGAACTGGAGATCAAATATAGATATTTTATTATGCCATAGACATGGAAGCTTTCCGAGCTGGGATTGGATACCACTGAATGTGCTGAAGGCACCCACCTTGGGGCCTTAGGCTTGAGGCAGGGGAGGCCCTGGCATCTGGCAATGACGTTCTATGGTGTCTGCCCCCGGGGGACATTATACAGGGGGCCTGTCCCCGGACAGCACATACATCACCGCACAGGGCTTTGCTCCAGTCACGCATGTGGCTGAGAGATGGCAGAGTGTTGGAACAGGGTGGCTGGCATTGCGTGACACTACTGCCTTCACTGTGGGGGGAGATCCATTTGATCCTGGGTGGCCCATGGTAGTAGACCACGTGCTCTGAGGATACGGAGCTCTGAGATCCTGGTACTGGCACAGAGATCCCCGTACAGAGTCATGTGCATCCCGCTGCAGGAAAACGATCCCCAGGAGACCACAGAGCAGCTGGGATGAGGACATCCCTTCCCTCGGCCAAATGTTCCACCACCAAATTGCATTTATGAAGTGCCCACATGCTCTAAGGAGCCCATAAACACTGGAATCTGGCGCAAGGGCTTCCTCCTTCCAGCTGGAGTGTTGCGGGGCCCCACTGGACCCTTGGGCTGTGGAGAACATGCATTTGGCCCTGGGTCCCTGTTCCCCCAAGAACCTCCTAAATGTTCTTTATGACCAAGGCCTGCCTGGAGTTTTCCTCAAGAGGGGCTGCATTTCCTGACGTGGAGTTGGAATGTTCCAGAATCCCTGTGCCGTACTTGGCTTTGAACAGTTATTTATTGCCTAAGTCTCTCATTCATTGCTTCTCTCACCAGTTTGGGATTTTCTTCTTTTTCTCCTCATAGCCTACATATGTATATTCTCAACTAATCTGTGGACTGTCCGAGAGTTGGAACTTTCTCTGCTGCTTTTTGGTCTGCAAGGACTACCTATCAGCCCCCTCCAGAGGAGGAAAAAAAAGTGGGGTTTTTACTCTGGTTTTCTCACTCTGTCATACCTGCTGACATTCCGTTTTTCCTCTCCTGAGAGTAAGCGCCCAGTTTTCTGCCTGAGTGGATAGACCCTCCTTCTTTACAGAATTTGAACTTGTAGTGTTTTTAGCTCCTTTGTGAATCTTCCCTTTTCAGAGCACCTGACATGCTGCCTTCTGTGGGAGGGGTGTTCTGCAGCACAAATGAGCTTTCTGCTGCTCTCCCCATTGCTGACTTAGGACTCACCATCCTTGGGTTGGCAGAGTCAGCTCCCAGTCATGCATTGGTTTGTGGTTTCCATGTTTCCACCTGCTGGTGACTCCCTTCCTCTTTTCTTTCTCCTTGGTGATTTATACATTTATTTTTATTTATTTATTTTTTTGATTTATACATTTAAAAACCCCAACTCATCCCATCACTTCAGTGGGGAGGTCTCAGGAAAGCATGGGGATAAATGTGGATCCACCATCTGTGCTGAACATGTGAGAGCTGAAGGGAACGTCACATCCCTTTGTGGAGTTCGCTCACAACACAGGGACTTAGGCTGAGCACCCCTTAGCACTTCGTACCATCCTAGTGCTCAAATTAAACCTTTAATTAGTAAACCTTATATAAGGAATATTGCAAACTTCCTGAGAAGTACGTAAAACACCCATAAAATACTTATATACCCATCACTGAAATTCAGCAGTTAGCATTATGCCGAATTTGCTTCAGAATAGATTTTTCCTTTTAACCTTTTACTTTAAAATAATTCCAGACACAATGTATCTTATTTTATTTATAAAAATAAATAAACAAATATTAATAAATAAATTAATAAAAATAAAAATATAAATAATAATAATAATAAATTAATTAATAAAAAATTAATAAAATAAAAAGTTCCCCATTGCTCCATATCCTAGCCAATATTCGGTGTTACCTGACCTGATTTTTTGTACCTGATGGATGAGAAACTGTATATCATTTTAAAGATTTATTCCCCTAATATATCTGAGGTTCAGCTTCTTTCAGTTTTTCCTTGCCCAAAAATCACTGTATCTAGCCATGGCTCTTGAACGATAGTTTAGTTGGGTATAAAATTCTAGGTTGATGATGATTACCCCTCTGCACTTTGGGGACCTTATTTCATTATCTTCTAGCCTCTATTGTTGCTGTGGAGAGATCTACTGAAGATGTTTTGGAGATAACTCAACTTTTTTTCTTTGGTTAATTGTAAGATTTTGTCTGTCCTTAGTATTCTCTAGATCACCGTGGCTTGTCTAGATATGAAGAAGTTTACTTCTCTGTCAGAGACTCACTGTGATGCTTGAATTCTTGAACTGATATACAAAGAGCCATGTATTTTAAAATCCATTCCAGAAAACCCAAGCCATTATCTTTGAGATCAAGAGTTGGATGTTTAACCAACTGAGCCACACCCCCTGTTCTGCCATTTTTTTGTGGTGTGCTTATCTTCATCACAGCTTGTTTGCCTGAGAATCCCTTATAGCCTGGATTGTGGAACCGTTTTATTGCAGTTTTACAAGATACTCTAGCGTATCACTGGGCAGGAATAGATTTTTATGTTAATTTCTTGGTTTGTGGGTTTCTGAGATTAATTCAGACCCCAGACCCACACAAGGCATGGGTTTCAGGCTTGGCTGTATCAAGAGAGGTTTTCTGATTAAACCCAGGTAAGGGGGAGCCACTTTGTTATTCCCTCCCCATGTTGACTGGCAGGTAGTCTTCTAACAAACCTTTCATGGAGATGGCAGCCCTTCCTCATTTTGTGGGCCCTGAGAGCATTTGATTGTGATGATCCCACATGGAAGAAGCCAGATTACTGAGATGATAACCCACCTTCAACCCAAAGTCAGTTACAGTGGCCTCTTACATGGTGGCTGCTTGAGAGTTTCCTCTTTACTCTTACAAGCATCTCTTTTCTTTTTTGAAAACTCAACTATGCATTTAAAATAATTTTTGTTATATTTTATCCAGCATTTCTATGTGTTTGTAGCAAAAGGTTTTTCTTATTTTCTATACCCCATCTTGTTAGAACCAGGGATCTCTACCTAATCTCCTTAAGCCTCAATTTCTCCCTTGCTGAAGTAGGCAGAAGTTTGCCTTCTACAAAGGGTTATCAGGACGAGGTAAGGGTTTACGTAAGTAAATGGTACCTACTCAGGAAATGCTAGCCATAATGATTGTGTTGTTAACATATGTGTTTTCTCTTCATTGATATTTTTGTGTGGCCTATCTGGAAGGCTTTGAAAATAAAACAGCTAATTTTTTTTCATGCATGTTAGGATCTTTAATTGTGCCAAATTTATCCTGAGAAGGAGGCGGAAGGAAAAGCAATGAAACTAAAAGTTTGTTGTTCACAGTTACGTGAACATTGCTAGTCTCCTATCATCCCTATAACAAACCTATGTTGTAGGATGTTGTAATGGTCAGGACGGACCAGGTGACCCTTTGGTAACAAAGAGCCCTGAGATTTCACGGGGTTGAGGCAACAAAAGTTTCTTATTCGAGCCACGTGTCTGGTGTGGGTCGGCAGACGGTCTGACATCACAGAGCTCCTTAGGGCTCCGGGTTGATAAAAGTCCCATCATTTTGGAGCCACACCATCTGCAATGGGTGGGGGACTGGGAAGTGATACGTGAACCTTTCATCACCTCAACCTCTCATAACTTCTTGGCCCAAACTAGTCATGTGGCCAACCAGTCAACTCTAGGGGGTCAAGAGAAGAAAATGGAATATTGGGGGACTGCCAGAGGTAAAGTAGGAAAAAATAACTTTTCTAAGACACCTTTCCCATTCTTTCTCAACTCTCAGCAATGTGCTAGGTAGCTTTGTGCGGGAAGAAACCAGGGTTAAGAGAGGTTAAGGGACTCACGCAAGAGGCCACACCTTCTTAGTGCAGAGCCAAAATTTAAATTCTACCTTCTATTCTATATCGTGTATTTCTACCAGGGTCAGGGGAAGAGAGCCAAGACACGCAGGGAGGTGAGAGAAGCCCAGAGGTCAGCCCTGGGTGCCTCGGTGCTCACAGGCAATGCCGTCTCTGTCCTTGTGAGCCCCCAGAGCAAAGCCGCCTGCTCAGGCTTCCAGGTCATCTGTGTGAGCTCTCGGCCGCTCGGCTTCAGAGGCTGGTCACACCCTGCCAGGCACCCCTTCCCAAGTCCGGCCTGAATGCTGTGTGATAAATGCGGGTTTGGGTCCTCCACGCTTTGGCTGTTGTGTGCGGGGGCCACCACGCCTCCCTGGGACATATACTCAGGGACCAGAAAGAACATGGTTCTCATGATTGCCTCCTTCTCTGTGCAGCTCTGCAGCCTGTCCTGAATTCTATTCATTGAGTGGTGGCTGCCTTCGATGACATGGCTGTTTGGGCTGGGATGCTGGGGTCTTCTCTTCTCATTTTTTTGTCCCCAGCATCCGGGACGGGACCTTGCCCTGAAGAGGCCTTAGGAACGGTTTTCCAGAGGGACGGAGCCTGGTTCGGCATCCCTGAGAGCAGGATGCTACAAACCTGCAACTTCAGGGGCCATGGGGGGTGGACAGAGGAGGCTTGAAGTGGCTCCAGGCCTGGTTGCTGCCTTTGTGTGACTTTGGGAGGTTATGTCCTTTTTCCCAGCCTCCAACTCCCATCCCAGATGGTGGGATATGGGGCCAAGTGATCTAAGTGGGTCTGAGATTCTATGGGCTTCTGGGATCTGGCATCACCCTCCAGGCCTGGATGACTCCTGGGAAAGATGGTTGGGGATTATTAGTCCCAGGGAGGAAGCAGCTGAATTCTCAGTGCCACATCCCCTGCAGAGCCCAAGGCCATCTGTGTCCTACCCCAAGAAGCTGGGTCTTGGGGTTCAGAGGCCAGACTCGACAGAGACCTTGAGGTGGGGGAGAGGGTTGGGGCTCTGACTGAGCTGGGATTCCCCTCCACCCCCTGCCCCCGCCTCCACCCAGGAGGCTCTGCTGGGGGCGGGAGGCTGGAGCCAGTCCCCACCAGCCAGCCACTGTCCCTGCCACCACCGGCAGCTGTGGGGAATGGGCCCCGGGCTGCATTTATAGAATTCCTGTCTGCAAAGGCCATGCAGTTGTCTTAGATTAGCATACAAATCGACATTAGTGTACTACATCTGTTGTTAATCCACATCCCGGTGGAAGGGAGATGCCAACACGTCCTTTATTAGGCACGTTGATCCCATAATGTCCTTTTTTGCTGCCTTTGTCTTCTATCAGCGTCTGTAATGGGTTCCAGGATGTCTTTTATTTTGCTAAAGACCACGTTTCCGCCTGCCTAACAGATCAGAACATAATGGATTCCAGGATGTAATTTATGCTATGCTGGAATCAGACTCTGTACTATTAATTCTGAAGCCTTTGGCTCCAGGGAGCCCGGAGCCCTGCGTTTGCCCCCTTGGTCATCAGACAGGCACCATGACCTCAAGCCTGGTCCCTGGGGCCAAAGGGGGGAGGAGAGCAATTAAGAGATCCCAATTAAGAGAATTCCAGGTGGGCATGGGAGAGGAGCCCAGGGGTGCTGGGGGAGACAGAGGACACTGAGATGTGGGGCTGGGAGGTGGGACATGGATGTTCTAAAAACCCAGAGATGGGAGGAACCCTTGGGACTGGTCATGGACACCGGGCCATAGACAGCCCCTGGTGAGGAGAACCAGGACTCTGGCATCCGGGCATGGGGTGGGGGGAGTAGGATGAAGCCCCAGGGGGTTGCTTCCCAGAAGAGGGCAAGGCCAAGTGAGCAAGGTCATGCCTTTGGAGCCACCAGGCATGGACTGAAGGCCGAGCTTGGTGACCTGAGTCCCAGGACCCCGGGATCATGACCCGAGCCAAAGGCGGATGCCTAACCCACTGAACCACCCAGGTGCCCTGGTTTCGTGTGATCGAAATTGGGGGAAAACACACGTAAGATAAAATTTACTGTTTTAACCAGTTTTTGGTACACGACACAGCGGTATTAAGTCTCTTCTCATTGTGATCGCATGGCCGTCACCACCATCGGCACGCCCAGGACTTTTCCATCATCCCAGGGACACAGCAGACTTTTAAAAGAGGGAGAGAAGTTTCCTGTGTGTCTGGTGAGGCTCCCCCTCCTGGGTTCTTTCCACCTTCCCTTGTCTCTGAGCCATTTGATGGCTCTGTAAAGTTGTTCGCCACAGGATATAACACTGGCAATTCTCGTTCATATTAATGTCAATTAATCGAGTGAGTCTAGAGGAACATGGTTGGTTGGCCCTGGGGATGGGCCCGGTTTGCATTTATTTGTAAACCCAGCACCGAATTCCTCAGTTGTCAACATCTTGTGGTCCCACGGGTTTTCTTTGAACTGCTTGTAGCATCTCTGTTCCCTCTTCATTTAATGTGTTCCATAAAATCTTGGACACGTGTTCATTTTATATTGTTACGAGAGCTGTGGTTTTCTTCCCTTTTGTTAGGATCTGCCCCGAATTTCTGTCTGTGGAGTTGAGGAGCTTGGTTTAACCCCTGACATTGTTCAGTCAATGTCAAACTCTCAGGCAGGGATGGAAAACGGGGGTCCTCAGCAGGGCTGGGGGTGCCCCGTGCCTCACCGTCACTCCTCAAAGGAACCTGAGAGGGGCTTACACCCAGCGGATGAGAAAGTCACAGGAGACCCCTGCGGGGGGCAGAGCAGGAGACCCCTCAGGGAGCCTGGGCTGGGGTGGGGGGCTGGTTTAGGAAGGGCATAGCCTGGGGCCTTCTTAGCAGTTAGAGCCCAGCTGGGAAAAGAGGTGCCAGATATAGTCCATCGTCTGTCACCCTGGAAGTGAATGACGACAGTTGGTGCTGGAGGGGTCCCCCCCCCGAGACCATCTCTCCAGCTCACTCTTCTTGCTGCTGAGGCCCCACAGCCAAGTTGGAACCAGCCATCCCCAAGCACTTCCTGCCTACCAGCGCCCACATGGAGCTGGTCCCATGCTCTCCTGATGACCCTTGGGACATCCCTGTGAAGTGTGGGTCTGGGTCTTGCCTCCCGTTCAGAGGTAAACCCTACCCAGCCCGAGGAAGGTCAAATGACCATCCCAAGGTCACAGGGCAGCCAGATGGGCAGTGCTAAGGGACCCAGACCTCCAGCCCTATCCTTGCTAGAGACACCCCAGTGGTCCCCGCGGAACAAACAGCAAGGATTCCCCCCCCACTCCTGAAACTTGGAGGACAACAGGCTTTTGTTTGGTTCTGAAGAAAGGGAGTCATTAATGAGAAAACCAAAACAATAAAAAGCATTTGCAGAGGAAATGTAAATAGTGCCGGCTGGGTGGCTATTAGCTTGTGGGGAGGGGGGGGGGATGCATCTGTAGGGAATGGGAGGGGTGGGGGGTGTTGTAGGCTTAGCTTCCTTCCCAGCTGCCTCCAGCGGGCAGGTCACCTTGGGCCCGGGCCTGGGTCCCTTCCAGAGGCTGTGGGTACCACCTGCAGCATCTCCCCCCCATTCCCAGTCTCTATCCCTCCTCCAGCTTCAAGGCCATGCACTTGTCTGGGGTCGTTGTGGTAAAGCAGAGACAGATCAGAACCTCTAGTTGTCTGAACCCGGGTCCTCTGAGCCTCATTGTCTTCATGCATAAAATGGGGACGGTCGTGCTTTTCCTTGCAAGGTGTCAGCCGTGCGCCAGAGCTGCCTCATCCTCGCTCACTGGAGCCGATTTTGCGCGGCGTCACGCCCCACCCCCATGGTGTCCAGCATAAGCCGCGGGGCGGGGGTGGGTGGGGGAGTTAGACCGAGCAAGTGTGCAGACTCCGCAGAGGAAGAATTGTCCCCCCAGAGCCCGTTGTTAACCATTCGCCGGCACGCTGCCGGTGGTTGTGCAAATGTGTGGCAAGCATTTTCGCACCACGCGCTTGTTCCCAAGGGGTGTGAAGACTTCGGTGTCAAGAGTATCACGGGATATGAGACCACAGGGTTTGGATGGGCTGCCTGACCCCCACCCTGACCCTGTACCTGCCCCCCGATCAGCGTAGATGTTGAATTTAAGAGGGTAAGATTTGATCTCCTGTGGAAATGATATTTCTTGCTTGTTCCTTTTGCCCAGACAACAGGATCTTTTAGGAAAAGTCTTCTCTGTTTTCTCTTAAGGAAAAAGCCAGTAGATAGAAATAGTGTGGTAAAAATAATACGGAGAGCGATGGGAAGCCTGGGTGGCTCAGCTGGTTAAGCATCTGACTCTTGGTTTCAGCTCAGGTCATGATCTCGGGGTCGGGAGATCAAGCCCCGTGTGGGGCTCTGAGCTCAGTGCAGTGTCTGCTTGAGATTCTCTCTCCCTGTGCCCCTCCTGGTCTCGCTCTCTTTCTCTCTCTCTAAAATCAATCAATCAATCAATCAATCTTTTAAAAAAAATGGGTAATGATGGTGATGTTTTTTTCACCATTTCTTGGACAGCTGCCAAGTACCAAGTGTCAGAAAACTACGGCATTTAGCCTCCAACAAGGCAGGCCTTGTCATCCCCTTTCTATGGTGGAGAAAGTTAAGACCCAGGGAGGAGCGGTCACTTTACTCAGAGGCATTCGGGGAGCGAGTGGCAGAGCTGGGGTCGCACAGGGTCTCTCTGAGCCTGGAGTGAATCCTTTCCCTCCTCACTGCACTAGGGAGTGAGAAGCCTAGACAGATCAAACTGCCCCTTACCCTCACCCTGGCTGCTCCCAGAGCAGCCTACCTCCCCTCCCTTTCCCCACCCCCTCCTCTCTTTCCCTCCCCACCAAATCGGCTGCTTCTCTTCTCCACCTTCATCCAAACTTAGGCTGAACTGCTCCCACCCAGTCCCCTCTGTGTTTACCCAGCAAGCTCTGCTTGTCTGCAGAGGCCCAGCTCAGAAGCCACCTCCTCTGTGAAGCGCCCCCTGACTCCCCGGTGGGGGCAGGGGGGCGCTGCCGGGGTGGCTTGGCCCTGTCGGTCAGGGTTGTCTCTACGCCACGTGAAGATGGCAGTGCTGCCTCAGTTTGGGTGCCGGGATCCCCTTTGGCTGTCTGCTGAGGCCCGTGCATCATGTCTCCAAATAATGTTTTGTTATGCTTTATGATTTATAATATTTATAATGTCTTATTATTTATTTCCCAGAATGATGCATAAAATAATCGATCAGGATGACTAATGACTGCAGAACAGTTATCAAAAAAAAAAAACAACTTTCTAAAGATACAAATGACACACAGACTGTCACACAAATAGCAAGATCTAACAGTGAGACTGAGGACTCCCAGAATTTCAAAGTCGTGATGTCCGTGAACGATGTTTCTAGTGAGCAGCAATAATGGTAATGTGAAGTCTAAGAATTCCATAGAGAGCAAGATATAGGCACGGCTGCTTCTGCTTTGTCGTGGCTCTCATGGTGACCACCTTCCTCATGGAAGGAAATGCTACATTTCAGTTAGAGGTAGATGGAAATAAAGACGCAGTTCTCTTTCCCGTCACCGTTCACAAACTTCTGATTGCTATCCTTGCATCAGGGACAGAAGGGGTTCCTTGAGGGTCGATATTGGGTTTTGTCTGCATTTCTGGTGCATCGAGACACGCCGGGTTTGGACCATGCAGACGCGCTAAACAGAGCAACCAGAAGGTTTGTTGAATGAGCGAATGAGTGAATTAAGTAAAGGAAGGCGAGGCAGGGGCGGGCCAAGCTCCTCCCCCTGGGTCCTCCAGCTGTGCTGGTTTTTTTTTTTTTTTAATTTTTTTTAAATTTATTTATTTGTCAGAGAGAGAGGGAGAGAGAGCGAGCGAGCACAGGCAGACAGAGTGGCAGGCAGAGGCAGAGGGAGAAGCAGGCTCCCTGCCGAGCAAGGAGCCCGATGTGGGACTTGATCCCAGGACGCTGGGATCATGACCTGAGCCGAAGGCAGCCGCTTAACCAACTGAGCCACCCAGGCGTCCCGTTGTGCTGGTTTTAATAGCCTGAACGGGACTTGGCTTGGCCTGGTCCTGTGATAGCACATGTCCCCTATCTGCTGAAGGCCAGACCGGTGTTCGTCAGGTGCCACCCGGCACTGGCTGTGGTTTGTCTCATCTCCAGGGGGAAGGGGCTGTGCTCCTTACACCCAGGTTTCCCCTCTGCTTCCAGACCTTTCTCCGGGCAAAAGCAGCCTGAACGAGCTGCTGCGGTTCTAGAAATGAATTGATCTGATGTTCTTTGGGCTCTTCTGAGAAAAAGGTAGCGAGTGTTGTCTTAAAGAGGCATTCATTAGCCACTGAGAATGTCGGGCTATCAGGGAGCCATCCTGGAAGAGGAGGCATCAGCCCCAGCTGTCAGCCCTGCTCTGCACTCCTGGTGTCTGGAGCCCCATGACCTGTGGCTCTGGAGCTGTGGGTTCACCCTATTTTGTGTTCATCTTACTCTGGCTAACCTGTGCTGGGCTGCTCATGTACCAGGCACTGGGCTGAGTGCTTTATAAGCATTTAATCATCATTGAATCCAAGAAACAATCATGAGAGATGGGGATCATTCTGTAGAGAAGAAAATTCATCTCTCGATATGGACAGAAGTTGGAGAGTTTGCCTGAGCTCACCCACCTTGTAAGTGCCTGGGTTGGGGCTTAAGCCTAATAACCTGTGCCCTGGGGCACTGATCTCATCGCCAGACCCTCTGAATGCTGAATGCTTGAGGATCATAAGAGGAACAGCACATGCAAAGGCACGGGGGCCAGTTTGGGGAGAAGCCAGTGGTTGTTGGCATGCACTGGAGCATGGGTGCTCAGGTGGGGGTGGGGCATGTAGGGCTGGATACCGTGATGCTCCCCACCCAGACTGACCTGACCTTGGTCCTGTTGGCAATGGGGAGCCATTGAAGGTTAGTGAACAGGAAAGTGAGCAGAGCTCAGATCTTGTTTCAGAAAGACCTCCCTGGGATGCCAGGAGGAGGATTTCAGAGGGGGGAGGGGAACCAGGGACGGTGGGGGTCCCTGCTCGGCTGTTCCCCTCATCCCCTGCATCCATCTGAGATGAGCCATGGAGACTGGTGGGAGGGGGATCCTGGAGCTTCTGGTCCAGGAATTTCCCCCAAGCTAAGGCACTTCATTTGCCTTCTAGGGAAACTAAACCCGGGGCTGCCTTCCTTGCTCAGTTCCCTGGTGCCTCCTGAGAAACCCCGTCCTGGGGGCCATCAGAGGTGCCATGGCGTGACTGAGATGAGATCCACGGTGGGGAGATTGGCGAGCCTTGGGCAAGCATCCCGGATCTTGAAGCCCGGTTTCCTTATCGGCAGCATTCGTGGCCTGCTTGAGATGCCACAGCTCCCTGAGTTTTTCAGAATGCTGGTTTGAGTTCAGAGCGAACTCTCGAAGCCCCATGTGGTAGGGTGTCCCTCGCTGTGTTTGTCACTGGTTTTGGAGAAATCCGGGTGGACATGTTCCCACGACAGTCTCTCGGGTTTTTTTTTTTTTTTTTTTTTTTTGGAGACATGGGCTGCAGATGGATTCTTTGGGGTTTGCAACCTCGAGGGAAGCCGAGGAGCAGGCTGGCTTCCCACGCACCGCACCCCCAAGGATCTGCTCTCCATGGAGCGCTCTCAGGCACCGGTGTAAGCCGATCCCCGCACAGCCACTGCGCATTAATGAACGTTTTGACAGAGAGATTTCATTTTGGAGCTCACATTCCCTGAAGGGTTTGTAATAATTGCACTTGAAATGGAGCCATTCAGCCTCAATGCTTTCCAGATTGGGGGAGCAGAGGTATGCTCCTTCCTGGGAAGACCAGGCTGGGGAGGAGGAGGCGGGGGGATGTGCTGCCAGTGGGAGTCCCCAGCCCCTCTCTGTGTGGATGCTGGGCCCATGGCTGGCCCAGGACCTTGTGTCCAGAGCCATGATCTCCATGTCCTTATGGCCATCCAGGGAGGATTGATGGTGACCCGCCAACTGGGGGTCTGAGTCACAGACTGGGGACAGATTGGGGGCTCCTGACCCCTCCCCAGGCTTCTTCCTTGCCCCGAGAATGGTGATCTGTTCTCAGGTATGTGGGGCCTTTCCCCAACTTGGCTTCTGCCTACCTGGAGGTCAGCCACTGCACAGGGCAACTGCTGGCTTCCCCCACCTCTCTGGCTGACTCTGCCACAGCCCCCTTCTTTCTCCACCGAAGGGCCTTTCACATCCTGTCTCCTCCAGCTGAGATACTCTCCTGGTGCACTTTACAGCTGGGTGGCCTCTGCACCTTGCCTCCCACTTTGCCTATTCTTTTCCTCTGCTTTATTTCTCCCCATGGCGCTTATCACCCCCAACAATACCAGCGCCCTATAATCAGCTTAATTTTTATGCTAATTACTCTTCTCTGCTGGCATGTAGATCCCTCTAGGGCTTTGTCTCCTGTGTTTCATGCTGTATCCTGTTACTCCAAAAATACCTGGAGAATGAATGAATGGATGAATGAGTGAGTGAATGCATGAACACAGCAGGACCAGACATCATGAAAGGTGACCTTGTGTCACAGGTGGCTGAGAGGTGAGCAGCGAGGCCATCAGGGAGCCCCAGCCAGATTCAGGGACGCTTGCTTGTTTCCCGTGTCAGTCTGCATCAGTTTCGCTTGAAGTCTGTTCTTTGTTGGAACCGACACATGTGTCTGTCATCCTGCTCCTAAAGGCATAGGGAGGGAGGCAGGGCTCCACAGCTCCCTATATCCCGCAGGTGTACCCCTTGGCCTGGGAGGAGACAAGGCTGGAGGATCACCCCACTTTGCAGATAAGGCTCAGACGCTAAAGAATGTCTGGTCAGGGTTGACACTTGGGGGACCAGACAGATCACTGAATCTAGTGCCCTTCCTTAGAACCCCTGATGTGACCCCAGGACTAGAGAAGGGATATCCACTGAGGCAGCTTTCGGGGAGGAGAAAGCCAGGGATGCAGGCTGATCTGGGTTCAAATCCGGATGGCAGTTCCCGGCAGTGAGACGTGGGCACATCACGTCATCTTCTCATTTGTAAGATGGAGCTAATCACACTTTGCTCAGGGTTGTCGGAAGGACAAAATGACATCCTATTTATGAAATAGCTGTACAGGCCGACGAGCCCTATGCCAAACAGAATTCTGATGAGGGTCCTCAGCACTGATGTGATTGTCATGGTGGGAAGCTGACCTTGGCTCCTACCCCCACAGAAGGTTCTAGTGACAGCCAGGTACCTGTAGGAGGGAGGCCACCTCCCTGCTTTCCTGAATTTTCTGTATGCCTTCGGGTATAAGAGGAGCTTAACACATACCGGGGGAGTCCCACCACTAGACTGCAAAAAGGTTGCTTGGAGCTGGCCTCGGCAGGGAGTCTCCCCTCTTGCCCCCCACTCCAGCCTCCTCCCAGATCTCTCTGTCCCTCATTTTCACGTCTTTCCCTGTAGTGTGCCCAACTTGTTCCCTCGGAGGAGCCTCTCCCCCAGCACAGAGCACAGCATGAGCGGTGCAAATTCACAGCCTTACTGTTCGAGACCCAAGAGGAAAAGGGGTTCTTCCGGTTGCTGGAGAAGGAAAAACTCACAGGGAAGGATTGTGATTGGCCGGGCTGAGTCACATGCCCATCTGGCCTATCGGCTGAGCCGGGGGTGGGGTTGGGGGTGGGGCTGTGGAAGGGGATGGCCCCGCCCATTTCCAGAATCAGGAGGATGAAGGTCAGTCCCTGAAATAAAGGGGTGCTGTTGCCCGGAGATGGGGAGAGGGTGCTGGAAAGCAAGCAATGAACGTGCCCTCTGGTGCAGATGCCGTTATCTGTCTGGTGACAGGTGGACCCTGCGGATGTGGTCGCATTACTGTCCCCTCCATTCCCTTTAAAACGTACCCAAGCAGGGAGTCTCACTCCTGCTCTTGGGCAGAAACTGGGCTTCCCCATGACTTTTCGGGCCCTTCAGTAGGTAACAGCAACTTTGATGGTCAGTTACAGTCACAAACTCAGTCTCTTTCCCTAACCAGACCTGTCGGCTTCCACGTCACTATCAAAACCCTCAACCCGATTGCAAGTGAAATCCGCCCCCTTCCCCAGTTGGGGCCAGCAGCGGGCTGGCTGCTCCGATGGGGTGGGGCTTCTCGCCTTCTCTGCCCCTTCGTCACTCCAGCCCCCCATCCCTGCGAGGTTGAAACCAGGGTCCAGGGTGGAGGCAAAGCTGGAAGGGCGGGAGAGTGGCCACTCATCCTATGCGCGTTCCCAGCTTCTGCTTTCGGGGCTGCCATCCCTAGAGCTGCCCTTCTCTTTGGGGGGACACTTCCCCCACCCCAAGCACCCAGGGCCAAGGTATGCCTTCCGACAGTTGCTTCTGCCTCCAGGAACTTGGGCCCCCCCTCCCTCTGTCTCCTGCTGAGGCCTGTTTCTCTGTGATGGGGCCCGGGAGCTGAGATGCTGCCTCGGCCAGCTCACTGCGGGCACACTGCCCCCTCCCCACCCTGTATCTGGCCCAGGGCACTCGGCCACACGTCCTCTGCTCTGAAAATCTCCGAGAGCCCACAGGACCATCCTTTGATTCTTAGTTCCACCACCAAAGTAGCCAGCCAGCCAAGACCCCACCTCCTGGACTTCCAGGGCAAGAGTCACCTCACCAGCCTCCTGTACCGTGTCTTTGCAGGAAACTCCCTTTAGGCTCTCTTTAGACCCCACAGCTGTCCCCTGAAGCCTGTTTTCCAGACTGGTGAGAAAGGAGCCTGATCCCAAGGCACGCCCCTTGCTCTTTGAGTAAACCTTCAAGAAGGCGCTCACAATCCTTTTATTATCTTTGATGGGGCAAGTGGTCCTTGGTCTCCTACTTTGATCTTTCTGCACGATGGCTTCTTTCTAAATCCACTTGGGTATCTGGCATCTCGGCTTCACCAAAACTCCCAGCTGAGCATCCTGGTTCCTTATGGAAATGATAACCTCGGTTGGCGATCGCTTTCTCTGTGCGGGGCCCCGAGTGAACGCTGTACAGGTTTTCTGCAACTCCATAGCAGGTCTTGTTATGTTACATTATGATGTGACATTCTACTACATTCCATATTAAAACATCATATGCACTTACAGGACATACCACACCACATAATAATATGTATATCTATCCCCACTTCCAGATAACAGCAGCTCAGGGAGGCTGAGTCTCAGAGGATCCCAGAGCTCCAGTGGGAGTTGGCATGTTTGAGGAGGGTCTCCCTATGCACGGGCCGACAGACATGCCGACAGACAGGACTTGGGTACTAGGGACGCAGAACCCCACAGAAAGGTGGCCCGGTGGGCATGGAATCCGGCTTTATGGGCTGTTGGCATCTTTCCCAGGTCACAGTGAGGCCTGATGAGCCCGACCTCACGCGGAGACCCCTGATCTGAGGAGGAAGGGGGTCTTTTGACAGCCAACACTATGATCACAGGCGTGTAGGGAGCTCTTTTTGGGTGTTTGGGTCTCCCTCTGAGCCACAGCTGTCTTTAATATCCCTGGGATAAGCCCGTCACCTGTAGTCACAGGTCCAGCAGCCCGGGCTCCAGACTTCTGGAGGGGGGGCCCCCAGCTTCCTTAGAATCGCCTTCTGACTGTGGGAGCTGGGCCTCATATTCAGAGGAGTTTTATTTTTATTCTTATTAAAAAGAAAATTGCCCTGCTCATCTAAACGAGGCTGTTAAGTATTGCTTAGGAGTTGGAAATAAACCTGCAGGGTTAGGGAGGAAACAGGGTGGTGGCCACGAGGGCCTTTAGCCTGGAGACCCGCCCCCATCCCCATGCCTGGCCCTGTGCCAGCTCCTCCTGCCACCCTGCTGGGTCTGGAAGGGTCCCATGCCTCTGCAGGGGTGGGGTGGGGCAGGAATGGGAGGGACTGCAAGTTCAGAGGTGATGCCCCCTAAAGGTGGCCCATCTCAAGTCCAGAATCTTCCACCTTTCTCCTCCACTCACCAGACACCTCCTCCAGGACGCCTACCCTTGGTCTGTCCAGATGAAAGTCAGGCTCTCCGTAGGAGCTGCCCCTCTTGTTGACCCTTGTCACTCTGTCTGTGCAGTCCCGGATCCTCAGCTCAGACTCATGCTCTGTTTTGTCAAGATGGTCTCCGGGGTCATCCCCACGGAGCTCACGACAGAGCCTCGTCCCAGTGGTGCTCAGACTCTTGCGGGTGCGTTCGTGTACATGAGTGTGTGCACCCTATGAGCAAGGATGGGCTCTGTGTGTGCATGGGTTCTGAGTACACGCATGGGCCATGTGTGTGTGCACGGCTGTCTGTATGCCCATGGTGCGTGTGTGCTCCGAGGCCCTGTGTGTGGGTTAGGGTTAAGTGCATGGTCCTGTTGTAGTTCAAAGCAGCTCTCTAGAAAAGTCCACATGGGATAGATCATATATATATACCCTGCCAAAGCCTTAGGAGTCATTTGGCCCCATCCCCCCCCTTTCTTCAAATGGGGAAACTGAGGCGCAGAGAGAGGATTGGGTATTCCATGCGAGCAGGCTTCTGACTCTGAAACTTCTTCGGAGCTGAAGACTGGGGGGCTGCTAGGGAGGGGACAGGGCTTGGGCAGGAGTTGGGCTGGAGCCCTGGCGTCCCCTGGGGACCCATGAATGGGGCTTTGCCGCTGCAGCCTGGGAGGGTGGCTTGATTGGGAGCCCCCTTTCCAGGCCCAGTCTGGGTGGGTAGCTCAGCTCATGAGTTCTTGGCGAACTACCCCTCCCCTTGGCGTGCCCATCAAGTGGCTGTCCACCCTCCTCTTGCATCCTTCTAGGGTTGGGCACTCCCTCCCTCTGTCTGGGGGCAGCCCTCCCCAGAAGGGCCCCAGGACCAACAGGCCTCTGCCTCCCCCTCATTCCCAGGGTGGACTGCCCCAGTGCCTTCTGTGGCTCCCCGGGGCCCTGCCTGCCTGTTCCCCCCAGAACTGCCTTTGTTTACCCACTTAAGGACAAGGCCGGGGCCAGCTGGTCCCTCCCATTATATAGCTTTTTCATTATTTCATCTCGCATCCATGGTGGGGTCTCATCCTGGGGCCCTAGAAGCGGATCTGTGGGACTCCCCCACTTGGAGTAGCAAAGGCGCTAATGAAACAAAGAACCCTAAGAAGAGAGCCTCAAAGCCAGCAATGGGGACTTGTCCTTCAGGCCAGAATCGGGGGCGTCGGTCAGGGCTGAGAGCAGTGAGGAGGCCCCTGTTCAGGGAGCTGGGCTGGGGAAGGCGGTGGAAACTGAGGCCCAGCAGCCCAGGGCTGGAACCGACACATGCTGAAGGTGCCATAGGCTAGACCCTCCGTTCTCCGGCTCACTTCCCCGCCTTGTTCCACTTCTGAAAACCCTGGGACAGGAGAAGCCACCCACCCCCACCCCCACCACTCCTCGAATTCTCCAGCCCTGCCCCTCCCCCACCCCTCTGCCTTGGTTCTCTAGAGGGACGGGACACAGGGTCAAAGCAGACCCATCCAGAGCCTTTCGGACAAATGCTTGAAGAGTCACCGGTTACCCGATCATCAGAAGCCTTTGACTTCCTTCCTGCGGGCCTCGATGGTTGTGGGCCTGGCCACCTCCTGGAATCCTGTCCCGATGGTGACGGGCATATTGCGAGCATGTGTGTGCTGTCTGCAGGGCTGCTCGCAGTAAACCAATGCCGAAAACCACATTAAAATGAGCCGGAGGAGAGGGAATCACTTTGTAACATGCTTTATTTTATTTTATTTTTGGCTTGGAAAGAAGCATGGCTTGGCCTCTAATCAAAGAATTGGTGGGGGCCTCTCAGCAGAAACCAAACCGGTCCTGGGCCAGACGCCCCCATCAGGCCCCCTAGGACAGCAGCTCCGGCCCGAGGGTGCTGAGGAGGGGCCCCCAGAACATGGGTGGGCCGCTCGGCTGGTCCAGAAAACTGGAGATGGGTCCTTAGTGCCAGATGTGTCCACCGTCTCCAGGCTGTGGGATCCCATATGTTTTCCTTCCTGCAGTGTTCCTGGGGCATCAGGACTCCCTTTGTTCCCGGAACCAAGAACTTTTCACTAGTCAGCGGGCGCTGGTGGCCCCCGTGGAGGGTATATTTAAGAATCATTTTTGCATAAGACAGGGAGGCAGGGACTCTGAGTCCCACGGTGGTGGGATGGAAGGGCTTCCTGGCTTCACCTGACTTGCTCCAAGACCACAAGAAGATCCCACTCCCTCCTGGGTTTCTCTCGATAGCTCTGTGGGATGACCTAGACCAGGATACGACCATGATAGGGTTCCCAGTGAGACTGCTGGCATCCCGGATTGATGGGTCACGTGCCGAGATTCGCCCCTGTATGACCGGCCACCCTTGGGCTGTCCTTTAGATACCCGCTCTCCCCTCGCCCCCTGCAAATCCAAGCCGACTCATCACCACCCTCTGGAGCTGCTGCTGACTCTCCCTGCTTAATGATGAGCCACGGTCTAGCAGCTGTTGAAGCCAGAAACCTCAAAGCCCCAGTGCTATCCTCTCCCCTGCCGCCCTACTTCTGGGGATCCACAAGTCCTGCTTTTACTTCTGTCTCTACTGCCCTTGAACCCATCCCCTCCTCTCTAGGGGGGCTGTTTTCTTAGTTTAGACCTCTCTCACCAATCACCTGGACCACCCCAGCTGCCTCCCATCCAAAATGGAAACTAAACACTCCCTTCCCCGTTTCAGACCCCTCTGGATATAAGCCAAGCAGCATCCCACTAGCGTGTGTTCTGTGTCTCTGTGCAGGTTAGGAAGCCGTGCCCCTTCCTCAAGGCTCTTGACTGCCATCTGCTGGAATACAGGTGTAATAAACCCACCGATCTATGATGTCTGGGTGGTGATGGCGCCCCCTAGGGTTGTGCATGTACAGTGTCCTGAGACCAGACATCCCGTGGCATGAACCCTCATGTCTCCTGCCCCTTATCCCCACTCAGATCTTACCCTCCAGTGATATTGAGCCGTTTGAGCCATGGCGGTTAAGAATGTGGACTTGGGGGGATGCATTCAATCAGTTTCCTCATCTGTAAATTGAGCATAATAATAAGACCCTCACTGGGTGGTTGTGGGGATTTAATGAGTGAATACTGTAATTGGTTTAAAATAGGGTTCAACACACAGAAATCCTATGTTAGTATTTTTCTTCTATTATTATTCTGTCTCACTTCTTCCCTTCGGTGTGCATTCTCCCTGCTGAGAAATGTCTCTTTCCCACCCTGTTCTGCCTCTTTGATTGGTCAGCATCTCATCATACCTCCAGACTCCCCAGTCCCTCGGTGACCCTCAGACATGGCCCTAACAAAAGCTGTCCTCGTCCCTTAGATGTCCCTGGGTTCCCTGCCAGCAGGAATGATGCTGGATTTGGGTCTGAATCTTCAGGCCCCCGGACTTCCCACCGCTTGTCCTGAAATTCACCTCAATTCGTTTTGAGCATTTTGCTATTTTATCCTGATTTTAAGCCAAGTAGCCATTAAATGGGATCTCAGTTCAAAACAGTAAAATAAGTTAAATATCCCTTAGTAAATGCCCTTTATTTGATAGGTTAGCTCTTTTACAAAAGGAGCTAAGGGGGGAAAGTGAATATTAGAGAGGAGGATGCTGAGAACTCAGGGTTAAGAAACTTGCTCACGGTCTCTAGGCTGGTACAGTGTGGACCCGGGATTCCAGCTTGGCCTGACTGACTGCAGGGAGAGGTGGGGAAGCATGCTGGTCTGAGGGCTGCTGAGCTGTGCCCTGAAGTCCTGGGACTGGGAATGCGATGGGGCTAGGTGGGCGAGACAGGGCCTGAAGCCCCAGAGCCACAAAGTAGGTGCAGTGGGAAGGGTGGTTCTCGGGACTTTGCTCTCTGAGTCTTGGCTTGGTGTCGTGGCCATCCCCCTGGGAGCTGTGGGAGTGTACCTTGGGAGGAAAGAAGTGAAATGGCCATCAGTCATCACACCAACCTGAGGCTCAGAAGCCTGTGTTCAAGGCCCAGCTCTGTAGCCTGCTGTGTGGCCCTGGGGGCATTGCTAACCTCTCTGAGCCTCAGCTTCTTGCTAATATCCCATCTGCCTCAGGATTGAGTGCAGATGGCTGGTGAGAAAGGCTATCCATCAGCCCCAAGTAGAAGCAGTGCCTGGTTGGGGGGGGGCAGGAATTCCCTAGTGAGGTTGGCAGTTACCTCTTTTGAAAGGAGATGGGGTTCCTTGGTGGCTCAGTCGGTTACACATCGATTTCGGCTCAGGTCATTATCTCAGGTTCGTGAGATCAAGCCCCGGATTGAGCTCTGTGGTCAGTGTGGCGTCTGCTTCTCCTCCTCCCTCTGCTCCTCCCCCCACTTATGCTCTCTCTCTCTCTCTCTCTCAAATAAATAAATAAATAAATAAATAAATAAATAAAATCTTTAAAAAAGAAGAATAAGAAAGGGGATGGAAGCCTGGGAATGAGGGATTTACATATCAAACTGTAAGTGGCCCCATTTCAGACCAAGACGCTTGGGCTGTTTTCAGCTCTTTTTTTTTAAAAAACTCAAGTCCCTGAGTGGGGCTGCGTGGGAGTCTCAGAGGCTTCCTGTTCTGAGTTGTAATTGCCATTACAACTGGCGTGGGCCAGCTCTGAGTTGGCTTTTCCTGTTGAGGATTGTCTCCCCAGGCCCCCATCTTCTGGCGATCCTTCCCTTTCTCTTTGGTTTCGGAAAACCATGAGGGCCGACATGGTCTCCTGCAGCTTGTTTCCCCCACAGCCCTTATGTGGGAGCTAGGCTTTCAACCTGCAGTTCTCGGGTAGGGGTAGAGGGTACTGCTTTTCTTCCGCACACCTTCTGGTTGATTTATTCTGCAACGCGAAAAGAATTTGCCCAGTAAGTTGGAAATGAAATCCCCAAATTGGGCCCAAGTTTCTACTGTGTTGCCAGGATTACAGTTCTGTTGGTCAGAGGGTTGGGGGGGGCAGGTGGGAGGGAGCTGGGGGGGTGCACTGGGATTACGGCAGTCCTGAAGATGCCAGACTATTTAAGCCCTAGCAGATGCTCACCCCACGCCTCCCTTCCTCTTGACAATGCTTGATGGGAACCTGTCCTTTCCCTTTCTTATCAAGGAAGAAAACTCACGGCATTATGGAGCATTCTGGGTCCAGCTTAGCCTGGTGGGTGTGGTGGGGTTCATGCTCCCCTGCTCCTGTAATTCTTACCATAGCCAGGTGAGGGCAGTAGACTGGCCCCTGGGACAGGTAATGGCACACAGCCTTGCCCAAGCTCTCCCCTGGAGGTTCCTTAAGGGCTGATGTGGCTCTCTGGGAAGGGTTGGGGAACTCCTCACATCTTTGCAACACCGCAAGTTCAATTTTCTCCAGCAGCTGGTGGTTTCCATCCTAGAGATGCACGATTCATTGCTTCATCTTCTGGAAAACCTCAAGCCCCGTTTGTATCTGATGGATGATGCTTGTGGTGGTGTGCCCAGTTCTGTTTTTCCTGCCTTCGCTTACCCTTGGGTTCATTTGTGTTTTCTGTCCTGCTCTCTTCCTCCCCCTGCCCTCCTGCTTTCCACCTGTTGCAACGCAGCCTCTCTAACCAATTGTCCCCCAGTTTCTCCTCTGTAAAAGGAGGGACCGAACTGGACAGTAGGCAATGGTGTTAACATTTCGGGGGTCGTGCGTCTCCTACTCTGAGAACTGGCTGCAGCTTCAGAGAGAGTTTCCCCGAAAACTTGCCCAGGTGCAGATAACCATGCTGGCATCTTCCAAGGGTTCAGAGACTGTGAGAACATTTTGGAGGTTCCCTGAGCTCTCATGAAGGAGGCTGCATCTAAGAGTCTTTCAGGTCAGGTGCTAAAATGAGGAGGGACCCCCTAAACCTCATGGGGCCCCATTTCACATGAGGTGGGGTCACTTTTCAAAGTCACAGGCATTTGGCTGCCCACTGGAATGACCTTGGCTTTGGGGATACACACATTTAATTTGAACACAACAGTACACCCCTTTGGACCCCCTCAGACCTCATAAATGGGGAAGAAACCAAATGCCGTTGGAGAGAGTAGAATAGGGTGCTGAGGGGATGGGCTCCAAGTGGCGCTCAGCCGACTTCGGGCTGACCTTGGCCAGGGCTTGGCATCTCTCTGGTCTGGTGGTGAAATGGGGCTAACCCAGGAAACCGCCCCCTCCTTCCACCAGTGGGAGCGTGCTAACCCAGGGAACTTGGGTCCCCCTTTACGGGGAAGGAAGAAAAGATTTGTCTGCCTCTTCCCATCCGTGGAGCTCATGTCTGTTTCCCCTAGCTGGGACCGAGTCACAAAAATTCTTTTATGATCAGTTTTCTGGCCCTCACCCCTGGTTTTTTTTGTTTGTTTTTTTTGTTTTTTTTTTTGAAATCTGAAGCCACAGCCTAAATTTCCTCTGCCTAATTTTAGTCTCTCGGAACCACAGCCAAATGATGTCAGACTGAATATTAGACGCCATTGGTCTTCCCAGGCCTGGCTGTGTGACCAGCTCCCCACGGCAGTGCCGTCCCGCGGGGTCAGGTGGGAGGTGTCCTGGTGTCAGCCACAGTAGGAACCTTCTTCTCTGTAGGAAATGTCCTTGGCATCTGGTATCCGCCTAAGTGTAGGGCTGGGAAAATTTGCCCCAAAGGGAAGGGCATTTCTTCCTTCACCTGAAAGCTTTAGTCAGGATACTGAGTGCGTGCCAAGAGCCTACTATGTGCCCCAAAGAAATGGGCAAAGTCCTCCCCTGTGAAAATGGACCCCGTCCGCCTCCTATACTCAGCCCACAAGCACCTTCCAGCTGCAATGGTTATTTAAGACTTATTTATTTATTTATTCATTTATTTTTAAAGATTTTATTTATTTGACAGAGAGAGACACATTGAGAGAGGGAATGCAAGCAGGGGGAGTGGGAGAGGGAGAGCCAGGCTCCCTGCTGACTGGGAAGCCCGATGCGGGGCTCTGTCCCAGGACCCTGGGATCATGACCTGAGCCGAAGGCAGACGCTTTAACGACTGAGCCATCCAGGCGTCCCAAGGCTTTATTTTTTTAGAGTGGTTTGAGGTTCAGAGCAAAACCACGTGGGAAGTATGGAGTGCCTGGATGCCCCTTGTCCCCACGCCCCACCAGAATGGTGCCTTACACTCCATCAGTGAACCTATGCTGACATGTCATCAGCCCAACTTCATGGTTTATGCCGAAGTTCGCTCTTGGTGCCGTATATCCTATGCCGGGAGCATCATCTAACCACCGAGTCTGATCTCCTTATCTCGGGGCACACCCAGGTTCACGAACTCTGATGCTTATCCAACTTGAAAGCCTTTTAAATTAAAAAGAAAATGTGGGCTACTTTTCAATTCTAAAACCTGCGAGCAGGTGAACACTTGCCCAAGCTTCTCTCAGGGCCTTGAAGGAACCCTTGAGAGGGAAGTTTCTAGAATCGTGAGCTTTGTGGCGAAGTCTCTTTGGCTTCTCATTCCCTTCTTACAATTGTTCATTAGCTTCTGCCATTCTGAGAATAAATACCAGGCACCTTAGCAGGCTCGCAGGGCCTGGCATGATGAGTCGGAGCCCCCGTGTCCTAGCTACCTTGGCCTGGAATGTGCTGAGCTCTTTCCACGTCCCTCCAGGCCAGGGACCAAGAATGGGGACCTGTCCAGGCACTGGGGCCCCCTCAAGCTCCAGGAGCTCCGGGCACCTAAGGAAGTGGACAGTTGTTGTCCTGATGCTGGGTCACCTATGGCAGGTGCGGTGGGGTGGGGACAAGGGTCTAGGAGTCTGAGACCGAGGCTTACATGGAAGTCAGTAGAGGGCAGGGGAGGGGAGGCCTAGGGCCTCCCGTACCCGCAGACGCATGGATCTGAGGCTTACCGAAAGCGGAGACAGGAAGGGTCCACTCCTGGTTCCCGGGGGGCAGGAGGGGACAGCAGGAAGTCTGTCTGGACTCTGGATGGAGAGAAATAAGCCAGAGAAATCAAAGTCTCGGGCCTTTGCCTCCCACAGGACAGAAACTTACCCTACCCCTGTGCCCACCAAGCTGTTCCTAGTCGGAGCTCCAAAGGACTCACGTGGAAACCTCCAGAATAAAAGATTAACTACCCAAATCCAGCAGTGGGGAAACACGTAACAGCTCACCATCCACGCAGAGTTTAGCAAATCGACTGGTGGAATTCAGCTCATCAACGGCTTAAAAGATACAGTTCGGCATCCCTTTGTGCCGCGGAGGGCTGATGAGCCAGGCAGGGAAGGGACCTCTGGGTCATCCAGATCCCGGCTGCTGGTCTCGTGAGCCAACATCACACCAGCCTGGGTCCCAGGAAGTGTCCCTTTCAAAGTTGTGAGTGGGATTCAGAGGCAGCCTGAGACTTCACTGCAAAACTGGGAGTTAGAAGAATAAAAAGCGGAGAGAGTCACGAACTTCTGTGTGACAAAAGGCAGCTGTCACCAAAGCAAAAACCGCAGGCCCGGGACGGGGAGCGGGCCTTTGCTGTGTGTGAAGTGTGACCACGGGTTGGTATTGGAAACACAGGAAGAACTCCTGTGACTCCACATGAAAAAGACAGAAGGATCCGATGGGGGAAAAAAATGGGTTGAGAAAGGGAACGGGCATTTCGGGGTCTGGAGGAGAAATGTTTGCTCAAAACCCTAGGAAAAGATGTTCGGGCTCATTAGCGATGTGGAAAATGCAAATTCAGACCACAATGAGATAGCATTTCACACCCACCAGATTGGCAGACTTTTGTAGTCTTGGACGGCTGCCTGGGGGGCTCCAGGGCACGATGTGGGGGGGAACTGAGGGGGTGTTGCTGGAGACAGACGACCGGATGCCCCACACACATTAGGGAAGCTCATTCCCGACTCCTTTTTTTTTTTTTTCTTCAGCACTTGGCTGTGGCCGGGACCGTGAGCAGTTTGGGCCCTTCCCCAGGCCCTGGCCACTGCAGCCTGTGCCCCAACCCCAGGTCCTTGGGGTCTGCCAAGATTGCTTCCTTGGAATCTGCTGGTGTCAGGCCCCCCTGCTTCCAGACCTGTGTCTGATCTGCAGAGTGGGGAGAGGCGGGGGGTGGGGGCAGGATAGGGAGAAGTGGGCTGGGGGTAACTGGATCAGACCACCCCGCCGCCACCTTGTCCCTGGAGCTCAGAGAGGCTGAAGGCAGGAGAGCAGGGAGCAGGTACCAGACACTGAGGCCAGCCTTTGGCTGTCTCCTTACCTCCCCTGTAGCAGCTTTGCTTCTGGCCTGAGCCTTCTCCCATCTACCACTTGGTGAGTCCAGCTGGGCTCCCAGAAGCCGGGGGTAGGTCCAGGGTGGACGCCAGCCCTGCTGATGGAGGAGAAGCTTCCCCTGCTGCTGCAGCCCTGTGTCTGGTGTCTGGAAAATGTGGCCAACAGGAACCCTGATCCAGTGGTTGTACTCTGTGCACAAGCCCAGGGCTTCTTGCCTCCTTCCTTCAATGTGTACCCAGAGGGAGCTGCTGACTGAGGAGGTCTGGATCCCAGACCACTTTTTGTCTTTCTTGCCCCTTCTTCTTACTTTCGGGGACAGTGTTATTTTCTTTTTAGGCTCTGATGGAAAGAGAGAGGGATGGGAGAGTGTTTTGTAAACCATTGTGCTTCCAGTGGTAGCATATGGACTCATTCTTACTATGGTGTAAATGACTAAGAAGGGTGAATGACGTGCCCACGCTGGGAAAGTCAAAGGTCCTTAGATGAGTACCCAGAACTCAGGTGTAGCTCTGGGACGGCCACCACCTTAAATGTGTGACCGTGGCCATGAGCCACTTACCACCCCACATCTGTGTTCTAAACTGTTTAAAGAAATGGCTGGGTGAGATAGGTCTAAGATCTTTTGGTCTTTATAGTTGCATGGGAGATTTACTTTCTAATAGGAGTACATGAATGCTAATTCTGCATTCCCTCTAACTGGCTCAGGGCCCTAGGAGGTAGCCCTGATTTTCTGAGCAAAGTAACTCAAGTTCAGTGGATTAAGAAACTTCCCCAAGGTCACACAGCCTGCTGGGGGCACAAATGCCTGTGTATCCTTCAAATGTGTTTTAAACTACTGGGGCAGTTGTGGGGGAGGGAAGGCATTTCTAAGACAGAACCACATCCTATCCGAGTGATCCTCTAGGCTGGAAAATCCAGCCAACCGATCCATCCTCAGCGAAAGTCTGGGCTTGTCGTGGGGAGGGGCTTCATCTAGTGATCCTGTAGTTGCCACCACCACCTGCTCCTGCTGGGACAGGCGGTCCAGGTTTGACCTTGAGAGCCTGGAGCCTTGTCACCTACCAACTCTGCCTTCCTGGCCTCCTCGCCGTATGGCAACTGGAGGCCAGGTGGACCAAGGCTCCAGCTAGACCTACTCCTGGCCAGGAAGGGTGAAGGTAGGAACTGACCAGTGGATGGGGGCCCCAGAGGGATGGGTGGATAGGGAGGGGGCAGCCCAGGCCCAGAAGTATGTCAGCCCTACGAAGCAGGTGCCATATACCCCCACTAGACATGGGATGAGCTTCATCACCTGAGCTGCCCTTGGGTATCTGAGGACTGGGAGTTGGAGCACCAAGACCTGTCCCTCTCTTGCTTGGCTTGAGCCCAGGGGCAGGAGCTAGCTGAGTCCGTGCTCCCACTCCTTGCAGGCAGAGCCTCCTCTCTATCTGTCGGGGTCCCAGAAACACTTGTGTGTGTAGGAAGAAGACACCTTTCTTTTAAAAAGCCTTTGGAAACTGCTTAGAGCCCTCCTCCAACATGGGGTCAGGCTTGTGGTCCCTCCAGCCTGGGATTTGGCCTCAAGAAGCCACGGGAAGAGTACCTGCTCCCCTCCTGACTCCCCTAAAATAGCCATCACGAGGCGGATCGCCCTCTGAGGACACCAAGGCCTTTCCTGGAGCCCAGCCAAACTCTGAATGAAAGCTAAGCCACCTTGGGGCTTTCACCTTGCCTTTGGAGGAGAAGGGACCCCGAGAGGGGAGGGATCTGTTCAGGTGTTACTCCCCGTGTCTCCTTCCTCTTGGCTGGGGGCTCCTCCCCGATTCCCTGCCCTATCCAGTTCCAACACCTGGAGACAGACCTGTGACTTTGCCTTCAGTTCTCCAAACTGTGCTGTCATTTCCCTCTGAAAGCTCCAGGGACCAAAGAGACTCGACACCCTTCTTGCTGTCCCTGGACACCTGGTCAGTTTCATCCAGAGCCTTGACCAGCTGACTGGCGTGGCAGGTGGGGGAGGCCCCACCCTGGCTCCAGGCTCTGGGTCCTCCTCACAGCCCTCTGGGGTACAGAAGGTCCTGGGCAGATTCAGGCGACACCCTTCCATGGTCTAGAGGTCGCTCTGTCAGCCAGCTTTGCTTTATGGCCCTTGAACCTTGACCTTGGGCTTGGAGCCCCGTAAAAAGGTTTCTTTCCCCGTGACACACAGCGATGGCGGAACCGACTCAACAAACATGTCCAAACGGCTCCGCAGTCACCGAGCTCCTCTCCCTCGGCTGTGCTGAGTATCATCTTCCAGGCCCAGGCAGTGCTGCCTGCCAGCTCTATGGGACCCTGGAGATATTTATGATCTGTTTCTGGAGGAGGAAGAAAGAGGCAGACACTTCAAACACTAACTTCAGATTAACAACATGGACCTCAGAATCCCCCCCAAGAGAGGCAGCTGAGTCACTGACCCCGAGGCGTGGAATAGACACAGGGAAGACCCAGCTGCTGGGAGCCCAGATCCCTTCTTTCTGTTGTGACGAAATCCCCTACGTGTCCCTGGGGACGTTCCTGGATGACCCGAGGTCCCTCCACTGAGCAAACTGTACACAGCTGCCCTCACCCAAGGTCCCCCGGCTTCGGGGGCCCCACCCCATCCCCACCGAGGGCCCATGTACCCGATTCTGCAGGATCCTGGACCTGCCACACCCATGTCATTGATTTCTGGGGACCGGCCTTCCCCAGCCACGCCAGTCTGAAGGAAGGCCACCGATGAGTCAGACGAAGCTGCTGGCAACTCCAGCACACCTGCCCAGAGAGGTGTGGTATCCCGACCTCTGGGGAGCCTGTCCGACAGGTGACGCAGCCACGATGGGGTGCGCGGCTTCCGGGGGCCTCAGGGTCCAGGCAAGAGCCTGCGTCCCCGTCCTTGGGCGCTCTCACGGTTGGCTCCTTTGCTGGTGAGGGTCTCAAGGTGGCCAAAGCAATCATGGGCTGGACATCTTGAAAGAAAGGGCACCCGAGCTTTGGAGCATCTCTGATCGGGTGTCTGCCCCTGCCTGCGGGGCCTGGGCTGCTTCGTCTCCTCTCAGTCTCTGGAGACCGCGCGCCAAAGGCCAGGGACAAAGGTCTGGTCAGGGACTCTTGCCTCAGTTTATCGTGGAGGAAAGCCGAGGGACCCCTAATGGGGAGCGGCTGAGCCGGGATAGAAGAGTTCCTGCCACTTCATCCCCCCACTCCTCACCTGGAATTCCGGATGCTTGAGTCCCACCTGGAGGTCAGGCAGCCTCTCCAGCACACAGAGTCACATTTCACCAAAGAAGCCTGAGAATGAGCACCGATGGGGTCCCTCTGCTCGCAGGAAGCAAAGCCTGGCTCCTTCACCAGCCGGAGAGAGAAGGGGAGAGGAGACGCGCAGCTGGTGCTCCTTCCGGCTCCGGCGACGGTTCCTGACTCAGAGAACGTCCCTGCATCTCACCCACGGGATGTGGGGGCCCGGAGCGGGGGCTGTGCCTTTCCTGAGGACACAGAGCCCACCCCACTTCAGGTCCGTCCGGGGCACATGCTCACAGAGCGGGGACTGGCCCCTGGCTGGGGTGGCTGGTGGGCTGGGAACACCGGCCCTCTTGTTTCTCCTGTGGGTTCCTTTTCCTGGAGTTGCTGAGAGGGAGGTGGGTGGGGTGGGTGGGCCCCTGGCCTTCCATTGGTGACACTGGTTGGTTTTTTGTTTGTTTTTTTTAAGAGAGAGAGAGAGGGAGAGGCAGAGGGAGAGAGAGTATCTCTAGCTGATTGCACACTGAGCTCAGAGCCCAATGCGGGGCTTGATCTCACAACCCTGAGATCATGACCTGAGCAGAAATCAAGAATCAGCCACTTAACCGATGGAGCCACACAGGCGCCACTGGCACTGGGGTTTTGTCACAGCTCTGTGTGACCTGGGAAAGTCCCCTCCCCTCTCTGAGCTGCCGTTTGCACAGCTGTAGGTTGGGACTGCGGATGGTGGGTCCAAGTGAGGCTGAACGTGTCAGAGAGCACATGTGCATGCACACACACATGCATGCACACACACACACACACACACACACACACATGCTCATGAGCACGTTCTCATGTGTTTGCATTTGGGTGGGGAACATGTGCATTGGCCTCCCCCGTGCTTCTTCCAACACCCCACACCCCTACCCAGCGACAGTGCCCGGACCCTCTCCGGGCTGGTGATGTTGCCCTGAGCCAACCCCCCGATACTAGCACCCCACCCCCTGCCCCCAGCCCCAGCGGCCCCCACCCCATACCACTGCCAGCTTGAGTATCTTCTTAGCTGGGCTTCGGGGGGAGAAGAACAAAGAGAATATGTTAGCCCTGTGTAGCAAAGGGACGTAAGTGATTTTTAGGAGGGATTGTGTTTCTTAAAGAAATGTGCTTATTTAATTCCTGCTGTTTCCTCACAGAAGTCAAAGACCCTAAAGTTTTAGAGAGGAAATACCATGGTACCCTCAGCCCAGGGCTCACAGGTGCCAAAGTTTGCCAGGAGTGATCAAGGAAGGCTGCCTGGAGGAGGTGGTGCTTAAGTAGGAATTAGCTGATCAACGGGGTAGGATGGGAGCCACTTCTAGATGAGGTAACAGGACAGCAAAGGCTGCTGCAGGGTGTGTCCTCAGGGCAACGAGAAGGCTGGTGAAGAAGGTCCAATTGGTGGATTAGAACAAGCCGAACAGCTGGACAAGTTTTCCAGAAACTGACCGCACCTGAGCCCCAGCTCAGGTCAAGAAAGAGAACATTTTCACCACCTTAGAGGCCCTCCAGCTGCCTCTCCCCTTAACTGTCCTCCCCGAGGGAACCGATGACCTGAATGCCCGTGCGCAGGGCTGTTTGCCTGTGTTCAAACCTCGAGATCGACGGAATCCTCACTGTGTGCCCTTGAGGTTGCCGACTTTCATGCAGCCTCAGCTTTGTGAGGTCCTCCCCCATGCCCCGCAGCTGCATGTGGCTTATGCTCACTTAGTGCAGCGTAGCGCTCGGCTCTGGGACTGTTCAGTGGATCCAGGCGTCCGTGGATGGAATTTGGGTTATTTATAATTTGGGGTTATTATGAGCGATGCCGCAGGGAACATTCTCGCACATGTCTTTTGGTGAAAGTATTTATTCATTTAGTTGGATACGTATCTGGGGATGGATTTGCTTCTACTCAGCCTCATAAGAAACTGCCAAACGGCTTTTTCAGGTTATATCATGGCTCTCCAGTGACACTGAGGATTCCAGTGGTTCCCGTGCTCTGTCATACTTGTCATTATTAGTCTTTTTTATTTATTCATTTAAGAGAGAGAGAGAGAGAGCACAAGCAGGGTGGAGAGGTGGAGGGAGAGGGAGAAACAGATTCCCTGCTGAGCTGAGAGCCCGATGTGGGGCTCGTTCCTAGAACCTGGAGATCATGACCTGAGCTGAAGGCAGAGGCGTTAACCCAACAATTACTATAGTTTTAAAATAGGTCTCAATTTTAAAGGTCTTGGTTTAAAGAAGTGTAAGTCTTTACCTTTTGTTCTCTTTCTTCCAGATTGCCCTGGTTATTCTTGGACTTTTGTGTTTTCATATACATTTCAGAATCCATCTGCCAATTTCCATACATACATATGTACAACAAACACACACAAACAGCCTTCTGACATTTTGCGTGGGATTGCATTGGCTTTATCAATCAACTGGGGAGAATGAACATCTTTATAGTATTGGGTCTTCCAGTCCATGAATATAGTATATCTTTCCATTTATTTAGTTCTTCTTTAATTTCTCTCGATGATGTGCTGTAGTTTTCAGTAGATTTATCCCTAGGTAATTTGATAACTTTATGGCACTTTTGTGAAGAGTATCATTATAAAATTTCATTTTCTATTTGCTTATTGCCAGTATATAGAAATAATGTTGATTTTTAGGAACTATCTTTGTATTCCAGCGACCTTGCTAAAATAACTTCATAATTCTAATAATTCCTCTTCAGATTTTGTTGGGGGAAAGATACTTCCGGTGTGGTCCAACCATAGTCCACAGGGCAGCGTTCTAGGTCAAGACCTGTTGACCTTGAACTCTGGGCTGGATGTGGAGGTAGAGAGGGTGGAAGACAGATTTGGCCAGCCCAGTCAGAAAAGTCCCTAGGGCCACAGTGAGGCACATGTTGCAGATTTTACCCATGTTTAGCCATGGTCCAGGCACTGTCTGCACATCCATTGAGAGCTGCTGCCCCAGCCAGGGGACGTAGTTCAGCCCAAGATGGCCTCATGGAAAGGGAAGCCCTGGGTTCTAATTCTGGCCTTTAATTGACACATGGCATGACCTTGAGCATGTTGCCAAACCTTTCTGAGTCTCATCCTTCTCACTCGCAGAAAGAGGACACTACACCCTGGTATTTCTTTCTCTAAGCCTGGTAAACACTGGTGCATTGATTTCACTCACCGGCATTGTCCCTTTTGCCTGTGGGGTGAAGCTGAACATTGCCAGGAAGTCCTGCAGCCCAGGATCTGCGAACATGGCTGTCCGTGGGGGACGGGGCAGCTGGCTACCATTGTGTTCTGAGACGCTTAGTGCTGTTGGCCCCTCGAGGATTTTTTTCCACCACGAGGACACACCCCCATGTGAGGTTCCCCCTGTCCAAGAAAGAACTCAATTATTCTTCAATAAATGTCTTGGCAGAAGTTTCTGAAAAACCTTGCCTTCTCTGTGATCCCTGATATTCAAAAGGATGGAATTTAATTACTCTGCCCTGTCCATGAGCCCCAGGGCTGGGCCTGGCATGCAGCCACGGCTCTATCCGACCAGCAGGCTCCCTGGCCCCTAATGGGGCTCTTTGTTCTGGCATGCATTGGGAAACAGGGAAAGCACAGGGCAGGTTTCCCCTTTGGCTTGGTCTTGCCCTCTGCACCCTTCCTTCTAGGGTGTATGGCTTAGAGAAACCCAGTGTGTTGGGTTCCCTGGGTAAGCAGCTCTCTAGAAGCTAACTGATATGGTGATTTCCTAGGTCCTGGTGCTACCAGAGCCTCTCTGCTCCCCATAGCATCATGGGGACCCCAGAGCATCATGGGGACCATTGGTAGACTCTGGAGCTCTAGCCTGCAGCTGGCTTTCTCCCTCCACCCCTGATCCCAATCTCCCTCATGAAAAATTAGATCCCCCACCTATTACAGGAGCTTAAGCTAGGGATCTCTATGAGGTCTTTTGGGGCAGGGTGTAGTGCAAGGCCTGGCAGAATCTTGTAAAGGTGAGGAAGCAGGGGCCTCAGTTTTCCCATCTGCAAAATGGGGATAGTAGTCTAGTGCCTGCCTCATGGTGGGTGAGAGACATATGGAAAGAATGGTGTAGAGGACTAAGCCCAGGGCCAGACCCAGAGCAAGTACTTGGCAAACATTGTTTGACTAGCAGTAGTCAGGGCTCAGCTATCTCCTCTTGGGAAACCCTCTTGCTCTTCTCTGGCTGGGGTTTCCCCTTTCATAAGAGAACCACACAGTTGGGCAGCACAGTTGGACATGTGTGGTTGCTTACGTGTCCAGAAACCTTTGAGGGCGAGGCCGCTCTTCCCTGGGTCCCTGTCCCAGAGAAGGCCTTGGGGTGTCTCTAGAAAGAACTAAGTACTAAATAGGGTTGACAGATAAAATACTGTGTTTTTATTTGCTAAATCTGACAAACTATCTTTAAGGTAGCTGGAACTGAATCACAGAACACTCCTAAGAGTGCGGGAGATTTCCCCCTGGTTGATGGGTCTGTTTAGGACCTGTTTATATGTTGGGCCTTGAATCAGTCAGGGTTCTCTAGAGAAACAAGAAGGATGTGTGTGTGTGTGTATGCATTTATATAGGTATATGCATGTATCTCTTTAGATCTATGATCTATCTATCATCTGGATTAAGGAAATGGTTTATGCAATTGTTTAAAATCTGGGGCTGGCAGGTTTGAAATCTTTAGAGCAGGCCAGCAGGGCTGGAAACTCAGACAAGATTGCCTCTGGGTATCCTTGTTTTGAGTCTTCTTTTCTCTAGCTTACTCCTTTGTTTTGGTGGAATGCATCTTCAACATCTTTTGGAGATGAGGTATGTGGCATGTCAATGTTTTGAGGCTGTGTGTGTCTACAGATGCTTCATTTTTACCTTCAAATCTTGAGGGATAGTTGAGCTGGGTATAGAATTTTAGCTAGACATCCTCTTCCTCAAAAGAATACTGCTAGGGCGCCTGGGTGGCTCAGTGGGTTAAAGCCTCTGCCTTCGGCTCAGGTCATGATCTCAGGGTCCTGGGATCGAGCCCCAAATCGGGCTCTCTGCTCGGCGGGGAACCTGCTTCCCCTCCTCTCTCTGTCTGCCTCTCTGCCTACTTGTGGTCTCTGTCTGTCAAATAAATAAATTAAAAAAAAAAAAAAGAATACTGCTATCTCCCAGCTTCCACTGTTACTGTTCAGAAGTTCAGTGCCATACTGATTCTGGACATTTCCTAGAGGCCTCATTTTATCTTGGAAGCTTTTAGGGTTTTCTCTCTGGGATTCTAAACTTTTATGACAATGTGCTTTTTGGTGTGAATTTTGTTTTGTTTTGTTTTTCATCAGGCATTTTCCATGTTCTTTCAGTTTGAAAGTTCATATCCTTTAGTTTTAGGTAATCTTTTGGGATCATTTCTTTTCTTCTCTCCATTTTCTCAAGTCTCTTTCTCTGGATTCTCCAGTTAGTTTGTTGTTAGACCTGGATTGATCCCCGCATTTTCTTATTTCTTCTCTACAACTGTCACTGCTCCCTTTTTTGCAACTTCCTAGAAAATTTCCCTAACTTCTAATCCTTTGACTGAATATTTTACATCAACTATTTTTCTTCCATTTCTACAAATGCATTTTTGTGTTTTGAAGGTTCTTTGCGAATAATCTCCTGGTGTTTGAGGATGCAATATCTTCTCATATGGCTCTAAGGATATTAGAGTTTTGTTCTGGTTTTTTGAAGTCTTTTTCTGTCCTCTCATTGTCTCTGTTTTCTGAGCTTGCTTTTTTCCTGTTTGTTGTTTCAGTCTTTGTCTTTTGCATTAGAGGCTCTTGATGCATATTTAATATCAGATACTGGGAGCTGAACCCCATGGGCAGACAGACCCATCTTCTCATGGGCTTTGCTGCAGGAGTTAGCGCTGGTCCCAAAGTCACTGTACATCCAAGTCTTCTCTCTTTGGCTGGAGGGGCTGTGACGTAGCCAGAGGGGCATGGCCTGGCTGGAGGGGGCGTGGCTTGGCTGGAGGCAGTCTGAGTGACAAGGCAAAAGAAATCCCAGGCTTACTCAAGGCAAGCAGTTTTCCCCGTGACAGCAGTTTCTAGCAGAGAGTGAGATGACCAAAGTCTCACCAGTAGAGGAAGGTCCTACATGGCCTTCAACTCCCCAGTGTGGGAGAGGGAGGCACCAAAAGAATGTGTGGCCCCAGACTGAACTTGGGTAGAGCAGGGTTGACCCCATGTGTAGTAAGATACACAGGTACCAGTCCTATCTGTTCTAGGCCCAGCCCAGCTCTTGTCACATTGGGGAAACTGAGGCCATTTAGGTTTAGGTCACTTAGACCTCGTTCCTGTGGTCTCCTGTGAACACACCTGGCCAGCCCCACCCCCTGTCCCCAACATCTGAC
Source organism: Mellivora capensis (assembly GCA_004024625.1). NCBI lineage: Eukaryota > Metazoa > Chordata > Mammalia > Carnivora > Mustelidae > Mellivora > Mellivora capensis. Next base: position 55,980 of record PISX010001602.1, on the reverse strand, counting down.
CCCACTGCCCTCCCTGGAGCTCTCCTACAGGGCTTAGGAGTTTGGGCTGGAGTCAAAGGTTTCCAGGGGGATTTTAGGATCTCTTCCAGCTTGGCCCCCCCGGAATATCCACCCTGCACCTGCTCCCTGCTTGTGGACCCATCTCCGAGGCCTCTCCCAGAGGGGGCTGAGTGTTTGGGGGTAGGACCACCTGTGTGCCCTGGGTTTCCCCTGTCAGGGTCTTATGGCCCCTGTCTCACAGCAGTCTCACTGGGCCTCTCAATTTCTCTGCAGTCGGCAAGGCTCCCCTTTGGGCCCAGGCCTGGGGGGGGTCAGCCTCACTTGGGAGCTGGGTCCTAAAGTCTGGATACAGAGCCATCAGCAGTGGGCGTGCTGGCCAAAGGCAGATGGCAGCTGGATTAGCAGGTGTACCGTCCTGCAGTGGGGGGACGGAGCCCAGTGGTGAGAGCTGGAGGGCAAGGGCACCAGAAACAGGGTCCTGAGGCCCTTGGAGCTGATCCAGTACTGACCCCTTCTGCAGCTGAGAAAACTGAGGGGCAAAGAGGTCAGATGAGCTCTTCTCCAGCCTCACAGTGAGTTAGTGGCCTTTTAGTTCTCTTTCTACTGACGGCACCAAGTGGTGAGTCCCTCCCTCTTTCTCACACCCCCCTCTCACGCCGGTTTGCCTGGAACATCCACACTTTGGTATGCGCAGATTGGCAAAGAGTTCCAGGCACGCTTTCCCACATCTGAGAGACCAGGAATGTGCTGCGGCCCCGGGTGCTTGTGGGCCCGTGTGTGCTGGGGAAGGGGAAGCCAGGATCATGGGAACTTCCGAATCTCAGGAGGTGAGAGTCTTCCTCTTATCGAGGGGAAACTGAGGCCCAGAGCCAGCAGGCAGGGCCTGGTCCGGGGTCCGTGCCAGTCAGCACCCTCGGTGCCATTTCCCTGTCCCCACTGCTCCCACGAATCATTAGAAAAATTTAAACAAACATAATATAATTGCTTGTCGATGACAGAAAGCCAGGGGAACCATAAAACCTGGCTGGTCTCAGCGCCTGCCCAGGAAGGTGGCACAGGGAGGCTGAGCTGGCAGCTTCAGCCCTGCCCGCTGGCTGGGCCTCCCGGGCCTCTCTGTGGCTGGAGAACTGGAACCCCCCATCCCCCCCACTCCACACCGTGCCTGCTGCCAGCCATGCCTCACCTCACCGGCCAAGTGGGGTGCCCAGTGCCAGAGCAAACTGGGCCCAGGCCCAGCACACTTTCCAGAAATAGGTTCCTATGAGAGCCCGAGGCTCACCCCTCCCTCCGCAGAACTTCCCCCTCCCCTGCAGAGATCCCTGTTTGTGACCTCAGACCCTGGAAATGCTGTTTGGGTCCCCTAAATGCCTCAGGAATGTTCGGGATGAGAGGGTGGTAGGGGAGGTGCCGGGGGGAGGGTGAAGTAGGCAGTGTGTGGGCGGGTGATGATGGGACGGGTGGGTAGATAGATGGGGTTGCGATAGTGAATGGACAGGTGGGACCCCACTTGTTTTGATCTCTGTCTTTCCATTAAAGGCTTCTTGTAAGGCTCGGGAATCCTGAGCTCTGTTTATAAGAGAGAAGGAGGGTCTGTGGGTTGGCCTTGTTGATGGGGTGCCTTGGGAGACCCCGCCATTTCTCTCAGTGTAGGCCCCCGTGGTTCTGTCCCCTCAGGCGTGTCCAGTCCCCAGAGAGGACCCCTTACCTCTCCTGCCTGGCGCTGGGCCGGCCTCAGGGGAGCCTGGAGGCTCTGTTGTCCTCTTTCCAGGTGGGACTGGGCCGCGGGCTGCATTATTGGCCTCCTCTGCTGAGAATTCCTCCTCTGCCCCTCTCTTTGTTTTGCGGGTTTTTCTCCCCTTCTCTTTCTTCACCACCCTTTCCTGGGAGAAGCGAGGAAGAAACACGCGGGTATAGTACCCCCCTCCCCCGACCCATGTTTTAAGCAGAAAACCCGCCCCCTCTCTCCCGATCCTTTGTGAAGTCCTCACCCGACCCAGTCATGAAACTGTATACATTCCCCATGTTGTTTGGAAGTTTCAGTGTTTGTACCTCACTCTCTAATCTGTTTTATGTCTCGGGGTTTTGGACAAGGCTTTATTGAGGGGCAAAAAGAGTTCTGTTCTTAAAAAATGCTTATAAACCACTGACTGGGCCCAGTCCAGGGGAGCTGGGGAGGGAGATGAGGGTGAGCGGAGCCTCAGGCAGCCCACGTCTTGTAAACCCAACCAGGGCTGGCAAGCAGATGCCCCGTGTCACCGCCCCCTGCCCCAAGGCTGCCCCCCCCCCCCAGGACACAGCCCGAACCCTGGTCCCAAGCCCCCTGGGCATCCCCTACGTGTCTCGCAGAGCAATCACCACCATAACTTAGGACATTAATGGGGGATTTGTTTTCTGAGATGAAGTTGGGGGACCTCTCAGGGGACAGGGGAGGCCAGTGGTGGGGGGCAGGTATGGACGCCGCTGGTGAGCTTCAAGCCTCACTGTGGCCACGGGGCCGCCAACGGGCAGCCCTAGCACAGCCACGGGGACCTGCCGAGTTACCCTCACACTTTGGTGTGTCTCTTTGGCTCAGATTGAGGTTCCTGGAGGGTCAGGCTTTGAACCGAGTGAGCGATTTAGGCATCCCTTGACTTCTGCAGCAATAAAAGCTCTGGAGAACAGCTTTGAACGTCTGTTTCCTCTTTAAACAGCTCCAGTCCCTGGGGCAGACAGACATAAATAGATAATTATAGCCCAGGGAATTGTGGGCCTGGGGGGTTCACCATTACCAGTCTCCTAATTGGACTTCCGCTTTCATCCCTCCCACACACGCCCACCGTACTGGCTGCTGCCAGAGTGAGCTTTTCAAAATGCAAATCTGACCTTGACTTTCAGCCCCTCCGAGAGCTGCCCACTGGCCTCACAACGTTGCCCCAGAGGCCCTCCTGCCGGCCCTCCTGCCGGCCCTCCTGCCAGCCCTCCAGTGTTAGATCCCAGCCCACTGCTCCAGTCCCGGGTGTATGTGTGGGGTGGGGGGTGGGGAAAGCTGGGTCTGCTCCGATTCAGCCAGGCTGATTCTAGACCCTTCTCTGGTCTTGCTTGTCTCTAGGCCTCAGCTCTGTTTCCTCACCAGGCCATCATATGGTGTATCTCTTAGGCCTCCCCTTAGATGCCCCCGCCTCCAGGATGTCCTCCCTGACCACTACCTCCCCCACCCCAAACTGGCATTGCTGTCCCCTGTGATGCTCTTTTGCACATATTATTCTTACAGCCCTGGTGTAGCCCCTACAGCCTCTACCTGTTTGCCCATCTCCCTCCCCAGACTGACATTCTCAAAGGCAGGGAGCATGCCCATTACCACCTATGTAATCAATTATTGGGTTTTTTTGAGCCCCCACTTTGTGCCAGGCACTGAGATCTGTGGGTAAATAAAATAGACAAAGAGCCTATGTTTATGGCACTCACAGGCTGACTGGGCACCTGGGGTGCTGGCTTGGACACTTTGCTGAATAATGTGCTGTGGGTGCTCCGAGGTCAGGTGGGCTGCCTGGAGGAGGGGGCATGAAGGATAAGGCCCTGAAGGCTGGGTAGGAGTTTTCCAGGCAAACTGATCAGAGAGCTCCCCGCTTGCTGGCCCAGAGGCTGTCCTGGCAGCTGGCTGCTCTCACTCCAAGGGTCTACACTCCATTCTCACCCTTCTCTTTCAGAATGCATGAACTGTACCCGGCTCAGTGACATGAGTGAGCGGCTAACCACGCTGGAGGCCAAGGTCAGACGGCCTGGGGGGCCTGGCTCTGGGAGCTGGTGGGTGTGTGCGAGGGTTGTACATCGGTACCAGCCCAGACCCAGGGAGCCCAGCAGGCCCGAGCAGCCTGGTCCCAGGGCTTGGGTGCTGCTGGGGCTTCCATGGCTCTAGGGTGGCCTTCTCTGGGCTGGGCCAGCCCCCTGGGGAGGGGAAAGCAAGAAATCTGGGGGTCTCGGACAGCAGGCTGGTCTGGATGTGAGTCTCAGTGACTGGGGGGCTGGATGCCCAGAACGTGACCCCTTGGTGGAACGGGCCACTGTCCCCAACTGTGGTTCCTCCTCTCCCTCCCTGTCTGGCACACAGCAGGGTCCAGACAATGGAGGAGGAGCTCCTGGCTCCTGTCAGCTTTGCCCCATCTACATTAGGGGGCACAGCGGGGCACCCCAGAGGCTGAAGGACTTAGCCCCAGGCAGAATGGGGTGAGGCAGAGGGAGTGAGTCAGAGAAGGGAAGGCTGTGTGAGGCACAGGGGTGGTGACGTCAGGGCGGGTCACCCTCGTGGACACGGGGGGCTCTGTCCCCTCTGGTCCCTCGGAGGGATAGTGCAGAGCAGGCCTGGGACAGAGCCACAGGGCTGTCTCTACCGTCCCTCAGTGGGAGACACTTCTCCCGGGCTATGTCCCCCGTCACCTCATGTCCCATGCCTCACGTGTTGGGTGAAATTGCTCCTGGGCCCCAGAGAAGGACCCGGTGGAGGGTCTTGGGTCCCTGCAGGAAGAAGCCAATGCCATGGGGGCCGTGGGCTCTGCCCTGACCGGCGACAAGTCACAGTCTCCTTCATGTCCCAGGCGTCAGGCAGAGGACAGGCCTGAAGGCCGAGGCTGCCCTACCTTCACCTCTTGGGACTTGGGACTGCCTGGCCCACGACAGAGCGTCCGGGAGCGGGAGGCGGGCGGGAGCGTGGCCTGCCAGTGGGGAGGCCTGGTGGGGCCAGAGCGCTGACATGGGCTGAGAGACCCAGAGTAGGCACAGAGGTCGGGTCCCCCGCCCAGAAAAGCCCGACAGGCAGGTCTTCCCACAGACACATACCCATCCATACACACACAGATACACACACACGGACACACGTAGACACACACACGTGCACATATATGCATATACACGGAGACACACAGACACCCTTGCAGACATACACACACAGCCCTGGCAAACCCTGGCTCCCCCTTGGGCCCTGTCTCCTGCCCTGGAAGCCCGACCCTGAGGGCATGCCCTTTTGGATGGGGGCTGCGGATGACTGTCCCTTGGAGTCAGACATCAGTGGGACCGCCACCCCCCCAGCTAGGTGAGTCTCGCCCGAGCTCCCACCTCCTTATCTGGGCAATGTGCTGGTCCGGGTCAAGGGCAGCCGGGGCCTCAGACAACATGGCAGTTGGGACCCGGCTTTGGGAACAGTCGAGTGCCGGACAGGTGAGAAGCTGTGTCACCTTCTCCGCCAGGCTGCCATCTCTATCTTACAGGCAGAGGCACGGGCGTGTGGGAGACACCAGTTCGGAGCACATGGCACGAGAAGCCCCAGGGGGTGAATGGCCCTCCCTTGTCCCCGAGGCCTTCTGCAGTGGGAGGGTCCCCTAGCAGCCCACCTCTGGGCACAGGCTGTGAGCAGGGGGTCCTGTACCCTCTTTGGGGTCTGTGGCTCTGCAGGGGCAGGTGGGAGCGTGCAGGAAACAGATGCTACTGCCTGGGCCAAGCCTGGGGCTGGGGAAGCCCTGGGAGGCTGGGGGGCACTGCATGGGACATTGGTCCCAGCGCCTACTTGCAAGGTGACATTGGACAGGTCACGTGTGGTCTCTGGGCCTCTATTTCTACCTCTGCCTGTGATGTGGTGGCCCTTCCTGCGGGGGGGGGCCCTTGTAAGGACCAGAAGGGGGAGGGGCTCAGAGAAGTGGCCCTGGGTGGGGGGGGTTGCTGGAGCTTCACGGGGCAGGAGCCCACCCGCCCGCTGCAGATGGGAACGCTGAGAGTGGGTGCACGGGCAATGGTGCAGGGGCTGGGGGCACACGCAGGAGGGACACCCTCAGTCTGCAGGGTCAGGCAGACTGCCGGGGGCGGGGGGAGGGTCCCTGGAGTCTCAGGGTCCTCTGGGGGGTGGGGCAGGAATGAAGGGAGGGGCTTGGCCGGGGGGGGGGGGGGGGGGCAGGAAGTCTCAGGGCAGAAGGGGCCCTGGGGTACAGTTCGGGGCTGCTGGAGCAAAGCCACTGAGACCCAGGAGGAGCAGGGCAGGCCCAGAAGGGTGCGCTGAGTGTGGAGGCGCTGGTGGTTTGGGGGGAGCTCCGCAGGGTTCACTTTGCTTGGAGTCCTGACCCCCTGCTCTGGGGAAGAGGGCAGGCAGGTGGATTTGGGGGGGCAGCCAGGTCCTGTGGGAGCACTGGGCAAGCCGAGAGACCCTGGGAGAGGCCTGGGGGAGGCCAAATGCAAGGCCTGGCCCTCATGGATGTGGGGAGGGGGAGTCAGGGACTCTGGCCGATGGGGGGTTCTGGCTCCCAAGAGCTCGGGGGAACCTGAGACACCGGCTTTCCTCCCCTTCCGGCAGGTCAGGGCACAAAGACTGGGAGCTCGTGGTGGGCGGAACAGGAAGGCAGGTCATGTCCACCTGGCCCAGGGACCCCTCTCTGCCTAGGTGGGCCTACCCAGGGTCTCCGCACCCATCAGGCTGCCTTGCTCGTCCCTGGTGCACAGCGCCCCCTGCTGACCTCTTTGGGGAACAGCAGGGACTCGCTGGGGCCTCTGGGGCCTGACTTCCAGCTTGCCTGAATTAGGGAGACAGTGTTCCCGCCCAGGACCTGGGTCTTCCCAGGCTTTGATGCCCCAGCTCGCTCAAGGGGAGAAGACAGGGCAGCTTTCCACGTTGGCCCCGCGTGGCCCCCTTTTGTTTTCCTAGAGCTCCTAGTAAAAACCTCGCCCCAAGCCAGGCCCATTGGTATCTTTTCGGTCCTTTCTTTGGGCGAAGCTGGGGCAGGGGTGGGGGGTGACCACAGGGCTCGCCTCACGGTGATGACCGCTCCAAAAGAAGAGTACAGGGAGTCTGAAGGTGTCCCCGTGACAACCTGCTCGAGCCCCGGGTCCGAGGGCTCTCCTGACACAGGAATGAGAGGAGGGGTAGGGGGAACATTCCAGCAAGCGGCTGGTGATCACCCACACCTGGCTTTGGGGAGCTGCAGGCCTCATGGGGCACACATCCCCAGTGCACAGGGGTCTCTGGCCTGCCCGGGATCCTGACTCTCTGCCCTTTTCCGGCCCAGGTTCTCCTGCTGGAAGCCGCAGAGCAGCCCGCAGGCCCGGGCAATGACCTGCCGGCCCCCCAGAGCACCCTCCCACCTTGGAACGAGGACTTCCTCCCAGATGCCATCCCCCTCGCTCACCCAGGGCCCCGAAGGAGAAGGCCCACGGGCCCAGCCGGTGAGTGAGGCCTGCCCCAGAGGCCCTTGGGATCGAGCGCCCTTACGTGGTATTTTGAAAAACAGAGCTAACGTTTCAAAACTGCGGGCTTTCAAAAGAAAATAGGGAGTTCTAGAAACTTCTCTCAGAAACATAGAAGCTCTGGCACCTGGGGCTTCAGCCCCCTTTGGAAACCATCGGCTGGAGCCCTGCACCCGCAGACCCCATCCGGACTGTTACAGGACCCCACCCTTCCACGTTGTCCCACAGTTGGGTGCATGTCCTCCTGCCCTGCCCCGAAGCCAACCTGTGCTCGGGCCCCCAGCCCCAGCCTTCCAGCTCAATTTTACCAGGAGCTTTCTGCCTCCCACCGCCTTCTGGTCCGTGCTGTGCTAGTTCCTAAATACTTTTGTATCACCTTCGGCCGTACAGAAATCCTAATTATTCCAGTAAGTTAGTAATGATTGGGGTTCCAGCAAGGATTGGAGAAATGACCCCTGGGGCCAGCCCGTGATCCAGGAGCCTGTGGTCTCGATGATTCTTGGGCCCACGAGAGCCCTGTGCAGGGGACGCTCTCCCTCCCTCGCCTCTCTCACAGCTGAGCCCCCAGCTTCCAGACTCCGCTCTGAGCTCACACCCTGTCCCCTCCTCACCTCCTCTGCTTGTCCAGTCGGGAGAGGGAGCAGAGCAGGGAGGGCACAGCCCCCAGCAGTGGGAGCACCCAGTGGCCAGTCCTGGGAGGAGCAGACATTCTATGATCTTCTGCGGCGGGGCTGGAGGCTGTGGGGGGAGGAGGGAGCTCAGGCCTTGGGGGGAGCATCTCATTCTGGGTCCCCGGCCCACCGCACACCCAGGCAGCTGCCCCCGCCTGCCTTCTTCCAGATCCTTCTTCTGGAATTAAGGGGGAGGAAGACCCAGGACCCAAATGCCCTGTAGGGGAGGCTGGGAGGGGTGCTGGGTCTCCTGGGCCACTTTCTCCGTGCAAGGAGAAGTGCAGTTCCAAGAAATGGCCACCAGGTGGGGCACAACCCCTACAAATGGTGACCCTGGGGTGCGCCCTGGAATCTGAGAGCAGGGTTTCCTGGGGTCTCCAAGGAGGCCTCACTGGGGAGCTCTTTACCACAAGCACCGTTCCTGACCCTGAGCGGGGAGATAGTAGGCCTCCGGAGGGAGGGGCCTAACTCAGCAACAGCCTGGCTCTGGGTCCTTGAACAAGGGACCACAACTTCCTGAGCCTCAATTTCCCCACCTGTGAAGTGGGAACACAAGTAGCTGTTGAGATCGTAGGAGTTAATAGGTACAACAATGGTTCATAGACTGTAATGAGGTCTCTGCTCATGGCCCAGACCCAGGGTCTGGGTGCTAGTTCCTGGCCCAGGGGGTCTTGGCCCCCAACGTCCTCAGAGCTCATCTTATTCTCTCCCCAGGGCCCCCGGGGCAGACGGGACCACCAGGGCCTGCAGGTCCCCCAGGCTCCAAGGGTGACCGGGGCCAGGCAGGAGAGAAGGGCCCAGCGGGGCCTCCTGGTAAGGACCCCCCAGATCTGACTTTGTCTGCTGGGGGACGGGGCTGGGGTTCCTCCCCTATCTGAGCAGGTGAGGCATCCCATAAGCCCTGATCTTGCTGGGGTCAGTGACTGCTGTCCTGGGGTCACTTCCTCCCACCAGCACCCCCACTGCCACCCCATCCCAAAGGTTTTAGGGTCTGGTCTGACCCTGTTCTTCCTGCAGGAAGAACAAAAGGCTCTGGGAGTTGGGGGGGGGGGTACAGGCAAGGGGGGTGGGGCAGCTGAGGCCTGGGGACCCTTCTTAGCCATTTAAACCCCTCCAGAGAGCCCCCCCCCCCATCTCCTCCTGGGTCTTGCAGGGTCCTGTGACAGTAGGTGTAGGGCTGGCCCGGGTTGGCTGGCACTCTCGGTGCCCCAACCCCAGAGCTGAGGCCCCTGGAGGGGGACAGCCTGCCTCCCTTACCCCCGCCCAGCAGTCCCAGTGCTCCCCAGGCCTGAAGCGAAAGCCACGTTCACTCACATCCCAGGACAGCCTTCCAGGGAGGCTGGTCTGGCAGCCACCGCTGACCTGTTCGCCATCTGCAGTGTCTGTCGCCAGGCCCGGGCCTCACAGGGCTCCTCTTTCCCCCCACAGGCCACTTGGGGCCACCAGGGCCCCGTGGGCTTCCTGGAGAGACGGGACGCCCCGGCCCCCCCGGCCCCCCCGGCCCAGCAGGCAGCCCGGGCTTCTCTCCAAACAGCCCTCAGGGGGTCCTCTACTCCCTGCAGCCGCCGACGGACAAGGGCGGTGAGTGCTCCCCGCTGAGAGATGGACCCTGGAGAAGCAGACCTTTAGGGAGCTGGGCAGGGGCCTGGGAGCAGGGCTCTGCTGGGAGTGGAGGGGTGGTGGAAGGGTCTTTAGCCCCCAGCCTGGCCTGTCCCTACCTCAGTGCCCAGCTCCTGCCCCTGGGGTCCTGACCCCCCCAATGTCACTCTGTTGTGTGGCCAGCCTCAGTTTCCCCACTTGGTGGCAGGAGCACATCCCCTCACGAATCCCCTGACCTTGGACTGTGTGACAAGTGTTGGTTGAGCACCTACTATGTGTTGTCACACGGTTTGTGTCATTGGGGACGCAGCCATGAGGAAAACAGACTCCAGCCCTCCGGAGCCACAGTCTGGGGTTTCTGAACCCAGACACAACTGCCTACCCAACGGGGAGGGCAGGAGCAGGGAGGCCCGGAGGGTGGGGGGCCACCAAAGGGCCACTGGTTAAGTGCCCTGGGAAACTGGGGGAGGGTTTTAAGAAGCGGGTGATAGGGTTGGGTGACATCCCAAGCACCGTGGGGGACAGGGACCTCTTTGTCTGAGTCAGAGAAACTCTAGCCCCTTCCTGCTGGTGCTTCTGTCCCTGTCTGAGCCTCAGTTTCCCCACTTGTAGAGTGGGGACAGTTAATACTCCCAGTGGAGTTGCTCTGGTGGAAGGGAGGGAATCGTACTTGAGCAGAATGGGGGTCCTGGGCTGCCCTCAGCAGGTGCAGGGGCCCAGCCCGTGAGAGCAGAGCCTTCTAGAGCAAGTGGGGACTCACTGAAGACTCAGAGAGAGAACAGGGCTCGGCTGCACGCGCCCCGGGGCCACAAGGAGCCATCCCAGGGCTCCAGCCTGCCATCCAGAGCCCTCAGAGCCCTCCTCAGATGGGACCCTCCTCACCAGCCTTTGGGGTCCCCGAGGGAGCGCCGGGTGTGTTCCTGGGGAGGAGTGGGGATGCCCTAGTGAGTTCCCATCAGCTGTGAGCCCCTGGAATTGTGGTCCTGGCTTCCGGTGTGAAGGGAAGGGCAGGCGTAGCCACTCCCATCCCAGGCATTTCCTGGCCTGGCTTCTCTGGTTCTGGCTCTGGGGTTCAGGCAGGACAAAGTCACAGGGGGATTGCCCTGGAGAGACCCAAATAGCAGGAACTGGGTCATTAACAGACTGCCCCTGCCTCAGGCCGAGTAATAGGCCCTATTGAGGCAGCCCAGGGCCCTGCAGCTCAAAGGGCTGGGCAGGGAGGCCTTCCTGGAGGAGGAGGCCCCACAGGAGTGAGCCTGTCAGGTGCATCAAGAAAGGGCCTGTGGAGTGGAGTGGGGGGAAGGGGAGGAGAGTTCTGGCCGGGGAGCTGGGGAGGGAAGTAGGGTAGGGCCAGACTCTGAAGGGGCTGGAATGCTCTGGAAGGAGTTTATGCATTATATGAACCCTTCTGGGCTTTCCCTGCCCTTTCACCTGGGCTCTGCGGGAGCAAGAGTGTGTGCTTGCCAGGGCTGCTTTGAGGCCCAGTGGAGTCGGGGGTGCCTGTCCTGGCCCTGGGGAAGCTCAGGTCCTGCACCCTGGCCCTGACCACCGGGTCACAGGCGACTGCTCTGCCTACAGACGGAGACTCACAGCTGGCCTCAGCTGCCGTGGACACAGTGCTGGCTGGCGTCCCGGGGCCCCGGGGCCCCCCTGGCCCTCCAGGTAAGTGCAGAGGGCAGCTGCACAGCCTGGCCTGGATGGGGCACCTGCTCTGGGCTTGGCCTGGGCCAAGGGGCCTTGTGGGGCCGGTTGGGGGCCCATGGCCTTGGCAGGATACTGGGGATTGGGTGAGTTCCCTTGCTTCGGGGGTACAGTTCCCTGGTGGGACTGGACCCAGGAGCCCCAAATGTTTCTGCCTGCTGCCTGCATGAAGCCACTCGGGGCTGCCCCCTTGTGGGCCCGAGTGGGGGTTGCGCCAGGGTATGTGGAAGCCCAGGTCCAGGGGGAGGCACAGGGTCAGCACAGGGCTGGCCCCAGGGGCTGGTAGGGCAGGTGAGAGACAGCATGCCCTGGGCCTTTTGGTAGAAACCAGGGGCCCTGGGGCAGGGGATGGCCCTGGGGTTCTAAGGGTCTGGATCCTGGGCCTGGCCTGACCCCCACTCTCCAGGGACCCTTACTGGCAGGGAGGGAAGGGGAGTGCAGGGCAGGGGCCAGCCCTGTGTGTGGGTGCCTTGTCCCCCCATCATTCATTTACCCTTTCATGTAGTCACTGCTCCCTACATGGGGCAGGGCTCTAGTTTCCTGGCCTCTTTTAAAAGGTAGCATTTGAGCGAATGCCCCACAGAGGTGAGGGGACCGGCCTACAGCAGGGGTGGGGGTAAGTGCTGGAAGGCTTCCTGGAGGAGGTGATGCTCAGCCTGAGACCAGTAGGAAAGAATTAGCTGGGCTGTGGAGGGGCTGGAGAAGCTCCAGAAGGAAGGAATAGCCCTTGCAGGAGCACAGAGGCCAAGGAGATTTCTAGGAGGGTACCTGGGGGCGCAGCTGAGGGGTTCAGGAGCCCCGGAAGGGCCCTAACTGAAGGTGGCTCTGGGTGGCCGTGAGCGTGGATGGTCAGGACGCTGTTGTAGTAGCTCCGGCAAGAAGGGTAGCCTTGGAGGGGTAGGGACCCAGGAGGGTCCCCCCCGGACAAGGGGCAGCCCTGAGACAGATTTGCTGGGAGACTGGCTGGCTGGGGCAGGGGTGCAGGGTGGCCCCACGGATGAGGCTCTGGGGGAAGAGTGGGTTGCAAGATAGGGCGGGCAGGGCGCTGGCCCCGGGTGATCATCTGTGACTCTGCCCCCAGGTCCCCCTGGACCACACGGTCCCCCAGGACCCCCAGGTGTCCCTGGATCGCAGGTAAGGGCTTCCCCATTTCTGGCAGGGGAGGAGGACTTGTCTTCCCGGGAAGGAAGAACCAGGCTTCTTTCCCAGCCTGAGCTGCTCAGGAAGGGGCAGCCCAGCTGGCCCCTCGGCCACTTGGCTCGGGCAGGACCCAGATCTCATCGGCAGCTTCGGCCCTGTGCTGCCCACCCCCCATGCCAGGGAGGCGTGGGCTCCCTTCCCATCTCAGAGATGAGTTCACTGAGACCCAGAGAGGCCAGGTGCCTCCAGAGGACATACAGATCCTAGAATGTCCACTCTAGCCTGTAGCCCTCGTCACCACGAGTCACCCACATGATGTCCCCAGATGCCTCCAGCTGCCAGCCCATAGCCACAGGGAGAGTTGGGAACGTTGAGATTCAGAACCCTTCCCCACCTGTTTGTGCTAGGGGCTTTCAGAGATAACATTATGGTATCCCAGCGGTGATGGGGAAGGGTGGCTCGGAGGGGATCAGTCATTTGCCCAGAGTCACACAGCAGGAGAACAGCAGGGGTGGGGCCCTCACCAAGAATGTGGTGGGTGCTTGGGGATAGTCTTATCCTGTCAGGAGGTCTCTTATCAGGGTCTTGGGCCCTTGTGGGAGAGGGAAGGGACTCGGGCATGACATACATGCAGAGGTGACACTTCAGCTGGGACCTAAGGAACCAGAAGGAGCAGCTGTGCAAAGATGCCAAGAAAGGACAGTCCTGGCAGCCAGAAGAGCGAGTGCAAAGGCCCTGGGGTAGAAGATAGCCCAGGACAGACTGAGGGAAGGAGAATGAGGTGTGAGATGAGGTGGGGGCAGGGTCTGACTGGAGGGGCAGAGTGTGGGTTTCTGTCACAGGGAAAGGGGACTCTGAGTCTCTGGGAAGGAGAGCCCATGGTCTGATTTCCATCTTTAAAAGGCCCCTCACGCTGGGGCTCGGGTTGCCATGGGGGAACGGAAGGCTGAAGGTGGGGGAGCAGTTGGTCAGGGAGACCAAGGAAGAGTGAGGGGGAGAGAGAGAAGGTGACTTGCATTCAAGTGGTTGTACCAGAAGCCGCAAAGGGAAGGGACATGTTTAGAAAGCGGGTGTGATGGGTCTGGTGGATGGAACAGATTTGGCGAGAGAAAGAAAGGAGGGTTATCTCCCGGGCATGTGTGGGAGCCGCTCGGAGGACAGGGAGCTATCTCCCAGGAGGTGGCTGCAGAATGTGGCAGCTTTGGGGGTACCCAGGGTTCTACTCAGGGGAGGTGGAGTGGGGCGTGCCCCTGTGGGCAGGTGGGGAAGTGGGATGGCTGCTGGATGCGTGAGTTTGGGCTCTGAGGAGCCTTCCGGCTAGATTTCAACATGGATGGGAAGCCTTGGATGGGACCCCCATCACTCATTCTCTGGGGGGGGCCTCTGTCTGTGTGGAGGGGGGCCTGCGGGCTTTGCCATCTGTGCAGGCTCTGTGTGACAACCGTAATGGCCCATTTCTCAGCTGAGAAGACTGAGGGCCCTGCCCAGGCTCAGGGAGGAGCTAGTGGAGGGTGGCCCAGGAGGTGCCATCCCATCTCCTCCACTCTGTCCTCCTCCTGTCCTGGGGCAATGAGGCTAAGGGGGAGACAGAGGCATTAGGGGGGCAGGCAAGGCCTCATCTGCTTTGTCTGCCTTTCTGCAGGGCCTGGCCGGAGAGCGGAGTGTGACGGGACCGGCTGTAAGTGGGGGGCTGTGCCCCCCGGGCTGTTCCCAGGGTGGTGGGCTCTGGTGCAGGCCCAGGGCACCGGGTAGGTGGGGGGGATTCTGGCCTGCCCTGGCCTGGGCTCAGCCCCACAGCCACCCCAAATGTGGCCTGATTCTACCCTGCCCAGAGAAGGGGCAGCCTTCCTGTGATCCCAGCTGCCCAAGCTGGTAAAGGGGTGCTCTTGGAAAGTGGGGAGCCCCTCACTGGGAGTGTGAGCAACGACTAAAGTAGCCTCCTGGTAGGGGATTGGATGCGTGTCCTCAGGTCTCTTCTGGGGAGCCCAGACCCTCGAGTTAGCATGCTATGTGGCCTGTAGAGTCCCTCCCTCCTCTGAACCTCCCAGAAGTAGAGGCCCAGACAGCTGGCCTCAAATTTTCCTCCTTGGAAGTAAGAATTTATGAGTCCCCACTCCTGCTTGCAGGGCCAAGGAGGCAGGCACCTCCTCGATGCCCAGGTCTAAGTTAGGGGCAGAGAGCCGGGGAGGAGGGACAGAGCTTTACCGAGCACTCCTGTGTGCTGGGAGGGGCCGTGCTCTTCACCCACAGTGAGTTTAAGCTTAGTTACGACCCAGCAAGCCAGGACTTTATTTTCCCCATTTTTTTGAGAACTGGCAGCTAAGGCTCAGAGAGGTTAAGTGACTTGCCCAAGGTCACACAGCAAGGCAATGATGGAGCCAAGAAAACCCATCAGTGTTAGCCTCCAAAGCCATGCCTCATCCTGGCTTCTGTCTGGTAACAATGCTGAGTCCTGCCCCAGAAATTTGGGCACCAGGCTCCTGTCAGAGCTCATTGTAAGTATTGATTTATTTAGTCTCAATCCACCTGGGAGGTAGGCGGTGTTACCCCGTTTTAGAGAGGAGAGCACGGAGGCACTGAGAGGTCAGGTAACCTGCTGAAGGTCACACTGCATACAATGTGGGGGTTAGTGTGAGGCCGGTATTGCTGGCCTCGTTTTAGAGGTGGAAGCGGAGAGAAACAGGGACTTGATCCCTGGCCGAGCTGAGACCTGAGCTTGTGCCGTGTCAAGCCTGAAGCACAGTGAAGCCCCCAAACCAACCCACATGGGCCTGAGCACAGATGCTGGGGCGCCTCGGGCACTCCCCTGCCCTGCTCACCCCAGGGCAGCGGTGCCCGTGGAGGTGGCTGTCCAGCTCTGGGCCCCAGCACCCCTGTCCCCAGGCTCTGCCTGCCCAGCCTGCCCTCACTCCCTCCAGCCCCCACGGTCTGTGCGAGAAGCTGGGCCAGGTAGAGAGGTGCCCCCAGCCCCCACACACACACTGCTTGTTGATTGTGGGGTTTTCTTCCTAGGGCGAGCCTGGCGGGAAGGGGCATGAAGAGGACAAAGCTGCTGCAGAGGTAACTGGTTCTGGGGGCCGAGCTCCCCTCCTGCCCCCTTGGCTGCATCCTGGTGGGAGGGCGGGTGCCTGGCAGGTCTGCATTGACACCCCTCAGCCTCACATAGGGCGCTAGGCCACAGGGGTGTTCCCGCCCGGTGGGGGAGGCCAGTGAGTGACATAATGATTGCAGCTTAGCGTGCAGATGGGGGACTGGCCTGGGCCTGGAGGAGAGGGGAGACACTGCTGGGGAGAACCCCTTATTTAAGGAGGCTACAGCTGCCAAGTCCCTTTCCAGGGACAGGAATCCCCCGTGTGCAGTGCCTGGTCCGTGGCAGTGCCCCCAGCGTCACGGCACTGGTGGACTGAAGGATACGTGAGGACGTGGACCGAGGGCTGGTGGATGTGGAAGGGAGGGGGGGGGGGGCGGGGAGTGAGGATGGGAGCAGGCAGGGGCACAATGGGGTGGGGAGGGGACACAGATGGAATACAGGCATGGCCATGGGGACCTGCTGTCTTCTGGGAGGAGGAGGGATGCTGGAGACCCGGGTGATGGGTAAAGGGGTGAGGGCAGTGGGGCTGGCAGAGGAGACCTTGCAGGTTGACAGCAAGAATCCCCTGGGCATGTCAGAGCTCAGGGAGTGGCCGGCCACAGTGGGCATCTAGGGCATCTGGGGGTGACTGGGGAGGTAGGCTGGGATGGAGTGGGGAGGCTGGAGCCAGAGCAGCTGTGGTGGGCGCAGGAGCCAGCGGGAGAAAGATGTGGTACAGGCATGGGCCCAGAGTCGCAGGGAGATTCGCAGACTTGCAAAGGGAGACAGAAACAGTGCTTAGGATGTCACCCTTTGCTGGGGCTCAGGGGCTTGGGGCTGGGCTGGGGCTCTGGACCCCCATCCCGGAAATTACCCCCAGTGTGGCTTCTTATGGCCTTTGCCATAAGGGGGGAAGACCTCTCTCCTTAACCTATAGGACACTTCTTGCTTTCTTTTTTTTATTTTGCTTTTTTTTAAGTGGGTTTCATCCCTAGCATGGAGCCCATCTCAGGGCTTGAACTCACGACCCTGAGATCAAGACCTGATCTGAGATCAAGAGTCAGATGCTTCACCGTTGGAGCCACCCGGGGGGGCCCATCCTTTTGTGTTGTTTTAAACTAGATCGATCTGAACATCAGGATAGAGCTGTCGTGTTATGCCCGCAAGAGGCCCGTTCTGGGACTGACTTCAGGGCGGGGCCCGAGTCCCTTACCATCACGTACCTTTTCAAGTGGCCTTGACATCTGTCTTCTCAATAAACCAGCTCCTTGACCGGTCTCGGTGCACAAGGTCCTCTGCCTGTGTGTGGGTCAGGCCCTCATCACCGTGCACTTGTGTCGACACTCTAGCGACAGTGGCTCTCCCTTTAGTCTCTCTGTTGGGAGTGGCTACACCTGGAGAGCTCTCAGGAGACCAGCAAAATGCCCCCACCTGTGCTAGGGCCTCTGCCCTTGGCAGGGTGTTTTCCAGAAAACAGGGCTCTGCCCAGGGGAAGCAGCCATGGCAGCAGGAAAAACCATGACGTGCGGGGGACAGGTCTGGGTGTGAAGCCAGGCTATGTGGCCCCAGGGCCCTGGTTACCCTCTCTGTGCTGCAGCTTTCTTGTCCACAAACAAGGCTTCAGACCTCAGGCCTGGCATGTGGGTATCTAACCTGGGATGGCTGTTGTACTGAGAGGATGGGGACAGAGGGGCAGAGTCAGGAATAGGGAGGGCTGCGAGGATGTGGCCCATCTCTGTGGCCAGCTCTGACCCTGGCTGCTTCCTCCCCCACCCCTCAGGGTGAGGGGGTGCAGCAGCTGCGGGAGGCCCTGAAGATCCTGGCGGAGAGAGTCCTCATCCTGGAACACATGATTGGGATCCATGGTGAGTGGTGACCAGGGCCTGGAGCCAGCCGGACCTGCAGCTGGCCGTGGAGTTGGGAATCCCCTCTGCCCCGGCCTCCGCACCCCGCTGCTGCCATTAGGGCAGCAGCCTCTGGTCTGCCTGCCTCCATAACCTCCACTTGGCTGCCAGTTGGTCTTCCCCAAACCCCAGGCGGACCCTACCCTGTGCCTCCCCTGCTCAAGGATCCTCCGTGGCTCCCTATTGCCCGTGATTGATGTCCAGGCACATCAGGTCTCAAGCCCCTGCCCAGCATGGCCGGGTGCCCAGTGACTTGGAGCCACCACCTAGTCCTCCCAGGACCTCCCTCCCGTCCCCCGCCTCCACGCCTTTGCTCAGGCCAGTCCCTCCGCCCACTGACCACCAGCTCCCACTTCAGGACCTGCTCTAGGGTCTCTCCCCCTGGGAAGGCACCCTCCTCTTGCCCCACGGTGCTCTTCAGAACCTTGTGCTTCCTGATGGGGGTGGGCTTTCCGCGTCTCTCCCTGGCATGCAGGGCGGGGAGCCCGGGCGGGTTCCGCACCAGTTGCCAGGTCAGCACTGGTTGCCGGGTGAGCGGGCGAACACATGAGTGACAGGTGCCCGCGTGCCCAGGGAGCCTTCTTCGGCCTTGCCCTGTCCTCGCTGGGCACCAGGCTTCCCTCGCTGTCGGGGCGCCCGAAGCAAAGGGGGCCTTTGAGGGGTCCCGAGGCCCCGCATAAGCCCGCCCGCCTGCTGTCCTTCCAGATCCCCTGGCCTCCCCAGAGGGGGGTTCTGGCCAAGATGCTGCCCTGAGAGCCAGCCTGAAGATGAAGCGGGGCGGCTCCCCGCCCGACAGCGCCCTCGCTGCCCTGCTCGGCCCCGACCCTGGGCAGAGGAGCACCGGCCGGGCCAGCGGCGGCAAGTAAGAGGCCACCTCTCCAGGACAAGTCCCTGCCCCGCCGGAGACTCGGCCCTGAGGCCCGTGTTGCCCCGCTGGCTCCCAAAGATCCACCAAGGGGACCTGGGCTCTGGCACGGACTACCGCGAGAGACACTGGCTCCTGGGGCCTGGGGGGGACTTGGGGACAGATGGCAGCTCCAGAGGGCCCCAGCAATCTTGGCAGGGCCCTTTCCTGGTCCCTGCCCTCCCCACCCTCTTCTTCTGCAGGAGATGGGGTCTGGGGGGCAGGGCGGGGCACGAGAATAACTCTAATACTCATCATTTACTGAGTCTGGGCCTGTCCAAGGAGCTTTCCCTGCATCATCTCATTTAACCCTTAGGAGGTAGGCTTGATATCCCCACTTTCCCTGGGAGGACGGAGGCCTAGAGAGTATGAATAATCCGCCGAGGCCACAGGACCAGGGACAGGACAGGATTTGAACCCAGGCCTCCTGGTTCCTTAACGCTCTACCCTGCCAGCTTCCTGTCTTCAAAGAGAAACTCGGGCTGGGCGCAGGGCTGTGCAGGAGGCTGGACCAGCCAGCAGGGAAGGAAGGCAGGGTCCTGGGCCTTCTTCCTCAATCCCTGTCCCCAGGCTTGGGGTCTGCTCCAGGGTCTGGCAGCGCCAGGGAGACCCTGAATAAACCCGGGATGGTTCCATGGACTTGGGGATAGTGAGAGAGGAGCACTGGGGGGCAGGGGCCTTCCAACCAAACTGGCATCGGTGCCCTCCGCTGCCTCCTGGCCTCTGAACCCAGCCAGCCCAGCAGGCCCTCCTGCCCGTGAGCCGAGAGGAGGAAGTAGTTACTAGGCCGGTGCGCCCCGAGGAGGCCATTGCTGGCAGCTCTACCTTGTCTGGGAATCTCTAGGGCTGGCCATTTCTGGATCACACAGCAAGTCCCACGTCCCCTTGACCAGCTAGAGACAAGACAGCTGCCTGAGTCCCAGGCCCCATCGGGAAAGTTGCTGCCCCCTCAGGGCTGTAGGCCCAGGCAGACTCCACAGCGGATGCCCGGGGCTGGGGACCCCAGAGCAGCTCAGGCCTCTTGGGCCATGGGCTCCCCTGTGACCCAGCCTGGCCCTGGTGCTCCTCTCTTGCTGGGCCAGGACCCAGTCCCAGTAGCAGGCTCAGAGGTTTTGGTGCTACCCCGAGTTGTGTCTCCCCCTCAGGACAGGAGCCATCTGTCCCCAGTGTCCTAGGGGCTCTTGGGAGGTTATTGCTGGGCCCCAGTAAGCGCCCCCCTGCCTTGTGTGAGGCAGGACCAGGCTGGGGGCTGAGGGGCGGCAGTCAGAGGCCAGTGGGACGTCTGGAATGCTCTGACAATAAAGGTGCTCTCCCCACTGGGGCTCTGGTGTCCTGTGGCGGCTGGTGGGGAGGCCTGGCCAGCCTGGCTCTTGGCCACAAAGACGCAGGCGCGGAGGGAGGTCAGCTCTGAAAGAGTCATATCTAGTGATGGGGTGGCCGGATGTGAGGACAGTGCCGCACACACAGCATGGGACACGGCTGCAGGCTACAGCAATACGACGGAGGGGACAGCTAAGCTGGGGGGGGGGCCTGGGGAGGGGCCACGGAGGGGAAAAGGGTCTTTGGGGGTCAGTGGGAGTCGCCTAGATGGGAAAGGGCAGTGGAGGCAGGGGGAACGGCCTCAGCAAAGGCTTTGGCGGGGGGCAGGTCATCAGGGACCCCTTGCACAAGGCCCCGTTGTGCCCAGAGTGTACACACAGTAGTGCAGGAGGCCGGGCCAGGCCTGGCCGTGAGGGCTGCCTCCCCTGGAGGGCTGAGCCCCTTTTTTCTTTCTATAGGCCACCCTCTCAGCTCACTGGGCCCCCCTACCCCAGGCCCCGAGCAACCCCCTGTGTTGGGTGAAGCCCCAGCCAGGGAACGGGGCAGCCTCCAGGGCCCCCACTGGATTGAATGACCTCTGACAAGCCCAGCTATCCACCGCTCAGGGAGGCCGGGCAGAAGGCATCTCCTTCTCCCAGACCCGTGGGGGGACCAGCCGCACGAGACTGTCTGCTTTGCCCGGGACACTGAAATGTACTGCCCCGGGGCCCTAGTCTTAGGCTCCGTGTGGGCCTCTCCCCGAGCACGTCTCAAGGGAGGACTGCTTCCCCGCCGACACCTGCGTTCTTCGACCGGGGGCTGTCGCTTTTGGAGGGTGTGCACTGAGCCTGCAGGGTGGGTGTCCGCACGTGCGCGCGAGGCCTCTGGGTGCAGGACAGCGGCGAGCAGGGAGGTGGGGCTTCGGAGGACCAGGGGCTGGCTCTCCCCGGGGCCGCCCCGTTCCAGAGCACAGCCCTGGGAGCTCAGAATTCCGGAGCCAACCCGGCCTTCCAGGCCTTGGAAAGGATATCTGTCAAAGTGCGAGCACAGAGCTCCTTTTATTTAAGTGGGTTAACTTAACATGTAACTTTTCAGTATTTAGATGCACGGGAAGCCTTCGTTCGCACCCCGGCCCGCGACCCTGCAGCCACAGGGAGCAGAGTCTGCAGCCAGGCCCCAGCGCGGGGGGCGGGACCGGATGCCCAGGCGCGCTCAGGCCGCCGGAAGCGGAAGCCAGTGCGGGAGGGAAGCAGCTTCCGGTGGGAGGCGGAGGGTGGACGGGCCGAGTGTGCAGTGTGTTGAACGGGGCCGGGGCTGCGGGATGGCGTCGGCCGGGGATGGTGGTCACGAGCTGGTCCTTCTTAAGGATGAGGCCCGGCACTGCGCCCGACATGCGGCGTATGTCACCTGCCTTCAGCGTCGGAGCCACCTTTCCCATTTTGCGGAGCGTCGGCGACGTCCCCGAGAAGTGGGGCGGCTCGCTCGAGGACACACAGCGGTTGGTAGTGAAGCAGAGTTTCAGGACAGGCCTGAGACTTGGGGAGGCTGGGCTCTAGGCTGCCGTGGTTCCGGAGGGCAGAGGGGCGTGCCCATAAACCGGGAGACTGAGGCAGGGCACTGCCAGCAGGGGCAAGTGTGAGGAAGGGCCGGGGCCGGACAAGGAGCGGGAGAGATTCGTGGTTGGGTGGGTGGGGGACGACAGAAGGAACGCTCACTGGAGGACCGAAGTGGCTGCCACATGCCAGATCTTGGAGGACCTCGAGTGCTGGAGGAAGGAAGCTGGC
Source organism: Mellivora capensis (assembly GCA_004024625.1). NCBI lineage: Eukaryota > Metazoa > Chordata > Mammalia > Carnivora > Mustelidae > Mellivora > Mellivora capensis. The sequence continues at coordinate 34,708 of PISX010001602.1, read as the reverse complement.
CCACAGGAGACCAGCTGTCACAACTGGTTCTGGAGGTCAGTGTGCCCCCTTCCCTCCATCTTGCACAGGAATCTGCAGGGGCTGCCCTGTTCCCTTTCCCCAGCCTGGGCTCTGGAACTTGGCCCTGTCACCAGGGTCCCATCCTCTCTGATGATGGCGGCACCAGCCCAGCATGGCACGGTAGCATCTCTCCTTGGCTGGCCTCTTCTCTGTCTGGCCTGGGAGGTGCTGGCTCCCCAGCCACGTGGGGCCCTCCCGGGTGCTTGCGGGATTGGTGGGGGGAAGAGGGCAGGTTGGAGGGGGCGTCGCCTGGCACTTAGAGCCCGAGGGGCAGCAGGATTCTCAGATCTTGGCTCTCAGCTTCAGACGCATTCCCTGCTCTGATTCCTGCAGCCCAAGGAGACCAGGTGGGCCTCTCCGGCCCTCACTTCTGTCTGGTATCCTGCGCGTCTTTGTGCTCATGGGTGGAAACTCCCACCTGTGCCTCTACACTCTGCTTACAGGTACCAGTGGTGACTCAGAATGGAGAAGCAAGCCACCCAGAGCCCCCTGCCAGGGTGCCATTGCTGGCCCTCCTTGCCCTGTGACTGCCCCCTTCTCCCCCCAACCCCCTGGGGGAGGTCCTCAAGAGCATCAGCCCAGGGCAGGAGGAGTGGGAGGGAAGGGAGCTCCCACCCCTGCAGGCCACCCAGGGGTTAATGAGGGAGCATTACCATAGGCCCACCATGGGCACAGATGGGTAGGAACTGCTTGACTCTGGCCCTGGACCCCAGCCCCAGCGGCTCTGTCTTCCTCACTAGGCTTATGACCTCTTGTGGGCAAGTCGCATCTGTGTCCCCAGTGCCCTGCTCTGATCACTGCCGTGAGTCACAGGACATTTCCAAAGGGAGAATGACTCCTTCCCACACCCTAGGAGGCAGTCACCCAGGTGGTGCACAGGGGGCAGGCGGGCGTCCAAGATGGGCCCAGGTCAGAACAGCAGCCCCCTCCCACCCAATTATCCCACACCTGCAATCCCAGTCACCCCCTGAGGTTTCTGGAACACCTCTCTCCTAGACCTGTTTTATGGGTGATAAAAAAGAGAATTTCATGAGACTTTGAATTACTTGAATTCCACAGAGATTTATTTCCAATGTTATTAATAAATTCTAATGTCACCTATAACTTTCAATTGCCAGTTAATTAACTTGCAATTGGTGCATTGTAAAAGGAAAATTAAATACTTTTTCAGGCAGGGGCTGGTAAATCTAATGAACCGGTGTGCCCCGAAGGAGACAGCGGGGCTCACATGTTCCAGCCTCGCCTCCCTCCTTGTTGATGGCTGTGTGGCATGGGCAAGTAGACAGCGGGGTCTTCATATTCCTATCTGTAAAGAAGGCTCACAGAAGCGGCTTCCAGACCCCTTGTGGCATCTGGGCTTGAAGCTCTTTTTTTATCTGCAGAGAAATGCCACCAGTGGGTCCCGAGTGGTAAGTGGAGTCACGAGTCTTTGCTCTGACACTGCGGGCTGGGTCACTGTTCAAGCTCCTGGGGTTGCTGTAACAGATGGCCAGTAATGTGTCCTGTCACAGTTCTGGAGGCTAGAGGCCAAAATCTAGGTGTCAGCAGGGCTGTGCTCCCACGGCGGGCTCTCGGGGAGAATCCATCCCTTCCCCTTTCCAGCTTTCAGTGGCTCTGGAAGCTGGCGGCTGCCCCGTCCTTGTCCCCTGGGTCTCTTAGAAGGATTTGTCATTGGGTGTGGGGACCACCTGGGTAATCTCGCAATTTCTGAGTCCCAAGATCCTTGCTGTAATTATAGCCTCAAAGACCGTTTTCCAAATAAGGTTACATGCAGATGTTCTAGGGTTGAGGTCTTGGGACATATAGTTTGGAGGCTGTTATGACAGTGACCTTGGGCCCCTTGGGCCCATTATTTAACCTCCTAAGGCTTACATCTTCCACCATGTCAGAGGGCTGAGCTCCCTCGCCCGGGCAGACGCCTCCCCTGTGTCAGGCGCTGCCCCAACAGTCACAGGGACGGACTCAGGCAACCCAGTGGCTTCATCACCCTTCATTTCACAGGGGAGCAAATTCGGGCAGGAGGTTAAGTGACTTGGCTGCGGTCACCCAGTCCAGGATTTGAACCCGCCGTCTGACCCTGCGGCTTACACTCCCTGTTCCGTAACTGAGCTTTTAAAATATTTTATTTATTTATTTGACAGAGATCACAAGTAGGCAGAGAGGCAGACAGAGGGAGAAGGGGAAGCAGGCTCCCTGGTGAACAGAGAGCCCGATACAGGGCTCGATCCCAGGACCCTGGGATCATGACCTGAGCCAAAGGCAGAGGCTTTAACCCACTGAGCCACCCAGGCGCCCCTATTGTTGTTACTGAGCTATAATTCACATACCACTCAACTCACCCATTTCAGGTGTCTAATTCAGGTGCTTTTGGTGTATTCAGAGTCGTGCAATCAATTTTAGGACATTGTCATCACCCTGAAAGAATCCCTGTATTACAACTCAAGCCATACCCCAGTGCCCCCCATTCCTCCCACCCCAAGGCAACCACTGACCGGCTATCTATGATAGCCAGCTATCTATGATAGCCCATTCTGGACATTTCACATCCTGGAATCCTATGCTGCGTGATCTTTTGCTTCTGGCTTCTTTGACCGAGCGTATTGATTTCCAGTTTCATTCATGTTGTGGATGTGTTTGTGCTTCATTTCTCTTTAGGGCTACACAGGAGCCTGCACTGTTTAACAACTATGATACCCTGTAAGGTCCCTGGCAGCTCTGCAAACCTTTCTGTAGAATTGGCACATTCTAGAAACTTCCACCAAACCATGAGGCTTGATCTTTGAGGATTCTGCTGGAGCTGGGGATAGAAGCTGTCTCCCTGTCTGCATATCACTGTCCTCTCTCTTTACGAGACTCCTGACACCGCAAGACCCGAGGGATACCAGGTGCCCGTGGATGTGCTAGAATGCCAACCCTCAGGTCTGGTCCCCGCCGAAGCGGAGCTGTTCTGCCCTCACCTGGCACAGAGCTCCTGGCCTTTCTCAAGTCCTGGCTCAGAGAGGACAGGCTGCTGTTGGTACAGCCCTCAGGGTAAATGACCAGGGCTGCCCCTGGTGGTCACGCCTAGCCTGGGGTCTCTGGCTGTCCAGTGTTGCTTTGGAAGCCTCCAAGTGTCAAACACCTGAGCCCACCTGAAACGCAGCCACAGCAAAAATGGGAAGTATGATCATAGATGTCAGGGCCCACACCCAAAGGATGCTCCCTGATTTGTTTTGAAGGCTTTTTCTTAATTATTTATTTATATATTTGAGAGCGAGTGAGCAAGCTTTAGTGGGGGCTAGGGGCAGAGGGAGAGGGAGAAGCAGACTCCCTATTGAGCAGGGAGCCCAATGTGGGGCTTGATCCCAGGACCCCGAGATCATGACCTGGGCTGAAGACAGATGCTTAAACGACTGAGCCACCCAGGCGCCCCTGAAGTCTTTTACTGCAGGGGACCACTCTGGGAGAGAGCCTTATCTGAGCTACTGAGGACTTGGGGAGGGGTGGGGTGATGGCTGCCAAGAGGCCCCCCTTCACCCAGAGCTTGTCTGTGTGGCTCAGAACAGAAGGGACCCTGGAACCTCAAGTCCCAGTTCTGATGTGGCTCCTACCTTCTGCATGCTGTTGAGGGACCCCCACCCTTCCGGCCTCCCATGGGGACACTGTGGGGATTGAGTTCTGTTGCCCAACGGTTTCTGCCAAACACTGCCCCCTCCCCAGGCTTCATGGGAGCCGGCAAGGCTGCATCCTCAGATTTGTCCATCCGAGGGGTCAGCTGCAGCCTGTTCATAGCCCACCCCCCCAATTTACCAACTTGCAACTGTGAATGCTCCTGGGCTCTGCCTGGGCCTGGCTCCCGTGGGGTGCTGGAAATGCAACCGCCCCTACCCTGGAGGAGCACTCTGTCTTGCTTTATGCCTGGGGGGGAGACATGGTCTCACTGAGGGCCAAGTAACCAGGAAAAGCTGTGGCTCAGCAGCCAGCACCACTCCTCAGCCTCTCACCCTTGGGTAGGGCTAGAGGATGGCCCCACACCTGGCCCATCCTGCCCCCTGACCCAGTCCCATCAATGGATCAGTCCATAGACTGAAGCAGGCCAGTCCCCACCTTCTAGAAAGCAAGGAGGGCCGTGAACAGTAGGGGACCCCAGGGAGGAGTGCTTGGCCCAGCTGGAGGGAGGAGCATCCTTTCAAGGAGGGGACACAGTTGAGGCACCTGCAAGCCTGAGTAAGAGCCAGGTGGAGGAGGGGGCAGCACATGCAAAGGCCCATCAGTGTGAGAAGGAGAAGGGAAGTGTGAAGCACAGGGAAGTTTCTAGAAAGAGGCTGGGGGCAGATGTGGGAGGAGGGAAGACAGGGTCAGATTAGGAAAGGAGATTTGTCCTGATGGTAATGGACTGCCATGGAAGTTTTCAGCAGGGGACAGACACAGTGGGACACCTGTTACGAAGCGGCCTCCAGCCAAAGGGCATGAGGCCTGAATGGTGGCAGCAGAGAGGAGGGACAGCCACCAGGAGCTGGGGCATGGGTGGGCGGACCTGGTTCTTCACTGAACCACCCCCCAGACTGCCCTGTCACTGGTTAAGGTGGGTAGGCGGGGCATGAGGAAAGACCCCCCCCCAGGCCGGGGCTCTGGCAGACCTCATACCTGGGTCATCAGGGAGAAGGAGGGGGTAGCGGGTGCTTAAGGGTGGCAGCCTCCACCACACCACCAGTATGCGGGCTCCCCAGGGCCTCCCCACAGGTAGGACACCCCCTCCTTGGCAAATGAGCCCAGGCTGAGGCCTCATCCCTTCCAGGCTGGACACGGATACCTGATGAAGAAGGAGGACCCCAGGGACCTAAGGCTGGGAACCTGGACAGCATGGAAGTGTGGCTTTCCTGCCTCTTAGGGGCACCAGCTCTTGCTGGACCAAAAGCTCGGTCTCTGCTTTGTGTCAACTGAGCACTGCGTTCTTGAATGTGACCATCCTGTCCCCAGCCTCCTTGGGGGCTTGATGATGTATGTTCCTCCAGGTTCTCAGGCCATAACAGGACCAAGTTACGGTCCGCTTTCTCACCCCGCTGCCTACCTGCTCCTCTGCTCCAACCATTCTGGCAGGCCCGGCTCTTCACAGATGGGGCGCCCAGGGCCTTGGCCTTAATTTTCCTTCTGTACTGTGGTTTACAAAGGGAGAGTTTTTTTGAAGACTCAAAACCAAAAGGTGCATCTTAATTAGGGAAGACGTGCAGGGAGGCCAGGCTGAGACCTGCTGGGCACCAGCCCTCCACTTTGTGAGAACAAATGCTTTGAACGCAGCCCCGTTGCCATGGTGATCCCCACATCTCAGCTTACTGAGGTGGCACTGCAAATCTGTGGGGGAAGAACAGATTATTCAATAAATGATGCCGGGACATTTGCTTAGCTATTCAGAAGGAAATAAAATTAGCTCCTTCCTTCACACCATACTCTGATATGAATTCCAGAGGATTCAAAGAATTAAAATAAAAAAGGAAATCATTAAAAACTTGAAGAAACTATAGCCAAATATTTGATCTGTCATTGAGTAAGGTCCTTCTAAACAAAAAACAGTGGGGAAAAGAACTAAGAATAAGAAAATTTAATACATAATATTTTAAATATCTTTATGTTTTTAAAAAGCCATTTAATTGAATTTTTTGGTTGCCCTATAAACAGGATAACAGTTCCAACAAGTATGACAAAGGGTTAAGACCTCTAATATATAGAAAGCAATAACAAATAAATAAAATGAACATTCCAGTAGAAAAGTAGTCAATGAGAAATGTAGAAAAGAAAACACAAATATGACATATTTTAAAATACTGAGCTTCACTAGTAAAGAAATGCTCATTAAAACACAAGAATTTCGGGACGCCTGGGTGGCTCAGTTGGTTAAGCAGCTGCCTTCAGCTCAGGTCATGATCCCAGCGTCCTGGGATCGAGTCCCACATCGGGCTCCTTGCTCAGCAGGGAGCCTGCTTCTCCCTCTGCCTCTGCCTGCCACTCTGTCTGCCTGTGCTTGCTCGCTGTCCCTCCCTCTCTGACAAATTTTTAAAAAAACACAAGAATTTCTCCATCAGGTCATCAAAAATTGTTTAAAATCATAATATTCAATCTTACTGAATAGACAGAAATTGAGCTTTTTAAACCATGAGGGTGCAGATTGGTAGAAAATTTCTAAGGAAAAACGGGGTTTATGCCACAATGCTTTAAAAATGTTCATATTCTTATGGGACCCCCACTTCTAACATATTTTAAGGAGATGGTCAAAGCTAAAATGTGAACACAATATATTTATTGTAAGAACATAAATTTGTAATTCACTCAAACTCTAGGGTATGGCTAAATAAATTACATAAATAGGAAATACTGGGCACCTATTAATATTTTGAAAAATATTTAATGGCATGAAAACATGTCTAAGAGGTAACATTAAGTGGAAAGTCTGGCTGGCTTACTTGGTAGAGCATGTGAGTCTTGGTCTTGGGTGGTGACTGGAGCCCCACATTGGGCGTAGAAATTATTTACTTAAAATCTTGAAGGAAGGAAGAAAGAAAACAGTGTATCAGTTGGGGTTCGTGTATTCAAAACCCACTCCGCGTGGCTGGCTAAAGCAGAGAAATAATTCACTGGGAAAATCTTGAAGAGCCTGGAATCGTCAGGAACATGGGAGAGTGGACTGAGAAAATAAACAGGCAGCAAGACAGCCACAAACGCAGCTGGAATCAGGAAGCTTCTGGTGAGGAAACTGCTCAGAGACCGCTCTGCACAGGAGGTCCCTGCAGGTCTGATCGGTCAAGCCTCACCAGCATTGTGCCCAGGGTATTGTTGTGTGCTCGATCAATGTCTGTTTGGTTATTGATGTTCTTCCTTTAATTTCTTTTGCACATATTTATAATAGTGTATTTAAAGTCTTTGATACGTTCAGTGTTTGGGCTCCTTTGGGGACAGTGTCCTGTAACTGGGCCATACTGTCTTATTTCTTGGCATGGCTCATGAATTTTTGTTGAAAATTGGGCATTTAATAGAATGTCACAAATCTGGAATCAGATCTCCACTTCCCAGGGTTTGTTGTTACTGTGATTTGCTGCTGCTGCTGGTTTCATTAGTAACTTGCCCGGACTAATTCTGTAAAGTCTGTGTTCTTTGCTGCATTTAGCCACTGAAATTTCTACACAGTTAGCTTAGTGGTCAGCTACAGATTGGCTAGAGATTTCCTTAAATCCCTTAAATTAGTAAGTCGCCCAGCCCTCGCTGAGGGGCTCTGCCTGTGCGCTGGGGCATGCCTTCAGTGCTCTAGCAAGCCGCTTGGCAACTCTGTCCTAGCCTTCACTTCCTGCTTGTGCAGAGCCTCAAGGTCAGCTGGAGGTGAGATGTTCGAGCTTTCAGAAGTCCTTCCTGGGCGTGTGCACAGCTATGCCCATATGTGTGGCCTTCTAGAGTCCCAGAGACATGCTGGAGCCTTTCCAAGCCCCCTGTGGACATCTCATTCTCTGGTTTTTATTTAATCTCTTTAACTCCAACAGATACTGCCACTTCAGGCAGCTACGGTGTTAAACAGTTACACCTCATTATTTTTGGCAAATGCTCTGGAGCCAGAGCTGTTCACACAGAGCAATCTTTAAGGCAGGTCGAATAAAGACAGTCCTGGGAATGGAGCTTTTCAGGGACTTGCCAGACGTCAATTAGTGACAGTTCCCTGGGTATGGAGCTTCTTTTTTGGGAAGCTCCAAACCTGGTTACCTTCTAGTGGCTGCAGGGCCGCTGGCTGTCCTGGCCACCACAGTTGTAAGACTATCATTTTTCAAGCTTATAGTGGAGGTGGGGAGAAGGAAATGGAAATAGGGCAAGTCAAAACGTCACAAAACTTGCTGTTCTCACTGCGATTCTGCCATATTTTTTGAATAGTACACACTCCCAGAGCATCTGGGTGGCATAGTTGGTTACGCTGCTGACTCTTGGTTTCAGCTCAGGTCATGATCCCAGGGTCCTGGGATCAAGCCCGGTGTGGGGCTCTGCACTCAGGGTGGAGTCTGCTTGGGACCCTCTCTCCTTCTCCCTCTGCCACTCCCCCCCACTCTCTCTCTCTAAAAATAAATAAATACATCTTTTTAAATAAGCTAATTAATTAAAAATAAACAGTCGCCATATTGTTGCAAGCCTTTGGTTAATTTCCAAAGTCGTGAAAAAGTTGATTCTGAAAATTTTTGCCAGCATGCTCACTGCTTTTACAAAGGAGAATATTTTTGGAAGTCCTTACTCTGTCATTCTGGAAGTGCTTCGCCCCACCTGTTTGTGTACAGACAATTTTATTGGAACACAGCCATGCCCATTCATTTATATATTGTCTGTAGCTGCTTTCACACTACAATTGAAGAGCTGAGTAGTTGCAACAGAAACCATATGGTCTGCAAAGTCTAGAATAAGAACTATCTGGCCTTTACAGGAAAAGTTTGCCAACCTCTACAGTAAAGCAAGAAAATGATACAGAGATTGGAGGAAGTAAATTGCCATTATTCACAGATGAAATTATTTTGCATTTTGGGGCCCCTGGGAGGCTCAGTTGTTAAGCGTCTGCCTTCGGCTCGGTTCATGATCTTGGGGTCCTGGGATGGAGCCCCGCATCGGGTTCCCTACTCAGTGGAGAGTCTGCCTCTCTCTCCCTCCTCCCCTGCTTGTGTTTCCTCTCTCACTGTCTCTGTCAAATAAATAAAATCTTAAAAAATAAAAAATAATTATTTTGCATTTAGAAGTTTTTAAAATTTGTAAGCAACTTGTTAGAATTAATGAGTGCTTAACGAGATCGCTCTGCAGAACCCAACTGTTGGACTTCTGGAACCCACGAAGATAGTTTAAGCACATTCCATCCTACCTTTCCCACTGATTACATCTAAAACGCCTGGACACGATACAAAGACCAATGATCTGAGGATTCTGAAAAGTAAATCAGAGAAAATGGATTGGGGAGGGAAATCAAAGAGTGAAGTAACTGAGTTCCCTGGTTGGTTGGTTGGTTTTCCTCCATATTTCCCCATTAAACTCTAGCACATCTCAAATCCTGGCACCATGAAGAAGGTGAAAACAGAAGAAGCTCTAAGGAAAAAAGCCCTTTCTGACCAGAGAATCAAGAATGTGTTTTGCAGGACAGAGAACATAGCGGGAAAGCCCAATTTTTTCCCCCTCTGTTCAAGATGTCCTCTGCCATTCCACAGGCACCTAAACATTTCTCTCTAGTCAGAGAGTGACTCCTGTCATTGAAGAGGGCAAGGAACCCCCATATTCTTCTTTTTTCTGTTGCCCCTTCTTGCCGAGATGGACCCATCTGTAGGGAGTGCCTGATAGCGCAGAGAGACTAAGACCCTGGCTTTCTAGTGAGAGAACCAGGAAAGGGGGGCATGTCTTGGAGATTTAGACAGTGGGGGCGGGGCGGGGCGGGGGGGGCGGTGTCATGGAGAGAACGGAGCTGGGAAAAAGGATTCTTTAAATGTGTGCACAAAGTCCCAAGGCTTGAGTTATGCGTGCGTGGAACTAACCTGAAACAGCCTAGCAAGGGCCTTGAGAATGGAGGTCAGAAAGCTTCCTCTGTAAAGGGCCAGACAGTAAACATTTTAGGCTTCGTGGGTAACATACGCTCTGTGTCACATACTCCATCTTTCCTTCCTTCCTTCTCTCCTCCTTCCACACTCTCTCTCTCATACAAATATAAAAACCAGTTTTATCTCATAGGCGATCACAAAAACAATCCACAGGCTGTAGTTTACCAGCCCCCAGTGTAGACCACGACTAAGATCCCAAACTGGCCTCTGGGTAGTGCACACACACGATGGATCAAAATAGTACTGCAAAGGTTTTTAAAAAGGAACTTGTTTTAGAATCATTGCTCGGGGCACCTGGGTGGCTCAGTGGGTTGAAGCCTCTGCCTTCTGCTCAGGTCATGGTCTCGGTGTCCTGGGGTCGAGCCCCGCATCAGGCTCTCTGCTCAGCGGGGAGCTTCCCTCCTCTCTCTCTCTGTGCCTGCCTCTCTGCCTAGTTGTGATCTCTGTCTGTCAAATAAATAAATAAAATCTTTAAAAAAAAAAAGAATCATTGCTCAAAGGAGGTGGATCACAACTTCAGGTCTGAAACTAGCCACAGACCCAGAGTTTCATAACATAATACTCAGAATTCCAGGATAATCCAAAGTTACTCAACATAGAACCAGGAAATTTTCAATATTTCTTAAGGGAAATGATAATCAATGGATGCTGTATTAGGGTTCTCCAGGGGAAAAGAGGCAGTAGGATACATAGATCTAGGTCAGATACAGACATATGGATTAGTATAGATAGACATGAAGAGATTTATTACAGGAACTGGCTCATGCAGCCATGAAGACCCAGGAGTTCCACAGTCTGTCATCTGCAAGCTGGAGACCCAGGCAGACTGGTGGTATGATTCAGTCCAATGATCAATTGAGATGATCATGTGTTTTTTTTGTTTGTTTTTCATTTTGCTAATGTGAGATATTATACAGGTTAATGTTGGTATGTTGAAACATCTTTGCATCCCAGGAATAAATCCCCCTGGGTCATGGCTTATAATTCTCTAAACAGGCTGCTCAATTTGGTTGGCTAGTGTTTTGATGAACATTTTTGCACTAATGCTCATAAGAGGTATGTAGATTTCAATACGCCACTTGCAACTGTGGGTAGAACGCTGTGGGTAGTTTTCCTGTAGTGCCTTTGTTGGGCTTTAGTATAGGGTAATTAAGGCTGGCCTCATAACACAAGTTAGGAAGTGTTTCCTCTTCTTCCCTCCTCTCCTCTTAAACTGAGAAGGACTGGTATTGATTCTTCTTTGAATGTTTGGTAGAATTGACTGGTGATGCCATCGGGTCCAGACTTTTCTTTGTTGGGAGATTTTTAATTACTGATTTAATCTCCTCGGTAGTTACGGGTCCACTGAAATTTTCTATATCTCACATTTCAGTGCTGTTAGATTTTGTGTTTCCAGGAATTGTCCATTTTATCATTTTATTTAGGTTATTGTTGGGGAAGGTCATCCAGAAGACATGACCCCTGGTTGGCCCGTGGGCTGGACCCCAGCAGTTGGAGACTCCTCAGCCCCTCCCCTGTACTTGGATTATGAGTTCTACTTGCCTTCTCTGCTCCCAGTGGCTGCTCCAAGGATAGAGCCTTGAGATAATGATGTGGCTTTCAGACTGACAGATGTGACTGAATGCAGTTAAGGCTTCTATAAAAACTTGTAAAATGTGGCCGGTAGGTGTGGAGATCTACTCATCTCACAGTTGCCCAAGACAGGCCTCGTATGTATGTTCCCTGGCTTATTACACCTGCTACTTGTCAGACTGCAGTGGTCTCTTTCTCAGGCCTCTCCCTGCCCTCTGAAAACGGGGCCAATTTTGGAAACTCCCTAAGAACTTGTGAACCAACAGTTTTTCAAGTTGTTGGTATACTTCTTGTTCATATTCAATTTGCTGTGCATAATGTTCTCTTATGATCTTCCTGGAGAATGAGTAGAAATATCTCAAATTTCATTTCTGATTGTAGTAATTTGCATCTTCTCTCTTAGTCACTCTAGCTAAGTATTTGTTGATTTAGGTGACCTTTTCAAAGCGACTGGCTTTCATTGATTTTCTTGATTGTTCTTCTGTTCTCTCTCTTACTGATCTCTGCTCTAATCTTTCCCTCTACGAGCGGTGGGCTGTTTGTTCTTCTTTTTAGAATTCTGTAAGTTGTGAAGTTATGTTGTTGATTTGAGATCTTTTTTTTTTATGTAAGTGTTTATGACTATAAATATCCCCCTGGGTCCTGCTTTTGCTGTCTCCCATAACGTTGGATATGTTGTGTCTTTGTTTTCATTTGCCTCTAAGTATTTTCTCATTTCCCTTGTGATTTCTTCTTTGATCCACTGGTTGCTTAAACGTCTGTTGTATAATTCCCACAATTTTGTGACTGTTCCAGTTTTCCTTCTGTTGTAGATTTCTAACTTCATCCCTCTGTGGTCAGAAAAGACATTTTTTAAGAGGTCCACCTTTTCAAATCCATGGAGACTGACTTTGTGGCTTAACCTCGAGTCTGTCCTGGAAAATGTCCCCTGTGCGCTTGAGAAGGATGTGTATTCTGGTTTGGGGTAGACTGTTCCATATGTGCCTGTTAGATCTAGTCTGTTGGCTGTGTCGTTTCCTTATTTATATCTGTGTGGCTGCTCTGCCCGCCGTTGCAAGTGGGGCATTGAAATCGGCGGCAGCTAAAGTTGTCGAGATGTTTTCTTCTCGTAGTTCTGCCGGTTGTTGCTTCATATATTTCAGGGTCTGTCATTAGGTGCATAAGTGTTTATAATTTATATATTCTTGCTGCAGCAAGCCTTTTATTAACAGATCATGTCCTTCTCGGTCTTTCATAAACTCTTAAAAAAGTTTTTTTTTTTAAATGGTGGCTATTAATCAAAAGGACTTCTTAAATTATAAACACCTATTTTTTCTATTTAAAATCTATTTTGTCCAGTATAGCTACTCCTGGTCTCTTTCCGGTTCTATTTGCACGGAATACGTTTATTCATCCTTTCACTTTCAAGCTATTTGTGCCTTTAGGTTTGAAGTGAGTCTCTTATAGACTTGAGGATTCCCAGGAATTGATGAATCATTGTATTATACCTCTGAAACTAACCTAACACTGTATGTTACCTAGAATTTAAATAAAACTGAAAAAAAAAAAGAAAGTGAGCCTCTTTTTTTTTTTTTTTTTAAGATTTCATCTATTTGCTTGACAGAGAGAGAGAGATATCACAAGTAGGCAGAGAGAAAGGGGGAAGCAGGCTCCCTGCCGAGCAGAGAGCCCGACTCGTGGCCCAATCCCAGGACCCTGGGATCATGACCTAAGCCGAAGGCAGAGGCTTAACCCACTGAGCCACCCAGGTGCCCCAGAAAGTGAGCCTCCTATAGACAGTATATAGTTGGATTATGTGTTTTTATCCATTACACTTGTCTCTGTCTTTGGAGACTTTAATTCCTATACATTTAAGGTAATTACTGATGAGGAGAGACTTTTGTCATTTTGCTATTTGTTTTCTATATGCTTTTTAAAAAAATATTTTTTTTATTTATTTGACAGAGAAAGACACAGAGAGAGAGGGAACACGGGCAGGGGGGAGCAGGAGAGGGAGAAGCAGGCTTCCCACTGAGCAGGGAGCCCTATGTGGGCCTCGATCCCAGGTCCCTGGGATCATGACCTGAGCCAAAGACAGCCTCTTAATGACTGAGCCACCCAGGTGCCCTGTTTTCTATTTGCTTTATAGCTTTTTCTGTCCCTCGTTTCCTGCATCACTGTCTTACTTTGGTGTTTAGATGAACTTTGTAGGGAAATGTAGAAATTTCTCATTTCTTTTTGTGTAAATTCTATAGCTGTCTTCTTTGTGGTTACTGTGGGGATTATGTATAACATCCTAAAGTTATAACATTCAAATCTGAATTTATGCCAGTTTAATGTCAATAAAATGCAAAAACTCTCCTCCTTTACAGCTCTGTCCCCACCCCTTTCAGGTACTGGTGTCAGAAGATTACATCTTTATACTCTGTGTTGCAAAAAACCATGAACTTGTAGTTCCTTTAAATGCATTAGTCTCCTGCATTATGTAGAAAACAAGATTTGGAGTTATAAACCAAAGTTATCCTAGTTTTTACACTAATGTGCTTTTGGTAAATATATTAGTCTTTCTTTTTTTAAAATTTCACTATAGTTAACACACAGTGTTGTATTAGTCTAGGTACAATACAGCAACTCAACAATTCTATACTTTACACAAGAGTACTCATTATGTATTCTTTTTGAAAGACTTATTTATTTGAGAGAGAGTGAGAGAGCAGGCAGGGGGTGGGGACAGAGGGAGAAGGAGAGAGAGAGAGACTCTCAAGCAGACTCCCCACTGTGCATAGAGCTGGCTTCGTACTAGATTTTATCATCACCAACATATCTACCTTTAATTATTGAAATCTTTATTTCTCCATACATCTTCAAGTTACTGTCTAGTGACCTTCGATTTCACCTTGCAGAACTCCCTTGAGTATTTCCTGTAGAGCGGGTCTTACGGCCATGAACTCGCTCAGCTTCTGTGTATCTGGGGATGTCTCCTCTTGTCCCTCACTTTTGAAGGATGGTTTTGCTAGACAAAGGGTTCTTAGTTAATAGTTTTATTCTTTTGGCTCTTTGAATACATTGGCCCACGGAATTCAAAGTCTCTGATGAGAAATCTGCTGATAATCTTACTGAGGAATCCTTAAGGGTGAAGATTCACTTCTCTCTTGCTTCTTTCACGATTCGCTCTTTGCCTCTACCTATTGAAACTTTGACTGCGATGTGTCTCGGTGTGCGTGTTTTTTTGAGTTCGTTTTACTTAAAGTTCATAGAATGTCTTGGAAATGTATATTCATGTCTTTCATCAAATTTGGGAGTTTTCTAGCTATTATTTCTTCAAATATTCTCTGCCCCTTTCGCTCTCTTCTCCTTCTGGGATTTCCATGGGGTGTAGGTCGTTCCTTTTGATGGTGCCCTGTAGGTCTCTTGGCCTCTAGTTACTTCCGTTCAATCTGTTTTGTTTCTGTTCCTCCGCCTCAATCATTTCCACGGTCCTATCTTCAGGTTCACTCATTCTTTCCTCCTGCCTGCTCAAATCTGCCTTTTAATCCCTCGGTGAATATTTCATTTCAGTTGTTGGGACTTTTTAGCTCCAGAATCTTTCTGGCTTCATCTCCTTGGGTTTTCTGTCCTCTTATGGCATTGCCATTTTGTCACATACTGTTTTCTTGACTTCCTCCATATTGTCCTTTAGTTCTCTGCACATCATTAAGACAGATGTTTTAAAGTCTTTGTCTGGTACATCTGCCTTAGGGCCATTTTCAGGGACAGTTTCTGGTGAATTATTTTTTCCCTGTGATCAGGCTGTATCTCCCTGTTACTTTGGTATGCCTTGAGATTTGCTGCTTTTGTTGGTAAGAACTGCACATCTGTATCTAATTGTGTGATAAGTCTGGAAATTTATTCTCCCTCTTCCCCCAGATTTTCTGGGTTTTAAAAAATTATTATTGTTTATTGTCTTTGGTTTTTCTTTTTTTTTTTTATGGTTATAGGTTGTCTCTGTGCTGAAGATCAAGCAGAGGCGTAAACTCGAAGTCTTCTCAGATCTTTTCCGAGCCTTTCTTTGGGCACACTGGTCTTTCTAAATTTCCCCAAATATGCAGTTGTTCTGAATATCTGAGGGATTTCCACCCCCTCCCTGGCTCCCACCATGTATGTACAGGCTGCTCCAGGAATATGTACACAGCTGCCTGCCATGGATGGGGTGGGGATAGGTAACTGCTACTGTGCTATGAGCTTAAAGTCACTGAAATCGACTGCAGTCACAAAACTTTTTTAGAACTACTTTACTGACATATAATTCTCATGCCACACAATTCACCTGCCAAAAGTGACAATTCACTGACTTTTAGTCTATTCTTGGCATTGTGCAACTATCAGGACAATTAACTTTAGAACTTCTTACGATTCCCGCCCCTCCCCCCCCCCGCCAAAAACCATACCCTTTAGCCATCATCCCCAATCCCTCCATACCCTCTGGCCCCCCAGACTACTCATCTGCTTTCTGGCTCTGGATTGGCCTGTTCTGGATGCTCTGTACAAATGGAATCACACACCCTGTGGCCTTTGTGTCTGGCTTCTCTCACTGGGCGTCATGTTCTCAAGGCTAACTCATGTTATGGTAGGTGTTGATGCTGCTTCTGTCCTATGGTTGAATCCTATTCCATGGTGTGGATGGACCACATGCGCTGTATCGTTCACCCCCAGATCAACTGCAATTCACCATCTAAGCCTTCCCCTGCAAGCTGAAGCCTTCAATAGACTCCAGAGCCCCAAAATACTTTTATCAGACAGATCCTGTCCAGTGTAACTGTTGTCTAGGTGGAGAGAGAGATTCCTGGTGCCTCCGACTCCACATCCTCCCAGAGTCCTCCCTGTCTGCCACCTTGAAGACTCAGTGTCACAGTGGCCTTCCTGTGGGTACAGATGGATCCGAGTGTTGCAAGGGGTAGACTGCAGCAGATGCTTTTTGGTGCCCCGTGTTACCCCCCCCCCCCACACACACATACAGCTTCCCTCTGATGGCACAGCAGCTGGGCAGACAGTTGTAGGTGAGCTCAGGCACACGGAGAGTGTCCCATGTAAGCCTGTGACATGTGTCTTTTCCCATTCTGGCTCAGGCTCCTCTCCAACAAGGGCCCGTTGAGTCTATGAGCAAACACTGCAGGCAGAATTATGAGAGAGAAAATACTCCCAAGGGAAACACTCAGCCACTGGGGCACAGGTGGCAGTGGATGAAGGTTCCATTCTCTTTTCTCCCAGAAAGACAGTTCTGGAAGACATTCTATACTCTTTGCAGGGGGCCCTATGGCATCAAGCCCCCCATTGCTGAGAGCAGTTAATCTGCTGCTTTTCATCTTTTCCCCAACATTCCCCTCGCTCCTTCTACTTATTTCCTGAGCTCTCAAATAAATTCCCAAGGCCTTGTCTTGGGCTCTGCTTTGTGGGCAATACAAATTCAGACACCCCCTAATCGTGGGGTCCTGGGGGAAGGGGCTAGGATGGCCAGGGTGGAAGGCAAGGCCCTTCCAGCGTTTAAAGAGGCTGTCATTTACTGACACATAAGGATGGGACAGGCCGCCAGGACACACTAGCAGAATACTGGCTCTCATTTTCAATTGAGACAAAGTTCCAAGCTTAGGACATTACCTACAGGCCTGAGACCCAAGCAAGTAAACCACTGACAACTAGTTCTTTCATGCATTCATAAGGTTCCAAGAGAAAAAAATGATGGTTTAGGTGGTTATCTTGATTGGCTGGGCCTACCTCCCTGGTGTCCAATGTGTGCAAAGCAGGTAAGCAGTCATCTTTTTACTAAATGGGGCTTTTGCCAGAAATCTTATTGTGCTTGGTCTGATGGCCAGGTTGTGCCAAACATGACATATGATGCTTAGAGTATCAACCATGACAGTAACAGAAAAATGACATTCGTGGCCACTTACCGAATGCCAGGCACTGTGCTCAACACTTCAGGTGCAGTATCTTGTCTGTTTAAATGCCCTCTGGGTTCACCATCAGCTTTAACTTCCATTTTCTGGATTAGGAAAACGAGAGGCTGAGAGAGGTTAAGTAGCTTGCCCAGGGTCACTCAGCAGTCAGATGCCAGAGTGAGTATTCTTACCCTCCCTCTGCCCCTGAGTTGCCACTGTGAGTTCTAGTGCCTCACTTGTGGGGGTCTGGTGGGGTGCAGGCAGGGCCCTGGGAGACGGGTTCATCTCTGCACACTGACTCCAGTGCAGGGCCCAGTTCCGAGCATCCACGGGCCTGTGTCCGCTTCTTGAACCTGTGCATGCACAAGTGAGACCAGCCCCCGGCCTCCCTGGGTGATTCGCAATAGCCTTGAACTCTGCTCTGGATCAGGCTTTCTCAATGCAGATGAACTGCTGTTGATGTTCTCTGGACATAATTTCCAGAGAGACAGGATCATTTGGAAAGTCATAAATACACATTCAGATGCACGTGATGGATAATAAACTCGGCTCCAACGAGTCACTTGAGTCTCCATAAATCTTGGCTGCATTTTCTTCCCTGGTGCCTGTAAATCAGGCCCTTCTCCTCCTCCTCCTCCTCTGTCTTCTTGGCCGCCCCTACCTGCCATCCATTATGAGGCAGGTGGAGCATCTGACAGCGGCCCCACATGCTGCCCTTATGCCCCGGTGCACATCCTGTCACCGTGCTGGGGGACCCATGCGTCTCCCCACTTTAGGCCTCCTTTGTGCTTTCAGCCACATATCATGGTTTACACCAGCCTGATGGGGTTTAAACAACACGCAATGTTTAAAAGCAGGCTGTAGCTGTTCCTCGCCTCCCTCCCCTGGGCCTCGGCCACAGAAGGCTTTTTCCAACATGCCAACCATGCAAGAAACAGGGAAAACCCCACAGGGGTGTGGAGCCAGACATGGTGGGCTGAAGTGGTTCTGCAATGGGATTTCAGCCCAGTCCCTTCTCTGGGCCTCAGTGCATTCATCTGCAGGATAGGTACAGTAGGCCCTACTTCCCAGGACTGTTTTACTCTGGATAATCGTACTCCGGTAATCAAATCAGAGAAAGCCTCAAAGCTCAGTTCCTTGGGGCGCCTGGGTGGCTCAGCCCTTGGGCGTCTGCCTTTCGCTTGGGGCATGATCCCTGGGTCCTGGGATCGAGCCTGGCACTGGGCTCCCTGCTCAGCGGGAAGCCTGCTTCTCCCTCTCCCACTCCCTTGTCTGTTTCCCTCTCTCGCTGTGTCTCTCTCTGTCAAATAAAGAAATAAAATTAGGGGCGCCTGGGTGGCTCAGTGGTTAGGTGTCTGCCTTCAGCTGGGGTTGTGATTCTGGGGTCCTAGGATCGAGCCCCCAGACGGGCTCTCTGGAGCCAGGCGGAGAGCCTGCTTCTCCCTCTCCCACTCCCCCTGCTTGTGTCCCTCTCTCGCTGTCTCTCTCTGTCAAATAAACAAAAAAAAAATCTTAAAAATAAAAAAAGCAATAAAATTAAAAAAAAAAAACAACCCTTCAGTTCCTTAACTAAACACAAAAGTTTAATTTTTTGACCTGCAGAGTCCTGCATGGAGTTTTTCCTCTACCTTAGAGCTTCATTATCTGGAACACGTGTCCCTCCGCGACCGCTGCATCCGAAGAGAGAGAGAGGAGCAGACCGCCTCGCACGGAACCGCCGCAAACCCGGAAGTGAGGGGGCGGGGTCCCCTTGCTCCCATCCTATTGGTCAGAACTAGTCACATGGTCCCGGGCAAATCACAAAGGATGCTGGGACATGGAGAATCGCCTGGCTGTTTGGGAAGCGTTTGCGTTTCTGCCCGAGTGGTTTCAGATCACCGCGTCAGAGAAGTTTCAGATCCCCTGTTGACCGTCCCACCCCTGCCCCGAACCCCTAGGTGCCCCATGGATCCTTCCCAACCTTCTTAATTTCCTTCTATGTAAAATGGGACAAGTCAGGGACACCTGGGTGGCTGTCGGTTAAGCATTGGCCTTCGTCTTGGGTTATGATCCCAAGGGCCTGGGATGGAGCCCCACAAAGGTCTCCCTGCTCAGTGGGGCCCTGCGTCTCCCCCTGCCTGCTCTGCCTGCTGCTCCCCCTCTCTCTGACAAATAAGCAAACAAACAAAAAGGGACAAAGAGGTCACTCTGAGAATTCCATGGTGGTTATAAAGGGTCCAGAGCTGGGTCTTGAATAGGTGCTCAGGAAGCGGGGTTCACAGAGGCTGTGCCATTTTCTGTCATGTAATGCACTCTCTGAAGGCCAAGCTCTCTCTCCTCCACACTTCCACCACCCAGCTCTAGCTGGGGCTGGCACCTAACAACATCCCTGGCCTTTCCAGCCCCTGGACCCTCTCAGCCTCTGTTTTGGGCTTCATTAGTCAAGAGAAGGAGAGAAAGGTTCCTGCTCACAGGTGGCCCCCACCTGCAGGAAGCCCTCTGTGATTTCCCTGGCTCTCGTGAGTGTGGGGAGAGAGTAGGCTACTCTAGGTCCTCTGCACTGTGGATAGGGAGGAGGCAATCTGGCATAGGAGGGTCTCCCTTGTCTGAGGCCTGCCCACTCCCTGAACAGCCTCCCATAGCTAGGCCATGTGGTTTCAAGACTGGAACTCCTCATGCATGGTCTACCCTCCTTGTTAAGCATAGAAGCAGTGGGGCATGGTAAGGTTGCAAAGCTGGATACATAAGAGGGCAGACCCTGGTGTGGCTGGAAGAAACAGACTGATAGGATACCCTCTGGTACCAGGGCAAACTGTTGGAGACCCCTAGGGCCACCCCTCCCAGGGCTGGAGACAGCTGAACTAAAATGAACCAGCCTAAACTGTAGGGACAGATGCCCTGAGTTCTAGTCTTTGCCTGGCTGCTAATTTAGCACGTGTCCTTAAGCCAACCCTTTCATGCCTGGGCCTCAACTTGCACATCTGTAAAATGGGGATCATATTCATCCCGCCCACCTCACAAGGTTAGCTACAAAGCACTGGAGAAGGGGTTCTGTGTGGGGGTAGGGAGGTGAGGTGTGGGAGAGCCAGAGGGAACCCTCTGTTGGGATCTAAAATCCTCTCAGTGACCAGCTCTGGGCTGGGGCAGCAACTCCAGCTCCTCTGGAATCCAGACAGGGCCCAGAGGTCAGCACTGGACAAGCAAGGGGCTGTTGTTTCTCTCTCTTTCCTCCCACCCCAAGGGTGAAGTCTGCTGCTTGTCCCTAGTGGAACTCTCTTTTTCCATCTCCCATTCTCAAAAGCACCCATAAAATGCCAAAAATAAACACTGTGCATGGCTTTCATTTGAGGAGGGTTTGTCTTTCCTCTTTTATTACTTCTTACCATGTCATACCAGCCTTTCATCTTTATACACCCGGGTCAGTGACCCTGGGAGGCAGGCCAGAGGCAGTGTGTCTGAGCCCCTTCAGTCAAAGGAGGACTCACTTCTTGGAATGCTGGGGTAACCACAAGGGGCTGCCCGGGTGAGGCAGCAAATGCTGAGCAGATGAGGGAACACTAGGCCTGGGTTTTGAAGGATGAGTAGAAGTTCATCAGGTGGAGAAAGTGACATGTGGAGAGCACTCCCAGCAGGTGGGGGCAGTATGTGCAAAAGGGACAGACTGGCTTGTTTCAGGACCAACAGGAAATTCAGCAAGGCTGGTTATCAGGGTGCCTGAGGGAGGGGAGGGGGCCCAGAGAGGCCTAGAGGGCTGGTGTAGAGGCCTTGAATGCCAGGCTAAGGAGGCCAGACTTTATCCCAAGGACCAGGGGAGCCAAGGAGGAAGGGAAGTGAGGTGGGGACGACCAAAGACACCTCCCCACCAGGGCCAGTCTTTGTCACATCGCTGTTTCTTCTTGTGTTGATGGGAAGTTGAAGGTGGCAGGGTGACCCATCTCCTCCCCAAACTCGAAGGCTTGAAGGACTCTAAAAGGAGCCTCCATATAAAACGACTCTTTTTAAAAAAGTCAACATTTCCGTGATTTTGTAGAAATTAATCAGGAACACATGTGTTCTATTTTTCATAAATTGCATGAGATCAAAAGGGAAGGAAAAATCTCTTAGGGTAAAAGACAATGTGAGTCCCATCACCAGCTGAAAGGCCCTTCCTTTCACCCAGCATCCCCTGTGTCCCCCAGTGGATATGAGCCCCAGGCTGGGCGTGGGCCACGGAGGGGGCTCAGACACAGCCCATACCCGGGGTACTCACAGGCAGGCGGGAGCACCAGCCATGAGGGGCGATGGCAGTCATTGTGACCCGTGCTGGGAGGGAAAGCCCAGAGCTGGGGGAGGCCAGGGGAGCCCAGCCGAGTAAGGGAACAGGACAAGGGACAGTTGGAGAAGACATGAGATGTGAGCTGGGAACAGATTAAGATTGCCTTGAATGCACTGCTGAAGAATCTGGATTCCCAGGCGCTTTCCCCCAGAGTGCTCGAAGGACCGGGGCTTGGGGCCAGAAGCTCCGGTCAGCCTCCCTCTTCCTGTGAGGCTTCGCTCCAGTCTCGAACCTCAACAGGCTATCTGTAAAATGGGACAATAATGAGGCCTACTTCCTCCGGCGGCGGGGGGCTTGGGGCTTGTGAGGGGCTGGGAACAGGCGGGGACTTGCTTGGGCCTCCTTCATACAGCCTCATCTCTGCTGGCCTTTTCTGGCCTTGACCTCTGTGGGGGTCACAGCCAGGGGCAAGAGAGGCAAGAGAGCAGTCCCTCAGGCCTCCACCCTGCCGATGCCCAGCGCGTCCGAAGGCCCAGGAATTCTGCAGCAAAGAAGAGGGGCCCGGGCCTCCTGGGATCCTGACTCTCCTGCGTGGATCTGGGATGGAGTGAGGTCAGGAGGCCTGCGCCAGACTGGGGCTCTGGGGGCCCCTTTTAGGCTTCAGCCTCAGTGCACCAGATCCAGGGCTCCCTCCCTGTCTCCCAACCCCCACCCCGGGGCCCCCCCACCCCGAGCTCCACAGCACCCAGCCTGCCACCCCGCCCCCCCCCCGAGGTGGGCGCTGAGCCAGCCCTGCGGGCGGCGGGGAAATAATCCGGCTAGACGGGCTGCCACCTTGGCACGTCCCGAGGCGCCCGGGGCCGCGGAGAGCTTCAAAAGGAAAATTAATGTCTCTTACCAGCAATTAGAGGAAATTATTTAGATAGAAATCTTGTTTTATATCTCCCCATTCTTGTTTTTCAATCCCAGCCTTTGATTTCTTTCTTCGGCGGGGATTCTCAGAAAGACACCGAAGCCTGGGCCGTGCACCGGGGCCTAATGAGCGCCCGGGCACACCTGGCGTGGCGGCCTCGCCCGTGGAGGCAGCTGCCGAGGCGAGGTACCTCCTAAACCCAGCCCTGGGGTCTTCCAGAGCGGCCAGCGGCCCTTTGGCAGCGAGGGCCCAGCTCCCGGGGTGGGCAGTCGTGGGTGGGCCTCTGCTCTGGCTGCCCGGCGTGTGGCCCTGGGGGTGGGGGGCGCCCCAGTTCGTGGAGTCTGGGGGTGGCGTGGTGCCAAGGGCAGGCCTGAGGGGCAGGGGTCCGAGAGGCAGCCTGGCTGAGGGCCCGCACCCTTCTCCTGTCAGCAGGGGGACCCCCCCTCACAGCCCTACCCTTCAGCATCTCCCCGCTGCGTCAGGTGAGGTCCAGAGCCCTGCAGGTCCATCCCCCCAGCTTCCCAGGCAGAGCCCCGGGCCCTCCACTACTCACCCCGGCCCCCTTCAGCTGCCCACACTGCCTGGCTTGTCCCAGACCAGAGCTGCTGCTGTGGGTCTGGGTCCCATACGGCCTGGGCCTGAAATCAACGGCCTGATCTGCCTCTACCTGGCTACCTCTAGCCCCTCCTTCCGGGTCCGGCCCTGCCTCGCCTCCTCCGAGCCCCTGAGTCACATCCCTCCCGCCCCCAGAAGAGTTGGAGCCATCCACGCTTAGCCCAGGCCTCTGCCCTGATCCCGTCAAGCTATTTATGGGCTCGGGAGCGCCTCCAAGCCGGGGAGACGATCTCTGCATCTCCCAATCCCCAGCCCTGGGTGGCCCCCAACTGGCTTTGGCAAATGACAATGACTGCCTGAATAAATGAATGAATCGGGGGATGAATGGAGCTTATTGGGAAAGCCACCAGGAGTAGAATGACAAGAGACTCATCTTGATATGTCTCTCAGTCACTTCCTCCCTGTGTGACACGGAGCAAGTCACTTTACTTTTCTGAGCCTCAATGTTCAATTCTGTAGAATGGTGCTAGCTCTGCCTACACCACAAAGTTATGAGGATAAAGCAAAATAAAGAAGTTGAGATGCTTTACAGTTGTATTAAAACCATGCGCCATCCCTCCTTCCCTCCTTCCCACCCACCTGTCTGTCCACTGACCCACCCATTATCAACTCCTCCGCCCGTCCATTCAATCCATCCACCCACCTATCCCATCACTCATCCATCCATCCATCCATCCACACTCATCTGTCCATCTGTCCATCCATCCATCTATCCCTCCACACTCATCTGTCCAACCATCTGTCCATCCATCCATCCATCCACATTCATCTGTCCAACCGTCTGTCCATCCATCCATCCATCCACACTCATCTGTCCATCCATCCATCCATCCATCCGTCCATCTATCCATCCACACTTATCTGTCTGTCCATCCATCTGTCCATCCACACTCATCTGTCCATCCGTCCATCTGTCCATCCACACTCATCTGTCCATCCGTCCATCCGTCCATCCACACTCATCTGTCCATCCATCCATCCATCTGTCCATCCACACTCATCTGTCCATCCGTCCATCCATCCATCCATTCACGTATTTACCTTTCACGTAATCACTTAACAACCACTCACTGAGGTGTCTTATGTGCCAAGCCTGTGTTAAGATCTGAGGGACCGAGGGGGCTCAGGAGTAAAGACCTGCCTCCAGGACCACTTCCCAGGGAGAGGTCGGCAGCAGCAGCAGCAGAGAGGCGTAGGCAGGAGTTGAGGGAGCAAGGGGGAGCACGAGTCTCGGGATCCCCGCCCCAGAGCACCTCTGCTTCTTACCACCACCGATACATCCTCTGCTCTCAAACTCTGCTTGCTTTGGGAATCCTGGGACACCAGGAACCCTTCCACCAGGAGTGCACCTGGAGGGCATGGACATGGAAGTGGAGGCAGGGAGGCAGGACACCTAGGCCCAGAGAGGTTAAGCCATGACTCCATGAGTAGGAAGCTGTGGAACTAGGATGTGGGCCCAGAGGCACATTCTTAACTTCTCCCTTGTGCTGACTGGTCAATAGCCAGTCAACCTCAAGTCAAATGCCCAGAAAAGTGCCAGTCATTGGCCATTCAGCACCTGCTTACATACTTCCCCTGACAGAAACCTCACTATCTTCCCAGGCAGCGAGGCTTCCTCCATGAACAGCACTGACTGAGCTGGAGGTCCGTGTTGGCCCTGGTTCTGGCCCTGGACTCTGCATATTCCTGCTGTCCCAGAATGTCCCGCAGGAACCCAAAGACAGTGGTGGTATCGCTGAGCCTTCTCTTCCCCTTCCTGCACAAAATCCTTGTCCATCCCTTTACCCTCTCCCACTTTTTCTCTACCAGAAATCTAGGTGGAGCTTGCATCCCCCACCACAAGCCTTCATTCATTCCCTTCTGCTCCAGAGGCTCTGAGGAAGTCCCTCTAAGAGCCCTCCCACCTGGTGTGTGGCTGAGACCCACTTGTCCTTCTGCTCCCTGGGCTGGAAGCATCTTGAGGGCAGGGATGGAGCCCCAGGGGAGGCATCGGAGCCCCTGCACCCCTTGCTGAGCGTTTGGGTAACTGGAAACCCAAGGGTGCAGAGTGGGCCAATCACTGCACACTTCCGTGCTAAGCACCGCCCCCCCCAGCCCCAGCTCCCCACACTCTGCTCCCCCATCCCGGGACCAGGGATGCAGAGAGATCAGGGCTTCCCGGACTGATGGGCACATTCAGGGCCAAGCTGGAGCTGCCCCCCCACCTTCCCCTGGCCTCTGGCTGGGCAGGAGCGGCCAACAGAACCAGCTCCCATTACCAAGCCAGGTGCTGACAGCCGGGTCCTGGAGAACAAGAGGCCCTTTCAGGGTACAGGGCCGGGCGGGCCTCACGTTCAGGTGCATGATCTCACCTCAGAGAAAGCCAGCGGGCCTGCCAGAGGGCCTCATAAAGCCTTTGATGACCCAGCGTGGAGGACAAAAACCACAGGTCCCCAGGCCTCCCAGGCCTGGCCCACGCCCTGCTCCATGGACAAAGGGCTGAGTCCCGAAAGCAACGCAGACGGGTGGGACCGCAGGGTGCTCGGACAGACGCAGGGTGTCTACCCAGATCCTGCCAGCAGGGCACCCTCCGCTCTCACTGCCTGGGACACAGCAGCCCGCCGGCCCTGGCACCAACCGAGGTAGCAGCGGCTCCATCTTGGATGGAATCTGCCAGAACTGCTTAGCCTGCCGCTCATGGGAGGCCCTACTTTCTATGATCTCGCAGGACGTGGCCTGGAAGCCCAAAGTGACCCAGATGAAATGGAACTCAGATGAACCCAGAAGGGCTGCCCTCTGCCCTCTTGGCATGGCTTCTTGGCTCTACCCGCAAAGAGGTGGGCAGGTGTCTCTGGCTTCTCCAAGTCCTCCTGCAGCAGAAGGCCAGGACCAGGTGCACACCCCTCTCACTATGCCCGGCCTCATAACGTGTCCAGTGGTGGCCTCTGCCATCACTCCATGGCCAAAGCATGGGCCTTCCATCTGTTCCCCGGAGGAAGGCTATGCCACGGGGCGCTTGTGGGTCCCCACTGAGAATGGCTCCTCAATGCCCTCGGGATAATGGCCCAGCTCTGGATGAAGGCCCAAGGCCCTGCCACCTGACCCCAAGGGCTCCTCCCAGCCTCAGGGCCTGCCTCCCCACCGCTGGCACCACGCAGCCTCGGCTGCCTCCCAGAGCTCCTCCTGCTCAGGCCAGCCTGGATCTTCCGTGCTCAGGCTCCTCCCTCCGCCCCCCGCAGCGAGAGCTCCTCTCTCCTCTAGGCCCCCGACTGCACAACGTGCCAGGGACTTTGATGGCTGTGCCCACTGCTCTCCGCACAAGTCTGGTTTTCGGAAGGAAGGCTGACCCACCCCAGGAGCAGAGAGATGGCAGACTTGGAGGACAGATGGCCCAGGACATCCACGGCCTCAGTGTCCTCATCTGTAGAATGGGGATCCTAGTACCCATTTTTTTTCCTCCCAGGTGGAGACAGGCCTGAACGTCAGAATGGAGGTCCGAGGGCTACTGAGTGTCAAAGCCTACCTAGCAGGTGGCCCAGTCCCCTCGGCACCTGGTGACGCGGAGCTCACCCCATCACGGGCAGGTTTGCATAGAGACGGCTCCCATCCAGAACTGCCTCCTCGGATGATGGTCCAGTGAGGGTCCTCAGCCCCCAGCCAGGGCTACTCGGGGCCCAGCTTGATCTGTGGTCTCATCCCAATGTTTCCTAAGCTGCATAGTGGGTTTCTGGGGGTGCCCACTTCCCTTTCCATTTTCTTTGGGTGTGCTCAAGCCGGCCCAGGCCTCCAGCTTTTACAGCAGGCTCCTGTCTGCCAGCAAAAACTTGACAGAGCTTGGGGGTGGGGCCGGAAGGAGAACCAGTAATTACCGAACTGATGAGGGCATTTCTGGGATGGGTACAGCACTGAGCGGGAGGCCCACAGGGAACGAGCCCAGGCTAGATCGGGATGGTTGTTCCCGGCCCCTGAGCATGGTGGCTCCATCCCTGGCCCTTCCAACCCCCACCGTGGCCCCTGTGAAGCTTGCTGCTCTCGCTGGGGGACCAGATGGCACAGACAAGGCCCTCCCCACTGGAGGTGTCTGGAGGCCTAGAACAGTGTCGTCAGCTAATCCAGTGCTCTGATGGGCACAGCGAGGGAGGCAAGGAAAGGGTGAGGGAGTTCTAGAGCTGGAAGTTGTGGGAGATACAAAGTAAGCCCATCTACAGACCCGGAAACCGGGGATCACAGAGCAGATCACATGATGGATGGTGGCAGGCAGGAGGTACACCCCGAAGAGATACCCCCTAGACTTCTAGCTGAAGTCATTGGAGCTGCCCGCCTTGAGCCAAGGGTTTCGGCCCCAGGACTGGGAGTCTTACGTGTGCCTGTCCAAGGTGCCTCTACCTGCAGCCTTATTGGCCTCGTGGTAAGAAGCAAGGACCGATGGAGGAAGACTGCCCTATTCAAATCCCAGCTCTGCCACTTACTGGCTGTGCAGCCCTGGGGCAGTGTCTTGCCCCCTCTGGCCCCGGTTTTCTCATCTGTGAAATAGAAATAGTGGTAGGCTGCTCTACTTCCCGTGGTCATCGGGAGAGTTATTATGTATGCGCGCCTAGAAAGTGTACCGCGTGGGGAATACACACACTCAGCGTATGCTGCCATCTTTAACAGGAAAGCAAGATTTGAAGAACTTAAAAAACTTGCCTTGTCCTTCATCCAGAAATCTGGCAGCCAGGACTCATAGTCTTGTTTGCCTCCAGATTGCATTTTTAACCTTGTGCCCATGGCCTGGGGGAAGCTGGGACGGGGCATGACTGCTCAGCTGTCGGTAGATGGAGCTGTGGAGCCATAAGGACCCACCTCCGAGCCTAGGGCATAAGTTGTTCCCTTATCAGGTCCAGCACTGCAGACTGGGGTCCTCCCAACTGGGGTCCTCCCAGGCCCCGGGCCATACCCTAGACGAGGTGCTGCCCTAGAAAGGAGGTACCGCTCACCCTGTTTCTCTGATGAGGATTATTACAAGGACCCAGAGACATTAAGCCCCTGGCCCGAGGTCACACAGCTGTAAGATACTGGGGATCCCGCACCCCAAACGCACCCACTGAGATCTCCAGCCCCGCCCTCACGGGCCCCAAGAGGCCACAGTTACTCTCTGGAGCTTGATGGGAACCAGGCATCCCCCTTCTGCCCCCACCATGGCTGGACATTCCAACAAAGCTGAAGCCGCCAGCTTTGAAGTCAGAGCTAAGCCCCAGATTAGGGTGGCTCCAGGCTGGCCTGTCCCTCCCAGCCCCCTCGCCAGGCCCACGCCCACGGTTCCCCTCAGTCCGGTGTCCTCTTGGCACAGAAAGATCTGGGGCCCAGAGAGGGAAAGGGTTGCTTAGCAAAACAAAGCCCCTCTCCTGAACCCCTCTCCTTGCTAAGGAGTCCCAGCCCCCTTCCCCTGACATGCCACAGGTCTCACAGGCCCCTACCAGCACCCAAGAGGTCTTGTGCTAACATGTTGGCCCCCTCCCTGGGCCCGTGTCCATGGGTAGCACCTACCTACCACAGGGTGTAGCACCTGTAGCCCCAATAACGCGTCTTGGACAGGAGTGTGATTCAGGGGTGTGGGGCAGACAGAAGGGGGATGACCGTGGAAGGTCTGGAGCTGGGAAGGGTTACCCCTCTCTGGGTCTAGCTTCGTTGTCTGTCCATAGGGCACTTTGCACCTTCATGACCCTGGGGCATCCTTCCAGCTCAGCCTGTCACCGGCTCTGCGATTCTAGTTGGGTCATACCCACAGGGAAGCCAGGCTGGTGTGTTGTGGGGGGGGGGACACCCCCTGCATGGCCAGGCAACAGGCCAGGGGCTTTATGTACCCCTATCTTTCTGTCCCGAGGAGCGAGTTGGCTTCTAAAAGCCAGCCAGCCCCATCCCTGCCATGTGGTCGCCAATGGTCCCAACAGAACCACGGCAGAAGACCTGATGTCCTGTCAACTCCCCATCACTGAACAGGCGCCAGTTGAGCTGTGAGCCTCGCTAAGCTGGGAGATACTGGGGCAGAGGGGGCAGGTAGGAGAGAGACAGATGCCAAGTGCCCCAGAACGCCATACCAGTGGGACTGAGCTGGCGCCTGAATCACCCAGAGAATCTGGCTTCAAGACAGTGAACTCGGAGCTTCCGTGCATGCCCAGCAAAAAACTCTCATGTGGCTGAGCGCCCATCTGTCTGTCTATCTGTCTCGTCTGCCAGCAAGCAGCCACACTCCCTTGGCCCCACCCTACTGGATGGAGCCTTTTCTGTTCAAGGGGATTTTGGACTCAAGACCGAAAGCTAAAGCTTTCAGCACTGGGATTTGAGAACGCATGTTCCAGTGAGTTCTGGACTGTTTGCTTTCCAAAGAGTCTCTCAGTCTCTCCTCTAGAATTCACCTCTTTCCCCCAAACCTCAGTGATTCCCACCCCACATTTACTATTTCTGCTCTTAGGTATTGTCTACCTTGGTTGTTTTCCTTAAATTGACTCACGGATATACATTCCTTCTGAAGAAAGCGCTTCTAAAAAGCCTTGCTACCAAACGTGAAAAGCTAGTTCCACACGCCATAAACAGGAGATGACCACAGAAACAGAGAGGGTGTTGCTCGAGTCTAGCTGGGTGCTGGGTCTGAAGGAAGGCCCCTGGCCTAGGATCTGCTTCCTGCTGGTTAAGAAGGGCGACCGGCTGGTCGGAGCCTCGCCAACATCCAACGGAGCCTCTCTGCGTGATGTAATCAGGAGTGGACTTCTCCAGAAAAAGACTCTCTTTTTTCTATTTTCCACCTGGAGGCCTGTCATCATCCTCTTTGTCTGCATTCCCCTACTCATTCTTCAGGTTATCACCTCCTCCAGGAAGCCTTCCAGGCTAGATTGGTCTTCTCCTCTGTGCTTTCTCAGTTCCATGGGCCTTTCCTGACTTCTTACTTGTCACCTTGGCTTATTAAATTACACTTGTGCTCATGTCATTCCCAATGACATGGAAGTGTCCTTACTCCTAGGACACAGCTTTACCATGGCCTACACGGGTAGCCTGCTGGCTGTCCACCCGCCCCTTGCCCATCTACCCCTCTATCACCTTGAGTCCTTCTTATCTCGTGATCTCATTGCGGGCATCTGCCTTCCCCTGGATGTGGGCTCAGCAGGGGTCCAGATGAGATCTGTCTGTCCACCCCTGGATCCCAAAGCCTGGCCTGTGTGAAGCAAGGAGCCATCCTGTGAGGTTAACACTGCCATGAGCTTCATTTTCTAAATAGGGAAACTGAGTCACAGCAAGGTTAATGACCTTGCCCAGAAGTGACAAAGTTCGGAGGCAAACTCAAGAGATCCAGGCTGTGGAGCCCCCCAAAGTCACCAGGACCTTCGCCCTGGGCAGGGTTCTTTGTCAGGTGAGACTTAAAGGTTTTATGTGTGAGACACACAGGCACTGACACTTAGGTGTCCCCAGAGGCCCAGCCTAACCCTCAGCCAGACTGAAGGACAGCTGGACTGAGCACATCGGGGGCTCTCCCCGCCCCCACCCCTACCCCAGCCACTTCCTGGCTGTGAAAAAGATCCAGAGACACCCCCAGGGTTGCCACGGAGATGGCCAGCAGAGCCCAGCAGGGTCCCTCCAGCAGCCAGGGGCCAGCTGGAGGGGGCCCTCCTCTCCCGTGGTCAGCAGAGGCTCCCGGGAGATTCCCCGCCCAGCCGGCTCCAAGCCCCTGGGGTCCGTCCTGGAAAGACCTTCAAAGGACTTGGCCATTCTTGAGCGAGCGCCAGGAGGGAATCTGCTCTCAGAGTCAATTTAGCCAGCCGCACGGGTGGAAGGAATTTGCCGTTTCTCTTAACAGCGACCCCCTCGTGATTTTATGGGGGCCACTGTCCGAAGGCCCGGGCTGACGGATCACAGTGGAAAATCAGATGCCAAGATCTAGGCGGCTCCCAGGGCTAATTACCCTCAATGAGACCCAGCTGGCTGGGGGAGCCGGCGGGGCCAGAGTGGGGCAAGCATCCACCCCCCCTGCCCCCTGCACCCAGCTCCCTGGGGACGTGAAGACTTACCACGGCTATGCTTGGGTTTGCTGCCTGTCACCTGCTGGGCTCAGGTTGGGGCCACCAAGAATTCCCGGACGGACAGTCTGGCCAGCTCTCGAGATGGGTCACCTTCCGTGCAGCACAGCTAGGTGGACCCAGGGATGCCCACAGCCTCGAGGTTTTCTGCTGCCCTGGGGGCTAGAGTTCCTGAGACTCCAGGGACCATGGGATCCCATTCTGTTTGGGGGGGAGACTAAGTCACAGATAGGGCAGGCCCCATGCAGCCCTGGGGATGGATCTGGGGATGCTGCGGGCCCTAGCTGTGACTTCTGGCCCATAGTGTCTTCTAGAAGGCCCAGAGCCCACAGCACCAAAGCTGCCTCCGAAGGCCTCATGCAGTATGGGTCAGCTCTCCAGGCCTGCTGGAGCTGGTTAAATGTTTCCCAAGAGTCTTTGCAGTGCCAGGCCCTGTGCAGGGTGCTAGGGGTACGAGGAGGGAGAGAATCCACCCTGATCCCAGACTTAAAGCCCTATGGGAAAGGAAAACCCTACTTACATATCCCCAGCAAAAGTGCTGGGTGCCATGATGAGGCGCTGGAGGGGGTGTGGCGCATTCTAGGCAATAGGAACTGGAGATGAGAGGCGGGGCTAAAAAGAGAAAGCTGAGTGGGGCCGGTGGGCAGAGGAGGGGGTGTGCCAGGAGAGTGTGCCAGGCGGCAGGAGCAGCATATGCAAAGGCCCTGTGGCAGGAAGAAGTGTCTGGCACTCAAGGGGCCAAATGAGGCTGTGCAGCTGAAACCCAGAGCCAAGAGGATGGAGGTGTAGGGCAAGGTTAGGGAGGCCCTGAGTTCTTGTACCTTAAAAAGCGATCCGAGATACGACTCAGGAGACATGATGAGTCCATCAACACTCACACACACTGCTCCCGATTTCTCTCTGGCTTTCAGGAAACTCAACCCCCAACCCAACTTCCTGGAGTAGAGGAAGATCCAGTGGGACCTATCTGGCAGTCCTGTGGGGCCACACCAAGTGTCCCTCAATAACTGGATGGAAAGTCAGAGAAACTAAAGGCCCCTGGTTGTGGGCTTGGGTCAGGGGCAGCCAAGCTCACCAATGAACCTCAGTGGAAGGAGAGGGGCCATGAGCCAGCTAAGCTGTGGAGACACTGAGAAAGGCAGAAGCCAGTGCCTTGGAGCCGCCACTGGCCCCCCACTCTGCCCCTGCCTTCTTCTCCCTAGGCCACCAGAGTCTATTCACTCCCATGCCTCTGGGACCAGAGCCCATTGAGGACAGAGGTGGGTGTTCCTGGTGTTACCGATCCTCTCTGGGCCCTGGAACAGAGTGGGTGTAAGTGGTCAGATGTCTGAAGGACGGAGGAGTGAATGGGCCCCCAGTGTCTTCTCCTGAGCTGCACGGGGCCCCTCTAGCCTTCCTGGCTGGCCGCCCCATGTCCTTGTAGAACTGGGTCACCGCAGGGCAGGCAGAACTGGGTGTTATGGAGCCAGGCCTCCCAGAGCTATGAGGCGGGCCAGCAGGTGCCCATAGTGTCTGTTCCCTCCAGCTTGGCTCTGGTCTTGTTCCTCAGGGCGTAAACAGGTCTGACAAGTTCCTCAGCAGCAGAGACCTTGATTTCCAGGAAAGCCAAAGTCTTAGAGAGCAGAAGGAGCAAGGCCTGGGCGGAGAGAGAGGGCTCTTTTGGAGTACTGCTCCTCTCAGCCTTAGGCCTTCCCCAGCCCCTGCTCGCAGACTTTGCCCTTGTGATCTGAGCTGGGGAGCTCCAGGCTGATGGGCACACCTCTTTCCCCACCTCCTCAGAGGCAACGAGGAGCTTAGGAGGGTAAGGGACAAGGAAAGGAACCTTTCTGTTGTGGCCCTAAACTCTGTTCCTAAACTCTGTCCCTACCCCCACACTATGCTGCATCAGCTGGTAGTATGGGGTAGAGCTTATGGGTGCAAAGCCGGGCTGCCTGGGTCCCCGTCCCAGCTCCACCAAGTGACCTTGGGCAAGCTCCGTGCCTCCCTTTCCTGTCTTACACTCATAGGGCTGAGATGTCTAAGAGCATGTGCAGACCTCAGCCTGGGGTCCAGCCCTTCAGATCCCACGTTTTTGGCATTTTTCCCACCTGATCGTCTCCCCCAGATCTCGCCTCCCAGCCTGCTGACTGCCCATCTCTGCTTGGTCCTCCTCCTGCTCTAAGGGTTCAGGGTTACTCCGTGGTCTCTTCTGGTTCCACTGCTGGCGATCCCTTCACAGGCTAGCCCAGGCCCTGGCTCCCAGAGCCCTATATATGGCATCCAAGGGCATAGTGCCATCAGTCGCCAAAGCCATGTCCCCACGGCTCCCCCTGATGCCCATCACCTCCAACCTATCTCCTGACCATCCTGTCTTCTCTTCCCCTCCCCCTATCCTCCCCAACTTTTTCTCTTTCCTATTTCTCACTCCTTCTTTTCTTTCTCTTTCCTTCCTGTTGGGATAGAACATAAATATAGGAAAGGGCATTAACTGCTCAATCCTTAATGGTACCGTCTGATCACCTTTCATGTCTACACCTGAGTACTGGCCACCAGATCAAGACATAGAGCATTTTCATCTCCATAAGTCTCTCTCATGGCCCTTCCCCATCCCCAGAAATAGCCATTATCCTGCCTTCTATAAATTAGTTTCACTTGGTTCGGAATGCCATGTAAGTGGAATTGAAAGGTACACACTGAGACATGAAGATGGATACCCACCACTCTGATCAGTTCATCCTTTCACAAGGGGGAACATAGTCTAACTCCTCTAAATCCTGGAAGAACTGGCTATCTATAGGCAAAAAAAATGAAGCTGGACCCCTACCTCACACCATAGACAACAACAACTCCATAACCCTCAAGATGTCCTAATGTCTTAAATGCAGAAGCTGAAACTATGAAACCCTTGGAAGAAAGAATAAGCATGAGACAACCTATAAAGGAAGTGAAAAGACAACCCAGAGAATGGGAGAACGCTTTTTTGCAAATTATGTATCTAAAGAGCCTAGTATCAAAATATATAAAGAACCCTTACAGCTCAGAAAAAAAAAAAGATAAATAACCCAATTTAAAAATGAGCCAAGAAGCTGAAAAGACATTAAAAAAAAAGAAACAAAGAGATAAAAATGGTCAATAAGAACATGATAAGATGCTCAGCTTCATCAATCGTTAGAGAAATGCAAATCAAAAACAAAATGAAATGCCACTTTACACCCACTAGGAGGGCTATTTAAAAAAATAAAAACAAAAACAGTGGGGCACCCGGCTGGCTCCGTTGGTGGAGCATGCCACTCTTGATCTTGAGTTGTGAGTTCAAGTCCCACATTGGATGTAGAGCTTACTTTAAAAAAAAAAAAAAAAAAAATTAAAATATAAAAAAGAAAAAAAAAAAAAAAAAAACAGTGCTGGTGAGGATGTGAAGAAAGTAGAAGAACCTCGAACATTACCAGTGGGCATATAAAATGGGGCTGTCCCTTTGAAAAAGTGCTTTGAAAAGCAGTTTAGCAATTCCCAAAAAAGTTAAATATAGAATTACTATATGACCCATCAATTTCATCCCTAGAAGAGAATCAAAAAACATGTTCACGCAAAACTTGCACATGAATGTTCACAGCAGTGTTACTCATAGTAGCCCCAAAGTGGGAACATCCTTACTATCCATCAAGAGATGAGTGGATCAACAAAACATGGTCTAGCCATACAATGAAATGTTATCCAGCTATAAAGAGGAAAAGTACCACAACACAGACAAACCATGGAAACATTATGCAAAGAAGCCAGACACAAAAGGCCATATGCTGTATGACTCCATTTATATGAAATGTCTAGAATAGGCAAAT
>PISX010001601.1:132684-189927 GCA_004024625.1 Mellivora capensis | reverse complement strand
TTTGCGGAGCATAACAAATAACACGGAGGACATGGGGAGATGGAGAGGAGAAGGGTGTTGAGGGAAATTGGGGGGGAGATGAACCATGAGAGACTATGGACTCTGAAAAATAACCTGAGGGTTTTGAAGGGGCGGGGGGGCGGGAGGTTGGGGGAGCCTGGTGGTGGGTATAATGGAGGGCACGCATTGCATGGAGCACTGGGTGTGGTGTAAAACTATGAATTCTGTTACGCTGAAAAGAAATTTAAAAAAATATATTAAAAAAAAAAGAATAAGTGCAGAACTTGGAAATACTATTATAACTAAAAAGTAAAGCCCAGGATCACATAATGCATAGACTTACATTGTGTGTGTTTTTTGTTATTCAAACTTAGGGAAGCATTTTTTTCCACTCTATTTTCACATGAGTTTTCTGAAAAATGAAGGGTTTCTGACTTACTTTCCATTGAAACAAAGAAGAGGTAAGGACACTGGTAAAATATTCATCATAACCAAGAATTTGCCACCACAGGGCCGTCTGGGCACATTGTCATAGTGCTATGTATCTAGGTAGAATTTGGACTGATACATTTTGCGTTCCAATTTTGGAGGTAACGTTCTATCCCTTCTGTGCATTCTTTGATACCAATTTGGCATTTTTCAATGCTGCTTTGCCAATGGCCCAAGTACACAATATGCACTTAAACTGGTTACCTCCGCACATTTTTAAATATAGGTACCGGGGCACCTGGGTGGCTCAGTAGGTTAAGCCTCTGTCTTCGGCTCAGGTCATGATCTCAGGTTCCTGGGATCGAGCCCCACATCAGGCTCTCTGCTCAGCGGGGAGCCTGCTTCCCCCTCTCTCTCTCTGACTACTTGTGATCTCTCTCTCTCTCTTTCAAATAAATAAATAAAATCTTAAGAAAAAGAAAATATAGGTACCATCTTTAGGCATAGGGTAAGTTTGGCTGGTTGTCAATCTTTATTATTTTTTTCTTTTTGAAGTATTGTTGACATATAATACATTTTAAAATTTTCTTTATTAATGGTCTAATATGAAAATTACCAAAATTCAAGATAACCTTAAAATATGAAATATTTATAGTTGTATTAAGCTTCACATTTTATAAATACTATATTAACTTCGTTTTGGTTTACAAATCAGCTTATTTGCAAATTGAATTCATTCTTACCATCACAGGTTGGAAGTGGATGACTCCACCAGTGGTTTTTTTCACATAGAAGAGGCTCTTCATGGCTCAGCCTGTATCCCGGATCACAACTAAAGGAAACAGTAGAACCTATGGAGAAATCGTGACCATAGCGACGGCCATGTACAGGAATGCCAGGGTCCAAGCAAGAGTAAGTGTTCACTGTAACACCTAGAAAACAAAGAGAATATGATAGAGAGTAAGTTTGATGGATTCAAATTTTCCAAAATAAATTCCTATTTTTTGAAAGGACTGGGAGTTATGGTTTTCACAAATAAATTAATGTGCCTATAGCTTTATTTAAACAACCAGAAATTGTCTAACAAATTTGTTTTGACATTTTTCACTCACAAAGCCCCTGTTCAGATCACTTTATTATATAAGAACCTGATGAAAATGTATAATTATCTAACAAACTTTATACTGGTATAAATTATATGGATATAGGGGCACCTGGGTGGCTGAGTCAGTTAAGTGGCTGACTTTTGACTTTGACTCAGGTCATGATCTCAGGGTCCTGGGATCAAACCTCAGGTCAGGCTCTGGGCTCAATGGGGAGTCTGCTTGGGATTCTCTCCCTCCCTTTTTTCTGCCCCGCCCCTTGTTTTCTCTCTCTCTCTCAAATAAATAAATCTTTAAAAAATTATGTAGATATAAATACATACAGATATATGAAAGTATGAGTGCCAGTACCCTTCTAAGTAAAAGGGTACAACTGCTCCAGTGGCTACTTGTCGGGGTTTTCAACAGTTTGCCCTGTACCTGGTGTCTCCTCATGATAACCTTCCATGTGACTTATAATGTCTAGCTGAATCTACACCATGACAATGCTTTTCCCTTAATAAGATGTGGTTTCCCAACATTGGCCCTGTTGAGTTTTTCTCTGCCCTGGGGTTGTCCTGTGCTTTTCAGTATGTTTACCAGCATTCCTGACCTCTACCTTCTAGGGTCATGACAACCAATCTCCAGATATTGCCAAATATTCCCTGGGATGTGAAAATGCCCTAAGTTAAGAACTGACATATAAGGTAAAATAAATAATTATCTTCCTCTTCCTAAATGAAAGGCTTAAGCAATGAATTACTGTTGCTCTTATATTCCAAAAATACAATAATTAGCATTTTCAAATTACATATGAGTAAATCACATTCACAAGAGAAACTATTTATTTGTATTTGCTATCCAATTTTAAAACAAAGCTAAACAAAATACTAAAAACATTGTAGTTCAATTTGTAAAGAGACAAATTATACATTTTTAAATATATTTATCAAACATATCCATTTCATTTAAGTGTTGTTTTTAATTAGAAACTAAAAAATAACAAAATCTTATCTTCAACACAATTACTTTATTTAAAAAAAAATTTTTTTTCAACACAATTACTTTAATGTGTTATATTCTTCTTCTCAATGTGACCATTTGTCTTCTAGGTATCCAAGGCTTTGAGATCCTTGTTCATCTTTGAATCCCTCTCATATTTTTCCCCCCACAAAATATGTCTGAAATATGTCCTCATTGAAAAGCACCATGTCATTTATTACTTCTCTTACCCTACCCAAGGCCTTCCTCACTTCAGTTCTGTAATACAAACAGTGCTGTCTCCCCTCTCTTTAGTATCCTTCATCTCCCATCTTTCGTGGATATAATTTTGGACACATATATCCCTAAAATATCTTATTTCATTGTTTTTGTAGCCTACTTTTCATGGCACCAAGTTCAAAGTTATCACCTAGAGATTCCAGACTTCCAAACTGAACTATACTATTTGTAATTTCCACTATTTCTCAGTAGTTATCTTTCCTACCAGTCAAGTTAAGTTTCCTTATTAGTTTTATATTTTATTTCACTGCCACAAATACACTCAATCATCCCTTTACTTTATAAAATCTTCTCAATTTTTACCAGACAAGCTTAGATGCGCTCTCCTTCAAGTCATGATGCTTGGCCCATAAATAACTTTTCTTTATCCAAAACTCCTATTTTTTAGTGAAATCTTAAGAAATCAGGGAAGTGTGGTCTTGAAGAAATCACATAAAATGTAAATCATGGTAAAAACAAAATCAAACAAATGTAGTTCTCCAAAAGTGATTTTAATAGTTTCAGATTATTCAGAGTAAAGGTCAGTGAATAGTAGTACAAGTTTAGTCATTTCATTTGTCCTTGTCTCTCTAACTGACAGATAAAGTAAGAATGCATTTCATGTCTTTTACTGTACTGTATACATCTACAGTCACAGAATAAGTCCAAGGAGATACTTCATAATTATTGACAAGCAAATAAATCAAGGCAATGGAAATGCTTTCATTCCTCTACATCTCCCATATGTATTGACTTTAAATACAACAACCATTATTTAAATAGTATATTCTCTTGGATGTCTTCCATTTCCCAAGTTGGAAAAAAAAAATATATATATACATGCATACAAAAATTATGTCTTTGGAGATGAGTATCTGTGTCTACAAATTTGTTCCATATCCATTTACAATTTTATTATTTTATATATTATTTACATTTCCAAGAAGACTTAACTATATTTGTATTTAAAAAAACACAACATAATAAACAGAACTTTTTCTTGGGAGGGGGAGGGGAAAATAACTGTACTGAAACAAAAAATGGGTTATGTTCCTAAATTCTAGTCCATGTTGTTATTATTATTTCTAATATATTTTGAAAACTATGACTCTTATGTTATCAGTACAGTTTTTGCAATCTCCCTGTTTTGAGAGAAATTCAATTTGGGTAAATAGCACCCCAACAAAGGGTTGCAATGAAAATCTGGAGTGCAAGCAGTGGTAGCCGTGCAAATAATCCTCCCCATCACATTTTGGTCTCCCAGAAAAATCAAGTTTTCTTTTTTAATGGATTTAATTTGAAAAAGAAAGAAAGAAAGAAAGAAATTCACCAAATACCAAGTACATATTTAAAGTCTTAATTAGTATAACAATTAAAATTTCATTCTACTGATTTGGGGGTTTGTGAATGGCTCATTTAAAAAAAAGATAGTTTGGTTACCTCCAGCTGGGGAATTCACTAAGTAACAACAAAAAAGAGGTCTTTGCTTCTTTGTGTTCCTGAAAAGAAGGGGCTTGTGATGTTAGAGATTATTTCATAGTTGTAATCAAACCACAACACTAAATAGAATAAAAATGAGAGGAAGCAATCTCTTATAATTGAATTTAAATAGAACTTTACTGCCTTTGGGCCAGATTTGACCCAAACCAACATTCAGTGTGTCTTTGATCAACCACAGCCTCTCTAGCTCTCAGCCTCCACTCTGCCTTTTTCATCATTAGCCTCCAATGGTAACTTCCATCTTGTTACCAAAAGTCTATGGGTGACAAACTTTCTGACTGTAACAAAGACGCTCTGTCTTGAATAAACTTAGGCTCCTCTGAATCCTTTTAACTGGACCTCACCTGTAGCCCATATAGTCCAGTTTTAGCAGCAATCCTCCTGGGTCAGTTTACTGAAAGTCCCCCTCCCTTGATATCTACTCAAATTCCTTATTCCCCACCCTCAATATCTTCTCACTCAAGCCTGCCTTCAGCAAAAATCCTGCCTGGTGGCTTTAGTTGATTCCTCCTACCTCTAATCCTCTGTTCCTCTTAGCAATTTCTTATCCACTGATTCTGCCGCCCCTGACCCAGAACACTCTGCTCATTGGCTATAAACTCCCACCTGTAGTCAGAGTTGAGCTCAATCCTTCTCGCTTTATAGGAAACCTCATAATAGTAAAAGACTGATCTATTGTTTTAACAAATATCTGAATAATTTCTTTTATAATAAAGATATACATTTGAGCTTTACTTCTCATTTTAATTCCTCATCCGATTAGTTTTCAAAGAAAAAAAATATGAGCTATCATTCAATGATGACTTACTGCAGGTTAACTATTATAAAAACACATTGCATGTATTGTGATTTTACTTAATTCTTAAAATTGTCCTATGTCTGACATGTGATCAAGACCACACACCTTGGTTGGTGTGGGACTGAATGTGATTTGTTAGGTTTAGAATATAGCAATGGATTAAAGGAAAAGTACCTGCCCTTCTGTAACATATTGATAAAAATTAATTGCTGATAAGAATTAATTTTGAGATACATTGCAAAAAATGACTACACTGACTCAACTTCAACACATACATGTTAAACTAAAAATCTCAATTAAGGCTCTTCAGTGCGTTTGAATTCCTGAGTGTGTGTTAATCCTCTTGTTACATTTTACAATAATGTTTAGGAAATATACTCCCATGCCATAAAGCTCTAACTAAAAAGAGAAGTTAATATAATTACATAATATTATAGATAATACAATCTTTAAAAGAGTAATGACTATATGTTTATTATGGTTTTAAAAGCCCATGAGCCCATTGGTCAAATCTATTGAAAAGACACCAAATATGGAATATAAAGCTATAAATTTTAAATGCAGAAATTTTTCTTGAGGGGGCAAAGGGTGTAGGAGACTTGAATATAAAAAGAAGTGATTTAATACCTAACTGTACTTGATATAAAGATGTCTTGCAGTAACCCTCTTAAATGTGCTATTAGATCCATTTCATCAAAACTGCTTTTCATGGAAAGATACATGGCAATGTATGTTGAGATTCAAATGCATATGTGCATGAGTTTATATGTATACATGAAATACAATATGCCCATACATGTATAAGTACGTCAAATGTTTGTAAATAAAAAACTTGTTTCTATGTATACACCAGAATCAGATTATTTTTAAATATCAGATGTATTTTAGATTTGTTTTAAATAAAACTATAACCTTTTAAGTGAGATTATTTTAAGTTGATTGCAACACTGTGAATTACAGCTTGTTTTAATATTTAGTCCTTGATCAGTTATGTTAGTCATATTTGAATATACATGTATGTACTTTACTCCTCAATGTTAACATAATTTTCAATATTTTACACAAAATAATGAAACTGTTTTAAATGGAAAATGTGTGCAATTAATGTGAGTAAAATATAAAAGAATAAATTTATGAAGTATGTGTTAAAGGAATCTGTTCATATACATCTTATATTGATTGTTACTTTTATTGGCTTTTCAGAATTGTGCACAAAAAACTAGTACATGGGGCACCTGGGTCGCTCAGTGGGTTAAAGCCTCTGCCTTCGGTCAGGTCATGATCCCAGGGTCCTGGGATCGAGCCCCACATTGGGTTCTCTGCTTAGCAGGGAGCCTGCTTCCCTTCCTCTCTCTCTCCCTACCTCTCTGCCTACTTATGATCTCTGTCAAATAATTAAATAAAATATTTAAAAAAAATTAGTATATGAACTCATTGTTTAAAATTTGTTGTCTGATACTTCTGAGATTTCCTTAGTATTTCCTTTCGTGATGTTGTTAGATAGATATTGTTGAAAATCTTTTGCAGAATTTACTAAAACACATACCTTGCAAAACATTAGCATTGTCATCAGTCAAGAAATTTTATCTTCTTAATAAATCTTGTAGTTCTTTTAGTGATACAATTATAATACCAAATGTAGGGAAAAGAGAATAGGGAATATTTTGGCTTTACTTACTTTCATAATGAATCTTGAAACCATTATTAGAACGGCTGTTGTCTGTTGTAAATAGAAGGTATATAAAATTACTGCTACTGAATAGAAACTGGGGCACTTGTGTACCATTGTAGGATCCAAGCAAGGGTGACAGAAGATTTGGTCCATCATGCACTTCCAGAACATCATAATTCAGTTCAGTCTGAAATCTAGGATTAAGAGACACATGTGAAAATATATTTATTAGGATAACATTATAAGAGAAATAATAATTTAGATTGCTATTTAAATGACTAAACTTTTTACAATTTTTATATTATCAT
Source organism: Mellivora capensis (assembly GCA_004024625.1). Lineage (NCBI taxonomy): Eukaryota > Metazoa > Chordata > Mammalia > Carnivora > Mustelidae > Mellivora > Mellivora capensis. Next base: position 182,877 of record PISX010001601.1, on the reverse strand, counting down.
TTTTCTTTAGCTTATCTAATATTATACGTATCATATAAGACCTCATCATGTGCAAATACCTAAGTTGTAAGCTCTTATTCTTATGGAAAATTATCATTAAAGAGGTATGTGTATATATTTGTTGTTTATAAATAAGATTTCTTTCATATATGGAGTATCCTCAGTAAACAAATGGCTTTTTTCATTAGCCAAGCATTTTGGGAGTCACCTTTCTTTTACCTTCTTCATTTTATGGAAAGCTATGTAATTCATACTTATCTTTAATCTGTTAATCAGATTCTCATCTTACTTGTATCTATATTTCAAATCTGACTTCTGCTTTATGTTGTGGTCTTTTTTTTTTTTTTTTGGACAAATCTACTTTGGCCATTAAAAACTTGGTACAGCTTCATTTCTAAACAGTGGTCCTAATTATGAGTAGGTAATGATAATAACAGTGATGTAGTTGATGTTCACTAAGTGCGTGCTTTTATCTATATTCATGTATCCAAAGTTCATACTAACCCTGTAAGTTAGCACCTATCATCATACTCATTCTTCAAATAAGAAAACTGAGGCCGGAAGAACTCAAGTAGTTCAAATCAAGTCTTTCCATCCCTAACCACTATACTATGCAATGCTATGCTGGTTGGTTTTATTTTTAGATTTTTCGGGGCAGTTACTGCTAATGTTTTCAATTCTCTTAAAAGATGCATATTTTATAAATGCAATCAACACAGAGCCGCTTGAACATGCATAAAATATTATTAATAAAATAGCATTTTAAATGTTATTTAAAAAGTACAATTGAAATATTTTTCAATCTGTACCACTTTTACACCTTGTTAAGCAATATACTTATTAAAATGAATGAATTTCATAAGCTTATCTTGGTTTTTATTTTGCAATATGGAATATATTGCATTGGTCTAAAAACAACTTTTCCAAAATAAAATTTAGAATAGGAAATGTATAGGAACACATTATGTCCTGTAAGTAAATGATCAGACAATTGTACATTGTGAATCCATTATTTGGTTGTTTTGTAGTCAGTCTATTGTAGTATTAAAATTGGAGTTTCACTTGGTTAGTTGATCAGCTGATAATAACCAAATTAAAATGCACAGAAGAGTCAGAGATTACTTTGAATTGAAACATAAAGAGACAATTCTTAATAGAATAGCAACATTAACGGGTGATATAGAGAACACTGTTCAGTAGGAGTGAACCCTTAAAAAGAAAATGATCACAGATTTGCCCTAAGGAACTATAAAAATACATTAGAGTAACAAGGGAAATGAATTAGGTTTACACAATAATTTTAATTTCTTTCATTTTGTGTTTCAAGATAGTCATATACATCTCTCATAAACTGCCTCAATCTAGTATTCATTTGTTTATGACATTAAATTTATTGTTTATCATAAACAAATGCTGTAGAACCACTAGATGATATTAAAAATGAAATTGAGCCTAATCTTACTCAGTTTTTGTTGTCTTTAAAAATATTCTTGATGGATGTAATCCAAAGCCATTCTGACCAAATTGAAATAGTCCTCATTAATTTAAAAGTTTTAAAAAAAGTGGCTATCTGGAAGAGTGATACTGATAGTTATGGTCTAGGAGTTGAGGACAGGAAAAGGGATAAAAGGATGGGCTTAGGATGATTAATAGTAAATGAGTTCATTTAGAAACTGCCAAATATTGAGAAAATTGAGAACCTGTTGGAAGAAACAAAGCAAAATTCCTCTGCAGATCTGAAAATAAGACTTGTAAACTTTTCAGCTATGTAAGAGATAAGCAGTGTAAAAAGCACATATGTTCTTTGGCATTATTATTTTGCTTTGTGTTTGATAGGAAATTCAAATTCTTAAGATTTCATTGACTTAAGGTATTTGAGACAATTTCAAGGAGCCAAATAGTAGCTAATATATTTGTGTTTTTTTTAGGTTTTGCTTGTTTTTGTTTTTGTTTTTGTTTTTTACCCCTATAGATTAAATCTAGTTAATTGTTATATTTGAGAATATAGGAAAATGGCTATGCTATCATCTTCATTATAGTATTTACTTAAAATTTCATTCTAACCCAATTAGTTTAAATTATTCCTGGGTATAAGAAACCAAGTGGCATAATTCAGTAATAAACACAATTCATTATTTGGAACCAAATTCTATGAAAAAGTATTCTCAGAATGACAGAAACTATTAAAGAGCTGGCAACCAGTGTTCTTACAAGAGCTTGATAAATCAGAAGGGAATTAGGTTTTTCAAGATGTAATTCTTATTCAATACTTCAGATATCTTATTTCTTAAAACAATCTTATAAGGGAAATGAAACACAAAAATATTATAGGGTCAGTAAACAAAGAAGTGATAGATGTGCATATTTCTAATTTCAAGGTGACTATTTTATGCCTCTAACCTAATGGATATACCTCGTGTTTATTTTTTAACTTGAGCAAGTTCCTTGCTCACTGCTTTGTGACTGAGCTACTCCGAACCATGTGATGGCTCTTTAAGATGTGTATTATTTTAAAGGGATCAATTTTCTGACAAAACACATGGGATATGGACAAAGCCTAAAGCAAAATCTCATACCCTTAAGGGATCTTTAGGAAAGAAGAAATGTAGGAGGGTATTTATATAATTTTCCTTTCAAATAGCTCCAACTCAAGAATCTTATGGGTATGTGTGTATGTGTTGTGTGTATATAGGAGGGAAAGGTAGATAGAGGACTCAAGCCCCCAAACATTTCCATTTAGAACATTTTTTTTAAAAACAGAGTTTTCATTAATTTTAGTTATATAAAGTAGAATTCAAAAGAAATATACTAGTATAGCTATGCCCTGTATATTCTAAAATAGTGAAAATAACATCAATACAATTCTTAATGTATTTCTAGTTCTTGATTCTTCCCGTGTTTGAGTTAATTAACAAGGAATAGTTTCATATATATATATGTGTGTGTGTATGTATGTGTGTGTATATATACGTACACACATTGGTATCATTGGTATCAAGAAGGTGAAAGAGGTTCATAATTTGCTTCAGAGGGTGACTTAGGGATTAAGAAAAGAGGCACAGTTGACAAGTCTGGCTCAGTGGTGCTCACGGGAAGAAGACAAAATCTTTGGACCCTGGGAATCATTTCTCACCCCAGGCCTGTTCTGGCTGACCTACAGAATTGTTTATTGTTGCTGTGCACAAACCCTAGCATTGAAAAATCACATTTCAGTGTGACTCTTGCTTACATCCTAACTTAAAGGATTTGTGTCACAGTAAGCAGATAAGAGAATAAGAAAGTAGCAGCGTAAAAAGTGCTAAGTAACTATATTTAGCAAAATTAAATTGGATTTTTGTCTATTTAACTGGCATTACAGTTTATAAACATTGCTGAGTTTTGTTTTTTGTTTCTTTTTTTGTTTGTTTGTTTTTTATCAGGAAGGGAAATCTGGGATGGTTTAACTTAGAATACAGGCTATAGAATGTACATTAATTCACTTTAGAGAATTCTGAAGATATCTGCCCATGATCAGCAAGCAGCAAAGAGGCCCATGTAACTGCCTATTAGTAGGGATAGAACATACATGTTAAAAACTTTGGACAGGGAAAATGTGTCTTCAAACAAAAGTATAAGATCAAAAGTCACAAGTATGGTGCTCTGAATGATGAGCACTGCTTTGCAATCTGCTTCTCAAGTTGGCAACTCTAGATCGCCTACTTAGGGCTGAGAGATATCATGTGTTATTTATTCATTTCATGATGGTTAATGACTCTCATTAGCAAACCAGGAGATGCTTTTCATAAAATAATGTACTTTGTGTTAATAAAACTTAAACTAATTTTCTAGTGATACCATTTTATGCTTATGTGTAGCTTTAAATTGAATATAAAATAATGAAAATAAGCTATTTTTAAAGTTGTCTACCACTGGAGTCAGCTGGGAGGTGGAGAAAGAGTGAGTTCTTAGGAGAACACTAATCTTAGATTAAGGAAAAAAATCTAAATTTGCAAGTTTGTAAAGAAAAACAAAATCCACCCCCAGTCCCAACCCCCAACATCACCCACTTGGAAGCTCACAGAAACAAACAGTTAAATTGCTCTGCATAATAAAGTAAGAGTAGAAGTTTACCCTGCTTTATACTGGAAGGAGTACTGAGAGGTAGAAGAAGGGTTGAAGATCCTGGGTGTGGACAAGGCCAGAGGCAGTGAAGAGTCTGGGATAAGAGAGGGCACTGGAGAGATACACACAATCATTCCTGAGATGGGGATTACCAGGAAAAATTTAAGACAGTGCAGTAATCCTCTTTGGTTATCCCCTGTATTAAGGTTTTTGTGAGAAGGAAGGACAGTGATACAAATAAGGAGCAGCATAAGGAGTTGAGGGAGGGTAGCAGCCTCCAGAGCTCACAAGTGAGATGAGGCTAAGAGGAGGATTTCAGAGCCAGAAGTAAACAAAAGCATCCCAGAAGTTCTGAAATTTAAGGAGAGCCCACACTTTCCTCTGCATATAAGATGAGGCTCAAGTATTTTTATTTAGATATTGAAGGGTAATGATATGGTAAGAAATATATGGGTGACAGATGTTATAAACTATGGGAGTGTAATACATTTTCGATTGTCTTAACATCATAATACCTCATACAGAATAATGTTATGTCCAAAACAGGAAGTATTAAAATTATGTACTTGTACCTATAATAATGTACTTATTTAAAATGAATCAGTTATGATAGAAAAATATGCTAATCCTTCAAGTGTGACACTAAATTTAACAAATAGGCAATAAATTTCTCATTGACATGAATAAATATAATTTTTTAAATTATTAAGCAATATAATCAACATTATTATGTTATATTACATAATCCGAACCAAATAGAATTAAAGTAAGTTTGGTTAATTTGGGTCCCACATTCATGGAACACTGTTATTTGATGAACATTTTATTCTGAATACATCATATGCTTTTCTCTAAAATTGCTATGGCAACACAGGCTATATCATTGAATAAAGGGTATGGTTTCAACATCATAACAAAAAACTCTGCCAAAGCATTCTAAATATAAGCTTTTAAAAAAGTGTGTAAGTCATTGTTATGGGCTGAATTATATCCCTCTAAAATTCATATGTGAAGTCCTAACCCCTAGTATCTCAGAATGTGCCTATATTTAGAGAAGTGTCCTTTAAAGATATAATTAAGGTAAAATGAGAACATACAGGTGGTCCAGCATGACTGATCTCCTTATAAGAAGAGAAAATTCAGCAACAGACACACACTGAGAGAAGACCAGGTGAAGACATAGGGAGAAGACAGCCAACTACAAGTCAAGGAAAAAGGCCTCAGAAGAAACAACCCTATTGACACCTTGATCTCAGTCATCCAACCTTCTGAACTGTGAGGAAATAGATTTCTGTTGGTTAAGCCACTTGGTCTGTGGTATCTTATTAGACAGCCATAGCAAACTAATTCAGTTGTAGTAAAGTTGTGTAGGCCGAAGTAAGGTGGGATGGCCTCATGTAGAAATGTTTAATACTTTACAGCTGTCAAATAGAATTTGTTTTCTTCTCGAGTTTTAACACTAGTATGGATAGATTAATTCAATGAAGAACTTCTTGAATTAGGGAAGGATCATGTTATATTTGTAAAATTCAATCAGCATAATTCTGCTATGTTTATGTTTTCTATGTGAATATAATGCTTACAAAGTTTCCTTTTTTAAAATAAAGGGATGGAAAGATGATGGGAGTTGACAATATAATTGGGAAATTATATACATACTTCCATTTCAATTTGTAAATAGTGATCCAATCACAGACCAGAAGCTTTAGTCTTTTAACTTTTTAATATTTAATATTGTAACCTTTCATGGCATAGATTATTTGGTCACAAAACTATTTTTCCTAGGAAAAAAATGCTCAACTGGCCAATCATTAACACACATTAATTTGACATAGCCTTTTTCCTGAAGGACTTGAGGCTATAGATATGCAGGTGGTATGCTTAAGTGTTTTAGGCTGTATTACAGTATAAATGCAAATGTGTTTATAGCACTTTGCCATTCAAAATACAGCAGAACACAGAGGCCCTTTAAAATCAGGACAAGTAAACTCATTAAGTTAAAGGTCACATGTTCTTATCTCAGTAGTGCATATAGGTATATAAAGCATATGCATATAAAGCATATGTATATAAAGCAAAAAAGGTCCATTTTGCATATCTCAATAGTACTGACAGAACATTAAACAAATAGAAAATTAACTTGAAAGCAGCCTGAAAGGTTAAAAGGGACAAACTGAAACATTCAAGGCACAGAAATCAACTATTGCATTAAAATTATACATTGATTTGGCAAATAAAATGGATAATGCCAACTATTCTTTTAGATAATTTGTAGTTTTTTAAAGGTAGAAAAATATTTGTAGAGACCTTTCAAATGTAATTTTGATAGAGTGTCCAGGTTCAGCTTCAATCACCCACTCACAATTCAAGGAGTCTTTGTAGTATCCCGGCCATCCTGGGGAGAGAATCAATCCACTGGGAGCTGAAAAATGGCCACCACATGGAGCTGAAAATATGAAATCAGAGAACGAGTAAGAACAGAAGTTTTAGAACAAGTTGTAGAGATTATTATTAGTACCAACTTAATTTTTAAATGAATCTCTGCACGTATTTTTAAAATGTTATTTAATAATGTTTCGAAGGTAAAGCTACATCTGGTCCTAGTACTGAGTGATAATTTTCCTTAGAAAGAGTAATTTACTTTCTGAAATATGGCATTGCTATAAACACAGCATGTCAGATAAACTTATCATTTTCAAGTGTCCTAATAATATCCTTTACATGCATTCTTGCATCTCCATTTTCATCTTCAAGGCTTGAAAACAATGTAAACTGTCAGTTTTAGTTTCTCTCTTTTATTTTCTGACTTACATTAGCAGATACTGCTAATTCATTCTACACACTGTCTAAAACTCTAATCTTCCTTATTCTAGAGTCCCTACTACAATTTGGGCCTTCATTGATTCAGACTCTTTCCTGATTTCCCATCCGCTAATTTCTCTCCGGCTTCAGTCCAGCTGTCAGAATAATATCCTTCAAATTATAGTTTTACTATACCATTCCCTTTCCTAGATATCTATTTTGATCCCCTTTCCTTTAACATTAGATTCAAATCTTCAGCTTATTGCTTCCAGTATATAATTTTCTGCTTTTCTCTAAATATACACACAATTGAAATCATAATGACAACATTGTAATTCCAGTAGGTACTGATTAGGTCTTTTGGAATAAACACCTCATTTTGGAGACGAATAAACCAAGTCCAGAGAAGAGCAACTCCCCAAACCTCACAAATCTTACTAAACTTTAAAAGTATTTTCAAAAATTTCAAAATTTTTTCAATTTCAAAAGTACTTTCAAAAGTACTTTTTTTTATAAAACAGGACCTCAAAACAGGTCTTCTCCCATTATTTCCCAGTATTGGTAAATGAAATCACCATCCATGGAGTTACATAAGCCAGGAAGCTAGATGTAAGTATCTTTCATATTTCCATAATCTTTTTCATGTACTTCCATATCCAGGCCATCCTCAAGCTCACTCTTGTTTCTCTATCTCTATAGCTACCATCTTAGTTTAAATTATCATATCATCATTTCATCCCTCCAACAAAACTTCCTAACTCACCTTTCCTTTTTTTTTTTTTTAAGATTTTGCTTATTTATTTGAAGGTAGGGGGAGGGAGGGCGAATGAGAGGGAGAAGCTGACTCCCCACTGAGCAGAGGACCTGATGTGAGACTCGATTCGAGGACCCTGAGATCATGACCTGAGCTGAAGGCAGATGCTTCATTGACTGAGTCACCCAGGTGACCCACTAACTAACCCTTTTATTGGTCTTTTCATCCACACTAACTATCCTTCATGCTATAGTCAGAGTATTTTTTTTTTTTCCAACCACAAATCAGCCCACACTCTCCAATGGCTTCTTTCTGTGTTGACTAATAAGGTCCTGCATAATCTAGTTTCAGCTCTAGCATAGACTCTGAACCTACCTACTTAACTCTGCAGCCCAGCTACCTTAGCCTACTCTGTACCTTCAGGAAGTACACACGGAAAACAAAAATGGAGCAAAGAGTATTTAATTACTGAAAATTATTCAGGAAAGAAAAAAAGATCAAATATATACTGTATTAACTTTCCAACATAATAGAGACCATTCCTGATGATTTCCTGTTATATTTTTATTTTCTCTAAATCACTCCATTTAAACTTTATCCCATGTGTTTATAAATTTGTGTTGCTTACTTGTTTCTTTTTTACCTTGCAAAATTTTTAAAAGCTATTGCTCCAGACACTATTTTTACTCATTGGCATTTTTTAAATAATTTGATATAACCCAAACAGAATAGGAAATATTTATAAATTGGCCTAGGAATCACACATTACTACAAATATCCAGTTAAGAAAAATATTTTTATGTGAAATTGCCGAAATTTCTTATTCGCATGTAAAAAACCCCCCCCAAAAAACAAAACAAAACAAAATAAAAAAACCCTGTCATATAAAATTAGATTTTCTTCCTTCGTAGAATTTAATTTTGTTTCCTAAAAAGCTTTCAAAGGAGGCCATTTTCATGAGGATTATTTACTCCTCTTTGTTACAATGACTCATAATTAGGTTTCCTGCAGGGTTATTATGTATTTCAAAAATAAAATTATGTGCATAATAGCTACTTAAATTACCATATTTTAAAAGAGAGAGTAAAGTATCTTAGAGAAGGTCCCGGAAATATGGAAAATTTCTGACAGAAATCCTTAATATGTCATGGACTCATATTGTTTTAGACAAGTATGTGTGCACTTCAGTCTAATCATCATTAAAAGAGGTAATCAGTCATAAAATTAACAATTGAGTAACAGGCCATAAAGGAATAAAAAGTAAAGTACCCAGAAGCATTTTAGCTGGTCCCTCCATCTGAAGTATGAGGGAGGCAGTTAGGAGAGGCCTTTAGAACAAAGGAGAACTTAAAAATGTGGTTACTGTTTGTTCTCTGAAAGGACTTCCCTGAAGGTGACCCTACTAAAAGGTGAGTCTTCTAGTTAACTTATGACATATTCTGAAGCAGGTACTTTCTCTCTCATATACGGTTGAAACTATCCAAATTTATCATTCCACAAGTATGGGAACAGACTCCCCAACAGGGTGTGAAACCCAAGAGAAGAGACAGATGGTCAGTGGAGGTCAGTCAGGAGAAGCCTCGTGGTCACAGGGACTAGCAGGCACATGGCAGGGAGTTGTGCACAGGGACAAGCCATAGTGTAGCAACAGCAGCAGAGTATGGAGTGACCAAAATGCAAGAAAAAAATAAGGCGAGGTCAAATGTAGAGAAAAGAGATGTAGAAATCTGCCCAAAGTAGAAAGCAGTATAGAATATAGGAAAAAGAGAAAGAGCGGGGGCATGAGCTTTTGAACAAAGAACTACTGACAAGGGAACAGAAGGTGAGCTGAGGCCAAAGCAGAAGCTGACACCCTACAACCTCCCACCACCCCTTCACTCCTGGGTGGGACAGGTTTGACATTCTTCCAGGAATCTCCCATTTTATGTTAATACCTTGCTAGAGGGGATAAAAAATCTTAACCTTGTAATGGCAAGGCCTCAAGGCCTCAGGGATCTTGTAGGTCCTCTTCAGCATATGAAAGTTCTTTTGAAACCTCCCTTTTTCCTTACCTCCCCTAACCTCACAGTACATAACTAGCCACTCCTCACAAGCCCAATGCAGCATCTCTTTCTGCCCATGGGTCCTGTCCCTGTGCTTTAATAAACCACCGTTTTGCACCAAAGATGTTTCCAGAATTCTTTCTTGGTCATGGGCTCCAAACCTCACCCCACCGAACCTCATTTATATTCTAAAACTTCATCACTACTAATAATATTAGTAGCAAATATTTGAATTTATAAAGAGAAACTTAACTGTAAAAGGAATAAAAAGTTAGTGGCTTAAACCTTACAACTTTGTCATATCCATGTACTTCTTATATTAATAATTATCTTTAAATAGATTCACTTATATTTTAACTTCAATGACTTTTTTAAACTTGCTATAAATAAAAATGTCTATGAAATCATAGTGCTTATGTATGACTTATATTTTTCCCCAAATGCCTAAAAATATGCAGCTATTAAAATGTAATAAATACTTAAACATTTAACAACTAAAATAACATTGTGTACCTCCAGGTATAAAGGCAACACAGTTTAACAGAGTTCTGTAAAAGACCATAACTAAGCTTGCCTGAACAAGGGAAACTGGAATATATACAAAACAGAAAGAAGATCAAGACCAGACAAGGTATTTTCAAAATCCCATTCATTCATTCATTCATTCATTCATCATTTACTCATTTGTATGTCAGTTATGCAGTAAACAATTGTGTGTCAGGTATGTGTCTATGTGGTATTTATATTACTTTAACCAATTAACATTTATTGAATATTTCCTATGTGCCAGGAACTATGTGAAAAGTCCCTTGGATTATTTTATATAATGCTCAAAAAAAAAAAAAATCCAGCCCCTTTCGTACTATTATTACAGATAAGAACATCAATGTGTAGAGAATTTAAATAATTTGAATAGGTGGGGCCAAGGCCAGCCACCCCAATATGGACCACTATGCATATTGATTATTTTAAATAAATGTTACTTAAGAGAAAACCTGTACAAAAAGGGCATCTAGATCCTTCTCTGTCTCCCTGAAAGCAGGAAATAAATCTCTCACATGAAATGTACCTTTCCTGTACCAGGAGGCAAAGAGATATCCTTAATACCAGAGATGGGAAATTTAGAGCCCAGGAGGCTGAGTAAAAAACCCTTGTTATTTCATTTGCTGATTTACTATTGTGGTCTAAAATCTGGTTAGAATTTCATACCAAATGAAGCTCCCAAGGTTTTCTTTGTCCTGTCAATTCCTCAAAGAATCTTTGCATAAAAAGTACATAATCTATCTGTCTTGCTCATTTCTTTAGGGCCTTCTTGAGCATGTAATAAAACTTGAGTTTTTTTCCTCCTGTTAATCCATCTCATATATAGTTTCTGCTATATGTAAGATACTCTGCTAGGTCCTGAAATTAAAAAATAAACCTTTATGACATTTTTTCTGCCCTCAAGAGACACACACTCTACACAGAAGATAGGCATAGCTAACATGCAGAACAAGTACATGCTTGAGCTGGGTAGGCCATCTGGAAACACAGGGAAGTCACAGGTAACATCCTAGAGACATTAGGAAAGAGTTCTTGGAGGTGATTTTGTCAGAAGTGAATTTAGATTAAAAAAAAAAAATGAACAGAAGAGGAGTTGGACAGAGGGCAGAGACAGGAAGTGAGAAACACGAATGAGTACGAGGGAAAGTCAAGTAGTTCTTTGTTCTGGAAGCTTATAGTTTGTGGAGGAAGGAGAGGACTTTTTGGTTTTATGCAATCATAACTGCTTTTGAAGACTTTTAAACCTTAGTGAGCATCTGGGAACTTGCTAAAATGCAGATTTCCAGAATGCACTTCTAGTAGTTATAAGGTGGGATCCAGAAAGCTGCACTGTTAACAAACCCTCACCCAGCCTGACCTCACAGGCCATTTTGCTGCTGTTAGCCCATAGACCACACTGACAAAACCTAAGATATGGCTGGTCTGTAGCTTCAAGATTCTCCTGGATAATATCTCGGGTTCCTGAGATAAAGAAGTGATTTGCATCTGTTAGTGAAATGCAGATTGTTGTCTTTAAACCACTCACTCCTCCATTTTTAACAATAAAAAGAGGGCATACCTGATAAATATAAAGTAGACATAGTTCATTTATCTACTTTTACTTTTCTAAGGTCTGAAGAAAGTCTGTTATAAATAATTTGCGTTGGAGTGCTGACTCATTTCTGTGTTACTTTAAGTAGAAGGGACAAATTCAAAATACCCAGTATGTTTTAAGACCTATATGAAAGAGTCAAAAGTGCTTCAGACTGTATTCAGATAAAATTCTCTTGAATAAAAATGCTATGAAATTCTAGTGTTCCACAGCGGGAGATGCTCTTTCATCTGAGAAGTGGCAGTTAGGTGCTCAGAGGGGAGTTGGGGATGGGAAGAGCTGAGTCTGATCTCAGGTGTTTGGCTATAAGTAAATTTAAAAAGTGAGCATTCTAACATGTCCTCTGATAGATAGCCTTTCTGGGGAGCTGAGCATGATAAAATCCAGACATCATCTCAGGGATTATCAAACAAGGAGGGTTCTATCCTCGTCCCTCTTTTTTGAACTTGCTTTATGGATAGGTGTGGTAAGTAATCACAGACTCTCTTTAACCTCAGCACACTGGATGATTTTTCAAAGAAAATTATGAGAATTGTGTCAGGTCTGAATCTAGGATAAAAAGAGGAAGCCAGAAGCACACAAATTAAAGGGCCAGGGTTACAGAGAAATGATCACAGCTCTGCACCATCTTTCATCTCCATAACCCCTTCATCCCTTCTCCCAGACTCAGCTCTGCAGAGAGTGGGAGCAAAATCCCGCAGATTGCTACTGGATCAGTTTCCCCATGGTAGCCCTACAGGAGAATGGAATTTAATGCTACATAAACATGTAATTAAAAGTGGGGTTTATTTTTAGATGCATACACATTTTCTCAATGAGAACCACAAATAAATTCTGATCTATGCATCACACTGTTACTCTAATTGCTCCCTCAGAAGAACCGCCTCCAAAGAGAAGGCAATGTCTGTGAATGAGAAGGGTTTCCTATCCTTTGAGGCTAATTGAGTTCAAGGGTGCTCAGAGGGGAGTTGGGGATGGGAAAAGCTGAGTCTGAATTTTTTTCCTCAAAGGGAAAATTCATCAGGCATGTTGATCCAGCCTTGTCTCCAAAGAGTTCTCCAGGGACTTCAGTCCTATCCCATTCACTCAAGGAATTTTCTCAGATATCCCATTAGAGAGGTAGGAAAAAGAATAAGCCATGGTTATGCAGGGAGTTCTCTGCTGAGGGCAAAGAAATTCTTGCTTGAGTACACATTTTATGGTACATTCTGAAATTGATGGAACAAAAACAGATTTCTTTTTATCATTTCCTTCTTTTATTCCTTCCCGCCTGCCTACCTTCCTTCCTTCCTTCCTTCCTTCCTTCCTTCCTTCCAATTATTGCCTTCAAAACTGCACTGCCAAATCTCCATCTCCTTAAACAAATGTTTAACAGATCCTCTGATCTTCTCATCACTTTCAAGACTAAAAAAACTTGGTCCAGTCCAAAACAAAATTTTTATCTTATCCTCTCCACACATGTACCCAAGGTACATCCTTAAGCAATGGCTGGAGAGGCTTGGAGAATGGGGAGGAGCTGCTGATGAAGGACTTGTACTTGCTGATTCATTCCCAGCATTTAGAATAGTCTCCCCCAATCTTATCTCCTTCCTCTTTCTTTTACGTCTTCTTGCCTGTGGTCTTTTAGGGCTGGGATGGGACAGATTGTGTTATCAGTCCTTTCCTGGCTATTGCTTTATCCCTCATTACCCCTGACTCTTCCCTGATGCTTTCCATTTGTTGAATATGGAAAATGTTTGTTCTCCATGATAATAAATGAATCTTTTGGAAAGCCCAAGAGCGGGATAAGGGTGACTTCTCACTGCATAATTCCCTGATATAGGAGAAGCTAAACCTTTTCCAGTCACCTCCTTACTACCACCCCTGGAAGTATACCCTATGGTCTCAGATTGTTGGCTTTCCTTCACTTGGTGGTCAAGCTCAGGTACCTTCTTTGGTATTCATTTGATGCATAGGAAATTCACATCACTGACTTGCCAAATTGTTTGAATTAGACAGCTCTCCTTCTTTTCAATCTGTCAATTTTCACCAATTTTCTTCCTCTTGCTCAATCAGCACAGAAAACAGATCAGCAAGTACTACACTGTATCACTGTATAATCAAATATCTACCTGGGGATTTTCCTTCCTCTTTCTGCCAGACAACTCCATTCTCTGTGAGGGATTCTACTAAAGCCCTCCCCCTCAGCTTGGCTTGCAGAGAAAAAGACTAGTATCCTCCTTTCTGTAGGGAAATAAATGAAAAACTGAACAACTTTGACTTCAATGGTTTCAGATAGATTGACAGGTAAGTAGATGATAGATGATAGGTAGATAGATAGATCTAGATCTTGACTTCCCTTTCTTTTTGCTGCTTATATAAATTGGAGGTGGGGTGCCTGAGGTTATGATTGAGAGAGATGAATCAGTTAGAACACAATTAGCCAATTGTAGATTGAACACAATACCCAATTATAGATTGGGTATTGAGACTTTTTTCTCCTTAGCTGGGTATCTAAGTTACCAATACCAAAGCTATAAGAAAATTTTCCTCTATACTTTGTCATTCATTTTGTTCCCAAAGTTTTTCATGTCAGCCCGGGAAGCTACAATGATAATATTATTGGATATTATGAGTCTCCAAAGGAAGGGGAACCTCTCTTTGTTAGTCTTAACTTAGTGTCTTAATTAAATCAACAGCTTTGAGCCAATAGCATCCATCTGACTCTTCCAGTATATTTCATTAAATGTAATCCTCTTTATCTATAAAGCAGTCCAATGAATGTATTATATCCTAATTATATTCAAGAACATGACCATGTAATCCAGAAGGCCAATATTCTATTTCCATTTTTGTTGAAGGGATTGCTTTAGATCAAAGAGGGCATTGCTAGCTATAGCAGAGAAAGCAGGAGAGATAAAACCCAGGTAAAAATAAGGAGAGATACAGATAGTGTATATGAACCAGAACCCTTCTGAGTCCCAGTGGAGAAATGACTAAGGAGATATTAATCAATGGGCACATGTGACTAGGGCAACAAATTATTTCTACAGAACTGAATAGGGACAAGGGCAGAAACAGTGAGACCAGTTAGGAGGCTGTTGCAGTAATTTGGGCCAGAGATGATGGTTGTTGGGACCACAATGTCAGCAGTGGAGGAAATAAAAACTAGATGAGTTCTGAATATATTTCAAAGGTAGAACTAACATGTTTTTTTTCCTGATGGACTGTGTTTGGTTATAACAGAAAGAAAGGAATCAGAAATTACTCCAAGAGTTTTGGTCTGAATTACTGGAAGAATGGAGTGCTATTAATGATGATGATGAAAGTCTGTGACAGTATCAAGCTTGGAGTGACAGAGGGAGAGCAGATCAGTTTTGGACAGGTTAAGTTTGAGATGCCTATTAAACATCTATGGGGAGATGTTGAGTAGGAAGTTGAATGTATGACTCTGGATTTCAGGGCAAGGAACTAGACTGGTGATGTAAATTTGAGAGAAATCAGCACACAGATATTATTTAATGTTAGAGCCTGGGTGACAGTTACCCATAGAATGAGTGGAAATAGAGAGGGGGAAAATATTCAAGTCCTAGCTCTGGAACATACAGAGATCATTGAGGTGAGGAGAAATCAGGAAGAGAGACTAAAATGAGTCTGAGTCATATATTTAATAAAATGAAATTTAATAAAACATACAATTTTTAGAATGTTTAACTTATTTTTCCAGAAACAGTTAAATGATTATAATTTTAAAGTATTAAGAAACATTAGATTTTTTAAAGTAAATGATATGTACTTATAACAAAATATTGAATACATTTTAATCCAACTCATTTTTGGTCTGTTAATAAATCCTTCTCATCCTTCAGTCTATATGAGTCGAGTTCAGTAGCTTTAAAAAAGTGACATTCACCAAGGAATAATAAATCCTCATACCCAGGAACAGTTTCTTTCTATAACTGCAACAAGATAGGAGATTTAATTTATGTCCAACTGTCTTGCTTTCTAAAACAGAAAACTCTAGATGACTTAGCACTCACTTCTTGACACCTAGAAAGAGAACTTTCTTGTTTTATTCTAAGTCTCATGGCATGGTATCTTTTTCAAGTTCTTTTGGGATTTGGTGGCTGGTTTATTACTGGCAAATACAGAACCAGGCATTTATAAAGTAGAAAAGCAACCCAGAGAATAGCTTGAAAAGATATGTCAAAAACTCGATCTTTCTCCTTATTTTTTTAAACTAATGCATAATTTCTTATAATGAGGTAGAGAACTGTATTTAACAACCTTCCAAGGAGATAAAATTTCAACTGAAATTATTAGAATGGGATGAACTAATCTTTCCTGGGTGCAGAGCACAGTGGAATGAGTAGATCTTGTGTTGGTCTAAGGGTTAAACGTGGAGGAAAGGGGCTATATACATGTAAGCAAGGGCATGGGGCTGAGACAGGGAAAATAGGAAGATGGAGAACAGCTTAGTGATGATAGGACTGTGACTCTAAGCGTGAGAGAGAGATATGATGATGGTAGGGATGATGATTTTTACATATAACCATTCCCTCCAATGGGAGGATGGGGGAAGGGATGGCTTAGAAAGGTATTTGAGAAGATTTCCATTTACTGTACTGCATAAAATTTTCATATCTTAACTCTTAAAAAAAAGCAAATATCTCTCTTATTTATTAATGGTTCCGGAAAAACTTGGATAGTTCCTGAGTCCACCTCAATCAAATCATACCACACAACTGAGCCATAGGAACAGCTAAATTATTAGAAAAAAAAATGTAGTTCCAAGAGGTGAAAAAGAATCAGACATGAGCACAATAGCAATGAAAAGACAAAAGGACATTATGGACACTAGTCTAGATTGAAATGACAATCTGGGTGAAGTGCTCTATTCACAGAATAGGATGTTCCAGCTTCTTTAGGTGCTAGAGGACTGGACTTGAATAATGTTACACAAATTCACAAAAAAGGAGGAACTCAAAACACTTTTTCATGGTATAGCTATCTGGAAAGTGGTTCTTGGGTAAGTCCAAAGGACACCCAATTTCCCGAGACACTGGAATCCTTTCTCAAAATGGAGAGGTTGATATATATCTTTTGACCTGCTCCATTGGCCTGGCACACTCCCCAAGGGATTGATTGCTACTGTTGGATTTCAAATTAAAGTGACCTTAGTAATCACTAGTTCAAGCCATTTTCCTCTTGGAAAATGTTCTTTTCTAGGGGGCATGAAGGAACTGTGAGGGCTAATGGGAATAATGTCATCAGTTGTCAATGATATCATTTTTGTATTATTTATTATTATTGATATTAAATAGAGAAATATTTATTTGTAAACATGTCTCTATGAAAAGTGAGAAATCACACCTTGCCCTTAGGAGGACAGCTTGTTCTATGTAGCCCATCAATTTGCTTCTGTTATTGCATTGCTCTTGTAAGCATTTGAAGTTATGACTCCTTATCTGTAGCAAAGGGCATTAGGTAATATTTGTGGACACAGATCCATCAAAACCACCATCTAATGGTAGTCAGGCTCACCACCCTGGAGAACATGAATATCCAAAAGAATATGAGCTGAGTGCAAATGCCAGAATGGCATTTTCTGGGTATGTGGTAATCTCTTTATAAATGGTTAGAAGCAAGACATCCACTAGGGAAAAGTACAAAGAGATGGCAGGATCAGAAGCACCTGTATATTACAAGTTCAGGTTATAGTGGACTCACAGCCAATAGACCAAATGACCACACACATGAACTCTACTACAGAGATTCATGAACTCATGAATATATATCTATATATCTCTCTCTATATATCTATACATATAGGTAAATCTATATGGTATATATATAGCTATATAGTATATATATCTATATCTATATAGTATATCTATACATAGATATATATCTATATCTTTTTTTTCTTTTTCTTTTTTTTTTTTTTTTTTTGAGAGAGAGAGAGAGAGATATCATGAGCAGGGGGAGAGGAGTAGAAGGAGAAGCAGACTCCTCACTGAGCATGGAGCCTGAAGTGGGGCTCAATTCCAGGACCTTGAGATTATAACCTGAGCCAAAGGCAGACACTTAACAAGCTGAGTCACACATGGACCCTGGGACTCATGAATCCAATGATGCTCAGATCATTTGAGGTACAGACAATAAGGCAGGCATGTCTCAACATTTTGGAGCTGGCATTTGGACAGGCAGAATATGGTGGTCAGAGACCAGGGAGTTTCCCAAAGCCCAATAAGGAAACCTCTCTGATTCAAATATGATACCTTGAATTTTGTCTTCTATATAGCAGAATATTCAGAATGTTCACAAGGAACATTCTAGAAACTAAAAATGTTCTGGGATTTTACTGAGAAAAAAGATCCTAGGATTTGAGTTTTAGGGATGGCATCAGTTTGCATTGCTTTGTACAGTGAAGGAAATCTAGTCGCACACTACTTCCTTGAGAAAAAGAATGAAGGCAAAGCAACATCTGACCCATATTTCAGAAGATACTTTCATGCATCCAGGTGAAGAGAGAAATAAATCCAAACACAGTAATGTTGAGCTCCTTTTCCCCCTTTTCCAAATTTATAAGCACCAAGGCTGGTAGAAAGAAAGGACTTCAAAGGAAACAGAGTGAACCTCACAATGCCCTCAGGGGCCCCTGAGAGAAATTCTGATCATGTTAGGAGAAAGAAAGAGAGTATGGAAAGAAGAAAATCCAAGGGAAAATTTCTGAATTTTCTGATAAGAAAACTGCACTTCCTGAGGGTTGAATTCAGTGAGGAGGCTCACAGGTACCCAACAGGGGTTTGGGCTATGTGGAAAAATAAATGAATGTGAGGCCAAGAGGGGTCTTAAGGGGACCACAGGGCAAAAGAGGGAGAGTGGTTATGCAGCTATTATGAGTGGGAAACTGGTGGAGACAGAGGAAGAAGATTTTTAGGAAGCTTTCATGGCACATCATGAAAATCCCTATGTCAGACCATTAAAGTAGACCTATGATAACCATCTACACTATTCATGGCTGTAGGATATATCTTTGAAGGAGACACCATGCAGAGACTGGCCCTACATACAGCAAGTTATATTCAGGTGACAAACTAAGTGTAAGTGAAGAAGTCATTTATTGTCACTAAATTGAGTTAGGGGAACAGTTTGTGGAATTCAAAGTGAATGATTTCAATGCTGATTATAGTAATTAATGTAGTTTGTTTTCCATTAGCAAAACTGAAAGACTGCAAGGCTTTAGATTGCCTCTAATCTTTCTTCCTCATGAGGAAATTTGATCAACCCATTCTAGAGAAAGAGGTTCAAATTTTCACAAAGATAGCCTAAATCTATCCTTAGTTAATGCATCAGTGGTGAACTTCGGGTCAGTGAATAAAATGTATAACCCAATTCTGTTCAACAATTGCATTTAAGCTACCTGAAATGAATCCAAGTTCAGCTCTGGGATCATAGAACTGCAACAAATTATGATCTCATTTCTCTCTTTCCTCTCACCAATCCTTATTCAAGGACCAAGACAGACTGATAAAACATTTCCTTTCATTTTTTTTTCAAAGATTTTCCACAGTTTTAGGGTTGAAGACTGATTGATGTGGGTGGATTATTAATTTGCCAATATACCTAACCTTCTAAACAATTGAAGTAGACGGGGTGGGGTGTGGAGGGAGAGGAAAATCTTTAAAGAGGTTAAAGCTTTGTGTTTTGTTATTGAAACACTTTATAGTGACTTCCTTTGCTCTATAAATCCTGATTGAAACAAGCAACTACCACTTTCTAATATTAACACAGCAATCCATACATCCGAGTAACTTTTAACAATGCATTTAATTTGGTAAGGTTTTGTGTTAATGGACTAAAATATAAATAGTTATCTGTATTAATCAGACATATGCATGTATGTATTTTATCCATATAAAATATTTAATATAATGATAAAAAAAGTTTAGCTAAAACATGAAGTCTATATTGTAGGCTGTGATAGTGCCCTAAAAGATAAATTTCAATAAATAATAAGCAAAACTTTTCTTTCAAAGTATGGAAGTCTAAAGGACAAAGAAGACAGGCAGAGAGGGCTTCCAGACATAGTTTTTGTGTGTGTCAGTGGGAATGGCTGTGTGGCAGCTTGGGGAATGGTGGAGGGAGAAGGGTGTTTAAAAACAGATCAACTATAAGGGCCTATTTAGCCAAAGCGGCTCCATCCTGGTTCAACAGCCATTTTGTCGCTTTTGCAGTAAAACTTAAACTGATTACCACCACCCCCACCCCCACCAGGGTACTTACTTAAAAGCAAGTCCAGGAAACCAGTCCCAGGTAACAAAGCCCAAATACAAGGGTGGGTCAGGCCAGGTGGAGACATCCAATCAGTGGGGCACACATACTGTCTCCCTAGCTACCAAGGAGTGTGGGCCCCACCTTTTGGGGGCCTTTTGGGTGCCAACTCTGACCAAGGTGATAGGCTAGTTCAAATATCTACTCTAGGGTAAATTGTGATTCAATTGGTCACTTGTGTGTGACCTAGCATGACTATGCAGCTTTCTCTGTGTGTTGCAATCTAATTGGCCACCTGTGTATGGTCAGGCTCAACTACAAGGCCCTTGCCCTTTAAAAGTTAGTTGGTAAGGCAGGGAGGGGTCGCCCTCTCTGTAAGAGACGGCCCCGACCCCTCAGTTTGATTCTCGATACTTGGTGAGAAATAAAGCTTTGCTTGACCTTCTCTTTGTATCAGTCTCGCTCTTTTGATTACGGACCCATCACAACAACAACCCCAAAAGAACACATTAGTGAAGAAGCAGCAGCAGCTTTCCTCAGCTAGTCTCAGGCTTTTGTTGTTTATGTCTAAGTAGAACTGAGGCAAAACTAAAACTAAAGGAAATCCTTACAAACCTTACTTAGAGTCTCAGAAATTAAACTCACCAGAGTGAGTTATATAGGAGTTGACAATGGTCTTCTTTATTGGATGGAAACTGCCTTGCAACATGGCCTGGGATATGGCAGGTGACCTGACAAGCACCACAGTAAGATGGCTTCCAACCCACTATGATTCTGCCTTCCCTGTCTCCAACCTTATCCTTAGCTAAGGATCCAGTTCCCACATTGGGGTTAGATCCAGAAACTGGCAGGTGACCCAAGTATAGGTAACTTCACTCACACATCCAGAAAAAAAGAAAAAAAAAGAAAAAAATCTTTTTCTTTAGAAACTTTACAAAGCTCTCTTTAGGATCCCTTCAGAGCTAAATCAACAAAATGATTTGTTGATGTCCAGTTTATTATTTTCACCTCCCCATCCAGCTAGGAAACAAGCTGCTTCTAAACCAACATCCAAATTAGGCAGGGGAGGATCCAACCAGATTCAACAATTCCTCAGAAATGGTGTCTGCATCTGTCCACTGGACTGTATAAAACTCCCAGGGAAGAGGCAGGAGCATGTCACTTCTGAGCTGGAATGGCTTTCTTCTGGTCACAGGATAATTTTAATCCATTTAACGTCATTTACAAAGCATGCCATGCTCTGTGCCCCTCTGGTTATTCATTGAACCCCTGGCCCTCTATCCTCCACTCCAGCACATCTAACCAGTAACCTTCCCTCTGCCTGAAGTAAAATTTTTCCCATCTCCTACTTTCCTTCAAATACTAATGTAGGCTTTCCTGACTGACTCCCCAAATTCAGGTCAGGAACTATGATTACAAAAATTAGTGAGCTCAGGGGAAAGTATTATGGGGAAAAAAATGAACATTACTTTACATTTTCCTTTTTTTATTTCAGCCCTTTACTGTGCAACTCCATTATTATTATTTTTTTAACATAATAGCACAGTCATAACCATGGCCAGGGTAGCCCACAACATATGGGGTTAGGAAAAATAACCCATGAAGTCATCTAGTTCAGCCCCCGATATTACAAATGAGAAAGTGATTAGAAGAGGAGGGAGGTGCTAATTGAAGGGGATAATAGGAAAACATAATTGCATGGTCTGGGTTAGTTCATTACAGGACATTCTGAAAATGTTCAGCTCAATGAATGGCAGCATTTATAGGTAATGGCTATATTAGTCAATGAAGTCTGTTATATTCCTGAAAATTATATATTAAATATTCTCTATCACCTAGAAATTGAAAAAAAAACAACAAAAAAAGTTTCCATTATGAGTTTGCACACAGGTAAAAAGAAAAATTGGGAATGCAAGAAAAAGAAGAAACTATTTAAAAATCATCACCTAATTATTGCATGGTGATCTATTAAAGGGTTTCATGGCTCTGGTTCATCTATCTATTCCTTAGTAAAAGTTCTTCCATATCTCTTTAAATAAAAAAGTATGTAGTCTTAGGTACTGCTGTGGAAGGAGAAAAGCACAATACAGAAAGTTAATTCTTATTGTGACAATTCTTTTTTTTTTAAGATTTTATTTATTTGAGAGAGAGAGGGTTAGAGTAAGCATGAGATAGAGGAAAGGAGAGAGAAAGAGAGACAGAGAGAAAGAACTCACACCAGCAGAAGAGAGGCAGTGGAAGAAGCTGGCTCCCTGGTGATTAGGGAGCCCAGCTTGGGGCTCAATCCCAGGACTCTGGGATCATGACCTGACCTGAAGGCATAAGTTTGACTGAGCCACCCAGGCACCCCATATTGTGACAATTCTAAATTGAAGCTCCACACCTCATACACACATTCCTAAGGATTCTAAGTTTAGACACTATACTTGACACATTTTATTTTTAAGTAGGATTATCTTTTCTTTTCCAATATAATTTATGACTTTATATGAGTGTCTATATTCAAAGATATAAACTTTCAAACATTGCATACACACATACCCCACACAAACACATACACACATTACATACATGTATGTATTGCCCTGAACTTTCTTAACTATATCTTATTGAGCAAATCAAAACTGAAAAAAAGTGTTTAGTAAACTATGCCCACAAAATTATACATTTTAAATAATGGTATGGTAGCTCTAGAATAAATTTATTAATTTCAATTAATCATTGTTAACACATTTTTTCAAAGATTTATTTATTTGAGAGAGTGAGCAAGTGAATGCTGGAGGAAGGGGCAGAGAGAGAGAGAGAATCTCAGACAAACTTCCCACTAAATAAGGAGCCTGGCTTGGGCTTGATCTCACAACCCTGAGATCATGACCTGAGCTGAAACCAAGAGTTGCATGCTCAACCAACTGAGCCACCCAGGTACCCGGTTATTAACACATTTTTGGAAACTAAATGTTTAAACTGTGAATAGTTAAAATCCCATGAAAGAGGATGACAGAAACTATAAAGCATACTAAACTATAACTCTATAAGGAGAATATCTTATATATATATATATCATTTAAGATATTCTCCTTATACATATATATGTATATATACATATATATATAACCATGATTTACCATTTATCAATGTATATCTTTTGAAAAGAGTTCTTTTTTTAAAAGGGGACTTCTAAAAAGATTTCTAAAAAATTATTTTAACATGAAACATTAAGTGTAATTTGCTTAACTAAATATGCCTAATGTACATTAAATAATATTTTATGATAAAGATTACAATAGTCCTGGTAAATGGTGCATTCCCTGTGATGGTTTCTAGTGCACAATTATGATGGGGTTATAATTTTCCCTGACCATTGCACTTACCTCCACATCTTGGAATGGGTCCACTCCACATTACTTTTCCATCCATAAGTATACATGTAATTGTTTCTGTTCCCTGGGTTTTAATAAATCCTTCTTCACAAATAACTGAGATTGAACTTCCTAATTGAAAGTTGTCCCCAAACCGCCGTGCATTGATTGGTATTCCCGGATCAGGACACTCGTTATGTCCAAATGCTTGAGAAGAGCAAACAAACAAAAACACACAAACAAGCAGTATGAGACGAACCCTTATATATTTGGATTGAGAAAAACTGATTTTAAGACAGGTTATGCTTATTTCTAGAACAGCCTTTATTTATTAAAAAAAAAAAAAAAAAAAAGAATTGGAGGTTCTCCTTTGACCCTACCTGTTTGCCTATGGTGTAAACAGGTGTGACTTAAAATATGAATTATACTCTAGATTACACTTCAAAATAGAATTGCTTCTGCCTATTTCTGGAGATCATTAGGCTTTGGCTGGGTAAAAATTACCACTATAAAACGGTCAGAATTCCAATTATTCTGAGTACAGAGCAGGTTGACTACATCTCTTTGCAAACTTTTCTTATGATTCAGTCTTTTGAATGGAGAGACAGTCTTGTGAAGTTATAGTGAAAAGTTCCAAACTGGTATGAAAGTCTTAAAGTTTCTTCATAATTTTCCATTTGTCATCTAATTCTGCCATCTAGAAAATAGGAAGGGAGCTAAGTCTTGCAATTACCATGTTTGAGGCAGTGAAAGGAGCTTTGGAAATGTTAATCTCATTTAACATTTAGAGCCCTAAAGAGTAATATGCGATTCATAAAAAGATAAGTAGCTGGCCTCAGGTCATAGAGATAGGATTGAAATGTTTCCCTCGCTCTGACTTCTAATTTTTTCTCAACAACACTGTATCTTCGGTTTTTCATCTCAGGTCTCAAAAGAATGTGAGTTCTTGAGTTCAGGGCCACTTTATTTTATTTTGTGTCTCCCAGGATATATTTAGCCAAGATTTAGCAAGTAGCAGAAGTATAGGGACAATGTGCATATTTTAATCTTTCAAAATTATAGATTACATGAGACCTCCAAATTGTTCTCTTTATTCAACTGGATGACCAAGTATGTACCATAAATGTTTAAATTGTTACGAGATAAATGAAAGAACATTTAAAATAGCAAAGTCTGAATGTGTACAACATAGTTACGAGGTATTTACAATTATTACTATATTCATGCTACATAAGTACATGAAGTAATTTTAAATTCTCTCACTAATCATCCCTTTGATATTATTCATAAATTATATAACTTTTATTATTAATTCTCCTCATTTTAAGTTAAACAGTACAGAAGAACATTAAGGCAACTTCTAAAATATACAAAATATATTTTGTAGGTATACTGTTTTTTTCTAATTATTTTTTTGTGTGTGTGCCAAAAAACTCAATTGATTAAGCCTTGTTCCTATATATAATGCCTGGTAGGTATTTATTTCAGGAAAATATAATTTCAGTAGAAAACATTAAATATAAGAATTTGCATATGATGGATTATATTATTTACTGAGAAACAGAACAAGAAACAAAGAGGCATATTTCCATAATATCCTGAAGGTACCATAAACATTAAAGTTAAAAATTATATGTGTTTAAGATAAAATGAAAATTTAGATGGATAAGTGCATATGTATGTATATATATGTACACCTTTATACATATAAATGAAGTATTGTTAAAAGGACTTTCAGATAAAGCAACTATTTTATACAACAGTCTGTATGACACATGTCACAGCTAATTTAACTTTAATGATGTGCAATTACATGTTGACAACTTCACCACCAGTGACACTTTGAAAAGGCAGTAATTGCTTTTTGTTAATAATTACCAAAGTGCAGTGCTGAATGAGCGGGGGTGGAGGTTAGAGATGCCATTATTTTTTAAGAGCAGGAAACTATAATCCTATTGTTATATGACACAAATATTAACTCATCAACTTAGTCAATATCTGAGAGTGTGGTAGCATCAAGGAAGAAAAAAACAAGGAAAGTCACTAGTATTCATTCTATGGCTTTAGAAACATTTGCAAACAGAAGCATTAATATGTAAGGGTATAAACACACTAAGATATTTTCTCCTTCATCTGATTCATTTTTTTTGCTATATTCAAACCATTTTTTTCAGAAAAATACAAAGAATATGAGTGATAGATAAGAGTTATTTAACTCTTATCTGGATAAGGTTATTTAACTTAAAGAAATCTCAAAAGGAAGCAATATAATAAACACAATTAAATAAGATGTTAAGGTAATAGTTCAAAAGGCAACTAAACAAATGACAGTTAATGCTTACTGACCATTTACTAGGTGTCAAATATTTTATGCTAAATTATTTAGGTGCATCATCTAATTGATTCCTTACAAAAGCCTAAATATAGTTTTACGGACAGGAACACTGAGGCTCATTTATTAAACCTAAGAATAGAGCAGAGCCAAGATTTGAAGTTGCATAGGTTCACTGTAGAGATGACACTCTTAATCTCTAAGGTACTTCTCTCCCGTGGTGGCCTTGCTAAATCAGCTCAGCGGTCTGCTGCCCCTCAGTTAATGACTGCCTGCTCTGTAATGTCTCTGCAGCCTTACGATTTTTTTCTTTGGAATTATAACTCTGTTCTGTCATTATTTGTTTTTAGGTTCCCCATGTGTTTATGAATATTTTGGTTTTTATTTTATTTTTTTAAGATTTTATTTTTAAGTAATCTCTACATCCAACATGGAGCTCAAAACTGCAACCCCAAGATCAAGAGTCCTGTGTGCCACTGACAGAGTTAGCCAGGTGCCCTGGTTTATGAATTTTGAAAGAAAGATTTATCTCATTTATATGTTTGCATACCAATAATGGAACAAAGTATATGATATATAGGTTTGATCTTATGCTTTTAAGATTTCAGATTTAAGATTATAAGAATAAACTAATATATTGGCTTAAACTAATATCAGGCCAATATATTGAGGAAACATATGAGGAAACATATTTCCTCAATATCAGGCTTCTCACAGAGAAATGACACAACTTGGAGTAAAATATGGTTGGAAATCAAGAACTAAATGACTCTCCCTGGCACAATTTTATATATATATGATTTGTTCAAGTTTCCTCTTCTGTGGAGGAAGAGAGCTGGTTTATGTGATTCCTTTCTAGCTCTACATTGTAGAAATATGTTTTATGGAAAAAATAAACTTACTGTTATAAGTGATGTTAAAGCCACGTCCCGACATCGAGTGGTCCGCTTGAAATTCCAGTCGCAGTATATGACTATTACTGGTAAGATGGGAAGGTACCTCAGCCCCAGTAAAGGTTCCAAGAATTGGGGAGTCTGGAGAGTCACCATCTTTAACAGCAAGGAAGTCAAACTGAGATTCCAGATCAAAGTCATTAAAAGAAAGATGAATCCGGCTCCCTGGATCAGAAATTATTGTCCAGATGCAGTTTAAATTATTTCCATACCCTTCTGGGTAATCAGGAGAAAGCACTGTTCCCATTGGTGCAGTAAAGTTAGACAGACAAGGAACTGTTAAAATAAGATTGTAAAATAAAACAAATGTTCAAAAGTAATATTCTACCTTATTTTGCCATATCCTTATTATACTTTATCCTTATTTACTTATTATACTTTATTCTTATTATACATTATTTTGCCACAACTATGGTAATCAATCAGCAGGTTGAAAAAAATAATATTAAAAAATGTAAATTATAAAACAGAAAAAAATGTTACCATTTTCACATATTAGAAGAGGCAAACTGTTACTTTGGGTGACTGTATGCTTAAATATACACGAAAATGTCATGGGAGTAATAAAGGCAATTTATTTTGACATTTATCATAATTGTGTTGGAGTTCTATACAAAGTTTTTGTTCCTGTGCTTAAGAAAGAAAATTGTTAAAATATTTAGAGATTTCCATATAAAGCAAGAATCCTCAGGAAATGATTGAAGATAAAAAATATTATGTGGATATTAACAGAACTAGGATGTTGTAGCCCAGACAAAACTTGGAGGGAGGCTGGTGATTAGGCGAGGTTCATTCCTGCCATGGCTCTCATAGTTTAAAACACAGATAAGAAGACAAATTAGCTTTTATAGCTATCATCACTAGTTGCTAACACTAGAAAGACAAATTTTCACATCTTACTAAGATGATGCCTCTCCCTGCCCCTACTTGACACCTCCCCCTCAGTTTTCTTTAAACTTTTAAAAACATCTGAGTTAAAGGATCACACAGAGTATTTAGGAAGTAGAAAAAGGGTAAAGAAACAAAGGTAATGGTCTTTTTACAGAGAGGAAATCACAGTTAAAATAATGATATGTTTTCTTCCAGTGGCTTTCATTACCTACTTTGGAAAAAAAGTCCAATTCATTTAATTTTGCCCCAAATTTTATTTACAAAGAGTATGAAATTTAAGCCTGAAAAATATTTTGCTAAATTTCTGCCTGGAAAAGTTGTATTCCCTTATTCTGAAATATCTATATCTCTCTCTATATATAGATATATATGTGTGTGTGTGTGTATATGTGTGTGTGTGTGTGTGTAGAGGCCATATATATATATGCCTCTACCAGCATAAAATATTATGATTATTTAACCTTCCTTATTTGATAAGAGAAATTACATATTATTAATCTGCCCTTCTTTGCCTACTAGTAAAGTG
This sequence comes from Mellivora capensis, assembly GCA_004024625.1. Lineage (NCBI taxonomy): Eukaryota > Metazoa > Chordata > Mammalia > Carnivora > Mustelidae > Mellivora > Mellivora capensis. The sequence continues at coordinate 154,727 of PISX010001601.1, read as the reverse complement.
GAAGATTTCTCCATTTTCTCTATTTTTGGAATTTTAAGCTCATGAACTCTGATCATTTAAGATTATGAATACTTAGTCTATAATACTCATTCAATATTACCATTCATATAATATTCATGTATTATTATAATAATGTTAGTATAAATAACTTGTTTAGAATATTAAAAATAATAATTTCTTTGGTTTTTAATATTGTTTTTTAAATTTAGACCTTTTATTATCATTCAGAAATAAGACCAATATCTATTTCTCTAGCTACAGAAATATAAAGACAAAAATGTAACCATACCTATATATGTATGTAAAATATGTAACATATGTAAAAGAATGATAGGAATTATATATATAATCAGTTGTTTATTACTATATATATATAACTTTTTATCATTTTAAATGTAATTTCTAACCTAAGTTTGCTTCTTCTGTATGGAATGATGTTAGGAGTTAACACCAGGTCTTGGAAACTGATAACCATTGGGCTGGATCCACACTGCAAATGTGTCTGGTATGATTTTTGCTTATGCCTGTACAAAAATTTGAAATCACATTTTAAAATTGTCCTACTTCACATTTGAGGGGAAAAAATCAGGAATTCTAGCTTCTTTGAAAAAGTTAATGCACTCCAGTTCCCTACCATTTCCATCATGGGTGCATACATACCTACCTAGTCCTATTCCTTTCATACCTTTACCTGCCTGTATCCTGGAATCATTCGATTCTACTGCCCTTGACTTAAAGGTAGGGTCAGCAAACCTTCTGTAAAGGAACAGATAGTAAATGCTTTGGCTTTACAAGCCACATCCTCTCTTTTGCAACTACTTAACTCTGCCACAGTAGCAGGATATCAGCCATGTGCAATAGGTAAATGAAAACACACAGTTACATTCCAATAAAACTTTACCAAACTAGGCTTCAGGATAAATTTGTCCCAAAGACCTTATTTTGCTAATCTCTGATCTAAACAATCCCTATTCCAGCAAGTGATGACCAAGATCTATCACGCTAAAATTCCATCTCTAATAAATAGGTCAATGCTGATGTAATACTCTAAACCCTTAGTTTTATTAGATGCAGTTTTTAATGACACTTCCTTTGACCCAGGGTTATATTTCTGTGAGTATCACACTAATTTTATGGTAGCAACTTAATATTATACTTTGAAATCCACATAAGTACTTTTCTTTTAAAAAATTCTCACATCAATTCTACTGTTGCCTTTTTTTTTTTAAACATAGTGGCATGTCAACACATTCCTAAAGAATGCGTGTTCCCAGATAAATTATGTTAGGATTTTTATTGAATTTTCAAAGCAATTTTCATACAATTCACATTTATTATAATGTAATAATATAATGTGTTCTTATTCAGGAACATGGCATCTATCCATGTTTTTCTCATAAAATTTTCTTTTCCGAATAAGTTTGCAATTTTCTACAGGTTATTTGGATTTATGCAAGAATTATTTCCACATATTTTACAATTTTATTTTTCTGAATAAATTAGCTTTCCATTACATTTTCAAATTAGCTATTGGTATATAGAAAACTATTAATTGCTACATATTTATCATATAGCAAGTTGCAGGGCTTACTTACTTTTAAAATAGTAAAAAAAAATGTCTTCTAGATTTTAAGGAGTTTAAATTTGTTTTAGTCAGCATTATTTTAAATATTGTATTAAATGTATTTTAATATACCTTAAAATGCTTAAAAATAGTTTCCTGGTGATGGGTATAAAGGAGGGAATGTATTTCATTGAGTACTGGCTGTGATATGTAAACAATGAATCTTGGAACACTGAAAAAATAAAATGAAATTTTTATAAATAGTTTCATTTTTGATGCAGTATATTGCATTAATAGATTCTCCAATACTGCACAAAATTGTCTCCTTGGAAGAACATCTAGAATTAAGGATCTTTGAGTTAAGTCTTTGGAAGTATTACTAAGAGAATCCAATCAAATTCTCCTAATACATTTTCTTATCTTACAGTAGGAGCTTCACAAGGTGATCTTGGTTAGGGATGAACACTGGCCCTGAAAGGAGAGGGTTCTATTGAGGCATTATATGCACTCTTCCTCTCCTACATTTTCTAAAGAGTCCACAAAACATATTTTGATTGGGGAAATTTCTGCCACATTCGAAAAAAACTCACTTTGCTAAAATGTAAGATTAGGTATCGTGGCAATACATATCCAGACACTATCCTGAGAAACAATAGGGCTTACTCGGTATTCGATTCTTTTTTTCTCTTTTTAACTATGCAAAAATACATATTAGAAAATGACCTCTAGTCTCTTTAAAAGTTCTGTTACTTTTAAAAATGTTAAATAATTTTAAATTGTTAAATAAGCAACATTTCCAATAAAAGAAAATACATGTTTTGCAGCATATATTGCAACTTAGATGAAATGTAGGTCTTGATAAATGCTACTTAAAAAAAAAACAGTTAAATATTGAAGTAAAGTTTGTGCCTTTTAGGGAATGAAAGGTTTCACAAATGAAAAACATTGTAAGTTGGGTACAGATGAAATATCTTAAATTTGAAAACCAGAAAATTATTTTTATTTTCATGAGTATTGGCTTTATATGTTACCATTTGTGAATAGTCAAAGCCCAGATGCAAAATTTTCAATATTACACCCATATCTGATAAGTTGCATTTGTTGGTATTTAACTGAAACTGAAAGCGTATCAATAGATAATATAAATTATATTTTTGTTGTAGTTAAATTGCAATGTTTTAATGTATTTGAAGAAATATATTCTTTTAATCCAAGCACACTGTATATCATAAACATTAATGAATTTTTCCCTGTGCAATATAAATAAATGGCACAGAGCATGTATTAATGGGAGCATCTACAAGCAAAAAATAAGTTAATGCATTATACATAGAATATAAGCTTTAAATATTTTAAGTGCTTTTGACTGAAAATAAGCATATACTATCTTGTTAAATAAATTAATCTACTAGAATTAGCTCAGATGTATAATTTCTGTAAGAAGTATGCTATCTATAAAGTGTAAAATGCCACCAATAAAACATTATAAGAACACATGTAATATATACTTTGCAATTACCAAGTGAAATATGTTAACAATGTTAAAGATTTATTTAAATCTTTAATGAAATTTATAATTTGGCATAAGCATACTTGTTAAAGATAGTATCACAAAGTGCTATTCGTTCAAAAATAATTACACGGTTCCAGCTCTTTGCAATTAATTACAAAAGCAACGATATGCAAGGACAGGGTAACATATGCTATCTGAAAGCAAAGCATTTGGTACTCACAGATACAGATGGGTATGTTTGCAGACCATTGGTTATTCTCTTGACAAACAATGGATTTCTCTCCAATTAATTCAAACCCAAACTGGCATTCAAACCTTAAAACATCACGATTAGAAAATCCATCGCCTTCTCTAATTCCATATAAGGGTGTACCAGGATCACCACAACTTTCTTTTTCAATTTCTGCAAAAATAGAAGATACAAGTCACCTTCCAGGGGTTTGAGGCACATGCTATCCATATGACCAATTTGGTAGATGTACACTCTCTATATCTGAGATATTTCAGAACAAAAAAGATGAATATGTTTTCCAACCTTATTTTTTTTCTTTGTGCTACTCTTACTACTATAATTTGATGACATGCTCTTTAGAAAACAATAAATGTAGTTCTCTCATTTTGTATATGGGGAAGCTGGGGTGATCAAAACACATGCTAGTGATTGTGCCTAACAGAAAATTTAATTTTTTGTCTGCACTACACACACACATACACACACACGCATATTATCTCTGTATTTTCCCAAAACCTCCAAGATGTTTCTTATTTTTGTTATCTGTACATGATATAGTAAATCCTTAGGTCATGACCAGGATATGAGGTACTGTTGCTCGTCTCAATGTTCCTACAGCAATCAGTGAATACCTTTCTTGTAGGATCTGCCAGTCTCCCTGACACTTGCTGGTTGAATTATTTCCCCAACTACACCTGTCAAAAAAACTCCTTAGGGCAGGAATCAATTTTTCATTCCAAATCACCCAGATATGTTCCTCCAAAAATGTTTCTATATGAGTTAAACTGAAGAAGGTTGAAAAAATTCTCTTAAAAGCACATGAAAGCACTATTTCAGCTGACATTCAAAGAAACTCCAAATGTCTAGGATCTTCATTGTGAAGCTAAGAATGTCAATAGCAAATTATTGTGGTAGTTGTTTTCATTTTTAAGACACATGAAATCACATTGATTATCTTCAAATGATAGCAAAACAATTTAAAAGATAAAACTTTGAGATAATGTTATGGCTTCTATCCTGATATTCCAACAACCACACATTCCTGATTTTTCTATAATCTACCAGCACCAATTTGAATGGTCTCTCCAGTTGTTTTCCCATGTTTTTATAATTATACATAGGCATATACATAGGCATATTATAAACATCTATATTTATGTAAATATTAAACTCCTCTCTAAAACTATGTATTATAATACATACATTACATATGCATTACAATTTTATTGTAGTATACTGTGACTGTTATTCTATAACTTGCTCTTTTTCTAACCAAACAATAATTTTGGATTTCTTTTGGAACACCTGTGTATTTTTATCAGATGCCACAGATGGCTATAATGATTCGTTTAATACACTGGATTTGATATTTTATTTCTATCTATCCCAAGAAACTGAGATCAAGACCAGAGCTGAAACAGCATTCAACCTACTACACCACCCAGGAGCCCCTAGACTTGTTGTTTTTAATGTCACTATCATTTACCTAGGTATTGTTATTTATTTGTTATCTATTCATTTATTTAATGCTTGGTGCTTGATAGATTTCTTCTGTCAAGTAACTTGTAATTTTTTTCTACGTACTGAGAAATTGTTACCATTATTTCCCTTAAAATATTGTTCCTTATGTACTTTCATCTCTCTAAAATTCATTTACATTGAATATTAGAATTTGGGGATTTAGCCTTCATGTTGCTCAATCTTTCAAATTCTTATTTTTGAAGTTCTCTATTCTGCATTCTTGAAGAAATATATCTATATGTGTTAATGTATGTATACATATTCTGATTTACTAATTCACTGTGCATGCTTATCTAATCCCAAATCAACCTAATACTAAAAAATCATGTCATTTTTTCAATATTTAATGATTATTATTTTTTTTATTGTTTCATAACCTCCTACTATTCTTTCATGAATGCAATTTCTCCCTTTATTTCTGAGGATATCTAATATGCTTATTTAAAATAATTTTCTTATTCCTCTTTCAACTGTTTCCTTAGGTATAAGCAGAAGAGTATGAAGAGAGCAACAGAATAAAAGTTCTTCTAAAGCAGCATGTTTAAAGAGAATGTGGTAAATCATAATTGTTGTTGATCCTGTGATGAAGGTTTAGGAAGAGGTACTTGAGGAAAGAACAAGACTGCTGGTTTTCAGGAAGCTGTCAAAAACCTGTTCGTATCTGATTGCTTTGCTGCAACTCTGCAGGTCCTGCACTCCCCATCTTCACCTTCACCATCTGCCACCTTCAGGCTTATTTCTTCTAATGTCAGAACCACCTTGTAGTTCTGGGTGTAAACTTTTCCCTCCGTTGACCCGTGGTGCAGTCCCCTTTTGTGGTCTTCATTTGGAGTTGGGGAGCCCTCCCTCTTGATAACTGCACTGGACTCTCATTCCATATCTGGGTATTTGGCTCTGTAGCTGAAATATTTTCCTCTGAAGTCATCACTGCAGTTTCTCAGAACTGCCCACAGACTCCTTCCTGGAGGCTTCTAGCCCCGAAGCCCAGTGTCTTCCTGTGCAGAAGCCATAGCAACAGCCTCCCATGATGACATGGCTTATGAAATTCTCAGCTTACCTCTATATTCTGTATATATTTTTACACATTTACTTATATACATTTTTGTTAGGGATCCCCTATAGCCTCATAACAACTGACATTTCCTCTTTCTATTTTTAATCATCAGTGAATTTTTAAAATATGTTTTCTGAAATCTTTGGGATAGAAGTGAGAGTAAGAGCTTACTCTACTGTTTTGAAACCAACCATATGTTTTTTTTTTCTTTGTTCCTTGATTTTTGAAACTCAAAGATATATTTTCTTTTTTATTATTATTTAAATTCAGTTAGTCAACACAAAGTACATCATTAGTTTCAGATGTAGTGTTCAACAATTCATCAGTTACGTACAACACCCAGTGCTCATCATATCTTGTGCCCTCCTTAATGCCCATCACCCAGTTCTGCATCCCCCACCCACCTTCCCTTTAGCAATCCTTAGTTTGTTTCTCATATTTTCAGATCATAATGCTTTGAAACTGGAGCTCAATCATAAGAGGAAATTTGGAAGGAAATAAAACACTTGGAGGTTAAAGAGTATCCTGCTAAAAAAATCAATGGGTCAACCAGAAAATTAAAGAAGAATTTAAAAAAAAATTCATGGGAACTAATGAGAATGAAAACACAACTCTTCATAACCTTTGCAATACAGCAAAGGCGGTCCTAAGAGGGAAATACATTGCAATATATGCCTTTCTCAGGAAATAAAGAAGGTCTCAAATACACAAGCTAACCTTACACCTAAAGGAAGTGGAGAAAGAACTGCAAATAAAGCCTAAGCCAAGCAGGAGAAGAGAAATAATAACTGGAGCAGAAATCAATGAAATAGTAACCAGAATAACAGTAGAACAGATCAATGAAACTAGAAGCTGGTTTGTTGAAAGAATTAATAAGACTGATAAACCCATAACCAGACTTATCAAAAAGAAAAGAGAAAGGACCCAAATTAATAAGATCATGAATGAAAGAGGAGAGATCATGACCAGCCTCCAAGGAAATACAACCAACTTTAAGAACATATTCTGAGTGACTATATGCCAACATATTAGGCAATTTGGAAGAAATGGATGGACTCCTAGAGATATATAAGCTTTCAAAACTGAAACAGTAAGAAATAGAAGATCTGAACAGACCTATAAACTGCAAGGAAATTGAAGCATTAATCAAAAGCCTCCCCAAAAAACAAGAATCCAGGGCCAGATGGTTTCCCAGGGGAACTCTACCAAACATTTAAAGAAGAACTAATTCCTATTCTTCTGAAACTGTTTCAAAAAATAGAAATGGAGGGAAAACTTCCAAACTCATTCTATGAGGCCAGCATTACCTTGATCCTGACAAAGACCTGACAAAGACCGCACCAAAAGGAATTATAAACCAATAACGCTGATGGAAATGGATGCTAAAATACTCACCAAGATACTAGACAAAAGGATCCAACAGTATATTAAAAAGATTACTCACCACATGGGATTTATTCCTGGACTGCAAGGGTAGTTCAACATTTGCAAATCAATCAATGTGATACATCACATTAATAAAAGAAAGGACAAGAATCATATGATCCTCTTGATGCAGAAAAAGCATTTGACAAAAATAGCATCCTTTCTTGATTAAAACTCTATGCAGTACAGGGATATAGGGAACATACCTCAATATCATAAAAGCCATCTATCAAAGATATATTTTCTTTTTTTTTTTAAGATTTTATTTATTTGACAGAGATTACAAGTAGGCAGAGAGACAGGTAGAGAGAGAGGAGGAAGCAGGCTCCCTGCTGAGCAGAGACCCCCCCCCCCGACGTGGGGTTCAATCTCAGGACCCTAAAATCATGACCTGAGCCAAACACAGAGGCTTTAACCCACTGAGCCACCCAGGCGCCCCTCAAAGATATATTTCAACAAAGATGTAATTTTGTAGCCACAGTACTCTCATACTGAGAAATATGCAGTAAGTCCAATAAATACATACCTATTATATACCACTGTCTTTGAAATTTTTTTGTACCCAAGAGGTGAAACTGGTATCTGAACAAATAGTTAATATGCAACAGATGACTATTACAGTAGAAACAGTCACAAACAATAACTAAAAATAGTGGCTATCATTTTTTGAGCATGAAAACTGTACTGGCACTGTGGAAATCTTTTTTCAACATTAATTATATAATTTAATCCTCATAACAACTCTGTGATGGAATTAATTGTCATCTTCATTTACAGATGAGAAAGCTGAGAATCAGAAAATGTAAGTATGGTGCTCACTTTGTCAGCACATATACTAAAATTGGAACTATAAAGAGAAGATTATCATGGCCTCAGTGCAAGGATGACATGCAAATTCATGAAGTGTTCCATAAAAAAAAAAAAAAAAGGCAAGCATAGCTATAGACTGAATAATTGCCCTCTTCCACCCCCCCGCCATTCATTTGTTGAAACCTAATCCCCCATGTGATAGTATTCGGAAGTAGAGTTTTGGGGAGGTGATTAGGTCATGAGGGTAGAAGCCTCATTATTTATAAGGGATTAGTGCCCTTATAAAAGAGGACTTTAAAAGCTCCTTGGCCTGTTTTGCTGTGTGAGGACACAGAGAGAAGACAGCCATCTATGGATGAGGAAATGAGCTTTGATCTTGGACTTTCTAGTCTTCAGACTGAGATATTTGTTATTAGTCACCTAGTTTATGGTATTTTTGTTATAATAGCCCAAAGACACTAACTCAAACAATTTCACAAAACTTGTGTATAGCAGAGTCTACATGCAAAACAAAGTCTTTTTTACCTCTCTCTTTTTAGTAGGCTCCACAACCAGTGTGGAACTCACAACCCTGAAACCAAGAGCTGAGCTGAGATCAAGAGTCAGATACTTAACCAATCAAGCCACCTCGGTGCCCCACAAAGTCTAAATCAGTAAGTTATACTGGAGGAATTTTCATTCTTTAATTTCCCATTTATGAAATATTTGTTTTGTTTCTAATATGCATCAAAATGATACTAAGTATTAGGGATATAAAGATAAATAATTTGTATCCTCTGCTCTTAAATGAGGGCACAAAGGAGGTATAGCTAAGCCCTCTTGGAGTTGGAGGTTGGCAAATAGGTAAAGGTGATCCTTGCACTTAGAGTCAATTCACTGAGTGGATTGGAGAAGAGGAAAGAAGGAAAGGTATTTAGGGAGTGGAAGATGAGCAGTAGCAGAAAAGATATGTAGTCTTTTTGCTTCTCTTTCCTTCTATAGGTGGTGGCTTGGTTGGAAGCTGAGTCCGTCGGGGTTACTTTAACAGAATACCATAGGCTGGGTTTATGAACAACAGAAATTTGTTTCTCTGGGTTGTAAGGGCTGGGAGGTCCAAGATCAAATGTCTAGAGATTTGGTGTCTGGTGACATCCTATTTCCTGGTTTGCAGACAGCCTTTTTTTGCTGTGATGGGGTCCAGGACAGGCCATACCAGAGTGTGCCACTTTGATGTGTGGATAGTTTTGAGTTGAAGTCAATCAAGGCCCAAGGGACTCGAGTAGCTTTTTGCCTCCCTTTTAACTGCCTGAAAGCATTTAGTTAGAGGGCCTGGCCTGGTAGACAGCTATCACTGAAAATAACTACAAAGAGTATTAGCTAGGTGTGGTAAGCCGGAAGGAATTCAGCAAGGCCTGTTTGTTCAAATTCCTCTTTGTGTCCCATTGTCTCTGCACAGAATGGCAAATATTTGTTTAGAAACATTAGCTTTCCCCATCTTCCTGTAAATTGTCTTCCTCCCCTTTGAAATCCCAGATCCTTCCCTCTTTCTCCTTAGCTCAGGATGGTATATAAACCTCAATTGCTTGACTATTAAGAAGACTAATATCATGGGAGTTCTTATAAATATGAAATTAACATTTCTCCTGTTAATCTGTCTTATGTCAACTTAATTATTAGACCAGCCAAAGAACCTAGAAGGGAAAAGTTTTCTCCACTAGCTGTATCCTCACATGGTAGAATGGGTGAGGGAGTTCTCTGGTGCACTAATCCCATTCACTGGGATTCCACTCTGATAACCTAATCATCTCCTAAAGGCCCCATCTCCAAGCCCATCACATTGGCCATTAGATTTCAACATATGAACTTCAGGGGGCACAAACATTCAGCCTATAGCAAAGGCAATGAAGGTGGCACTAAGCATTGAAGGGTGGTGAGGTCAAGTAGGTGATGTGGCTGTGGGCCAAACAAGAAAAGGTAAGGCTAAGAAGGCAGCCAGTAAGTTTGGGAGATTGAGTATATATGAGGGGATAGTGAAAAGCATAAATTTGAGGATATAGGTACCAGAATTTTCATTATCAAAAAGGAGATGTAGAAAAAGGGAAGATTTCAAAGAATCCTGAAGGGAAATTGAAGTGGAGGAGTTGTGTGAATTTGCGTTTAAAATATGGATATACACAGGTTAGATAGAGATGAAAATGTGTATAGAAAGATATATAAAACTTTATATATATAGATAAAACTATATATCATATATATGTATATATATATATATATATAGAGAGAGAGAGAGAGAGAGAGAGAGAAAGCTCTGCATGTAGAATGGCAATTTAAAAAATGTAGAATTAATAAAAATAGAAGATCAATATTTGGTAGCCATGTTAGTGATTTTGGATTCTGGGGGAATGTTCGATAAAAAACAAGGTGTAGTCTTGGATTACCTCTCTTTGAAGCATGTATCAATCACAAAGGGGAAAATGGTGATGTTACCATGGAAAAACCAGAAGACACTAATTTTACTAGGTGATCAAAGGTCACATAACCAGTGTGGGAAATGTAGAAATTGTTTACCTCCTGATGTGATGCACTAAGACACAGAATCATCTCTGTGGTATTCCTATTAAGAATGCATGGGCTAAGTCTGGATAGGAGGAAAGACTGCCTGGACTCAGATTGAAGGACATGTTATTTATAACAAAAAGACATGACAAATAAATGCAATAGTTTTGTGGGTTGACTCCTGAACAAGGAAGGGAAAAGAGACATTTTTTGGATCATTAGTGAGATATGAATGGTGTCCATGAATTATTTGAAAGTGTTGTATCAAGGTTAACTTTCTAACCTGGATGGTTATTTTGTGTTTTTGTGGGACAGAGTCTCTGTTTTTATAAAACTCAAAGTATTTGGGAGGGATGAGGCATTATGTTTGCACCTTGCCTTCAAATGGTTCTGTGGTGGTATTAAACATGTCTGCAAATTATTTGATGCTCCTCCTATCCAAAGGTGCAAGAAAATTATCCTCTCTTTGATTATTGGGCAGCATTAATGACTAGCTTCTAACAAATGAAATATGGCAGAATGGACATGGCCACTTCTCACAGCCCCTCTCCTAACATTACCAGTTGCCTCAAGCCCGTATACGTTTGGGGCATGGAATAACAATCAACACACTCTACTTTAGCTTGTTCATTGCAGCAAAAACTATAGAAGCTCCAGTACCATGATTTGATCCAATAGGATTACCAAAAGCTTAATTTTCCCAATAGCTCCCATAAGGGTTTTCAATGCCACCTGGAATTGTGGAGAACTTAACGCCTGAGGGATGAACTTTGATCAACAAGAGGCAGGAAATGGGAAAGAGACCAATGGATTCATTGCTTACCTCCCTCTCCCCAGAAAGATGGCACCAAAACACAACTGGCCCACATGACCAAACACATAGCTGTGTTTCTTATGAGGCTATGACCAACTCAGTAACAGCCAATCGTGTATCACCCCATATTTGATTCCTCCATTTCCCTGTTATATCTCTTTTATCCCTCATCTTTGCTGTTTTGGAATTGCACTCCCTTTCTTCCCCCATAAAGTATTAGTTCATAAGCTATGCCTCAGCCTCTGTTTCCTAGGGGAAAAAAGCTAGGACCTGTGACTTATCACTGGCAACCAATGAATGGACAAGGTTAGGGACTGGGCTATCTAATGGTTGTATAAACACAGATGTGGTTTCCAGGAAGATAGGATATTAGCTCCAATTATTGAGTGACTATTATTTGACAAGAGGGTTGCTAAATACTGTAACTGTTTTAAGTCATGCATTTCTTTTGAAACACTGAGAAAAAGGCATATTACTCCAGCTTAATAGATGAAAAAACAAGGTTCTGAGAGGTTGACCAAGCTCATATACACAGAAAGAGCTTAAATGAGATTTAACATCTACATGACTCCAGTAAGCACACTCTTTTCCACTGTTCCATACTACTTGAGAGAAAGGATGGAGAGGATAATGTGGGCCAGATACTGAAAAATTGGGGAAAATGATGAATTAACTTGATTCCCATATTGGGAAAGATAGCAACATTTTAATTTTAAAAGAGGTTATGTCTCCAATGCTTTAACACACTAATCCCACCTCTGCATGGCACCAGAGTAACTTTAAAATTATTCAGTTCTCTTCAAATCCTTTCCAGTGGAAGGGCCTCATAATCTAAATCTTTCCTCCTCTCCAGTCTTGTCTTCCATCATTTTCCTACAAGCAACCTAAATGTCATGCCTGTTGAGACACCTACTGTTCCCTTTTACACCCACATGACCTCAGGGATGCCATCTTCTCTGCCTAGAAATAAGGCATTCTTCTAGTATGCAAAACCTGGGGAAATTCCTGTCAGGTCAGGTTATACTTTTTCCATAAGTACTGCCCTGAGCTTACAAACACAGTTTTTCCTTTCTTTGGGCTTCTATGGCATACTTATATTGACCTGTATATTTTGCTATAATTTATTTATTTATCTATCTCCTCCCACAAGCTTTTAGTGATCTTTGTATTTCAGGTATCTATACACATGAGGGTAACAATAATTTATATATCATGTATATTCCAGGCAAAGTTCTTTTTTTTTAAAGATTTTATTTCTTTATCTGAGAGACAGAGAGCAGGAGTGGGGGCAGGGAAGAATGAGAGGGAGAAGCAGACTCCCTGATGGGTACAGAGTCCTCTACCAGCTGGATCCCAGGACCCTGAGATCATGACCTGAGTTGAAGTCAGAGGCTTAACTGACTGACCCAGTCAGGTGCCCCAGTGCCAAGCAGTGTTCTAATCACTTGCTACATTTAATCCTGATATACGCCTATGAAGATTCAAAGGGGTAAGTAGTTTGACTGAAGGCACACACATTTTATGTGGCAGAGCTGGGATTTGAACCCAGTTAGTTGTTATGGAATATGTGTTCTTCAGCACTATATCCTCTCTCAGCACAATTTTCAAAGAATAGTTGTGGAATATGTAAAGAATGAAGAAAGGCAATGAGGAGCATACAAAAACATGTGGTTCTATTAGTAAACAATATATGCAATCACAAATTCCTATAGTTATAGAGAACTAAATGTATAGAAAACAGTGGAATGACATGTTCCAGTTAAGTCTTTTGGATAATTTAAATTCTATAGTTGTCTTATAATGGTAGAAGATGAGTGCTGAATATTTTCTAATTACCTTTCAAGAACCACTCACCATATTTTTATTCTTGCTTTTTACCACTGGGTGTAGGAGTAAGAGTTGACCCACATGGACCCATAATAGAGAGGCTCTTGTGCTACCCAACTCTCTCTGTGTGCAATGAGTAGTCAAGAAACAAGTGGCACTAGCAGGAGATGGGATGAGGAGATTGGGAAGAGAGTTCCAGAGGGCATTTTTCTCCCAACTCCTCTGCCTAATTACCATGGAATGGCTGTAACCCTTGACTGAAAGCCAAGCTTATGTCAGGGTACCCTCTTCATATAGCCATCCTCTGAGAGCTGTGGTTATCCTTCCTGAAGATAATCATAGCTCCCTGTTGTAGTGACAACAGCCAGAGATACTGTATACCATCTTCTAAATTTCCTTAATTTCTGTCGACATATATACATAGACTTAATGTGAAGGTGCCATTTGTTTCCTGCAGTATACCAATACAGTGTAGCTTACCACTGAATGCTTAATGCAATACAGAAAGAATTGTTAGCATCCCACTGATAGGTGATTTCATTATCTTATAGTATTTTGTCTCCTAGAATACAAAATGGAGTTGGGGTTTCTTAACAAATGTTGCCTCCATTGGAGTCACCTAAATACTGTGTATCATTTTCAACTCAAATTGGAAGGAGCAGAGTGAACATTCATTTGCAGTCAGAGGTTGGCATTCACAGAGTAGCACCTGGTTCTGCTCTTGCTCTTCCCTGCTGTGGAGGCAAAAAAAAAATCAGAGGCTGGGGAAGAGGTGCTAAAGTAAATGAAGATGGGAGGTCAGAGGAAATAGAAGCAGGGCACTATGGAAAGCTCTTTTGCAATGAGTTGAGAACAAAATTGGAAATGTAGGTTTAAATGGCAGTGGCTGAAATTTGTAGAACAGGACTCTTTCAACACCTTTTCTATAGTGACCAAGTAACTTTGATCCTTGATGCCTAAAGTAATAAACTCTAATTTTAAATTCAATCAGATTTCCAGCCAAAGAATAACATCTGGCCTCAAAGTGACATAGAAATTCTCATTGATCAATCTCTGACTTGACAACAGTTGACACTGTAATTCAAATACTTCACAGAGAAACTGTGTAGGTTAAAAGAAAGTGATCTGTAAAACTTGCAGTTTTGCTGATTCTTAATGTTAAGAAGCCTCTTGGGAATCTCATTACCTTAGCAACCGGCTTACAAAGGTTGTGAAATACGGAATCGTGCAGCTAGAAAAGACCTTGTGAGTTAAATTCGGTCTCACCTTCAAGCATCTCAGATAAATGAGACTATAGTCAACTTCAAAAGATTTTTGAGAATAAAATCTGTAACTTTCCAGGCAAAGTAATAAAAGATGTATTTACAATAACAGATGTGTACTTTACAATCATGATGAGAACCCTGACATTTAAAAAAACTTCAGATTAGATAAAACCATTTAATAAAAAATAAATATGCAAACTTCAGAATGCTGTAAATATACCCTGAGACAAAGTTTACCTTTTCCAACAGAGCTAGTGTAAAAGAATATCTGTAGCCCATAGTTAAATCATATACTCTTTTGATATATAGCAAATAGAAGAATTTTAAAAAATTACTCAATTCTTAATCATATGTGACCTTAAAAAGTTATTGAATGCTTTAACACATTTCATAGAATTAAGAGCTCTTTATTGGTGATAAAAACAATGTGCTTTTCTTTGCTTCTAAATATGATGTTATTTGACATATCATTAATTTGGAGCTGTTTTTATGGTTGCATGACATATTTATGACAAAACTATATTCCATCATCTCAGTCCCATGTTTCCTTTTTTTTAAAGATTTTATTTATTTATTTGACAGAGAGATCACAAGTAGGCAGAGAGGCAGGCAGAAAGAAAGGAGGAAGCAGGCTCCCTGCCGAGCAGAGAGCCCAATGTGGGGCTCGATCCCAGGACCCTGGGATCATGACCTGAGCCAAAGGCAGAGGCTTTAACCCACTGAGCCACCCAGGTGCCCCAGTCCCATGTTTCTAATTTAGAGGATACCAAGGAACTACAGTTAATATATGTGTAAACAAACAAGGAGTTTGCCAGCCTTCGTAGGTGTCATGTCTGAATGTGTCTCCTCAAAATTCAAAGATGAGTATTAGAAGATGGAAACTTTGGGGGTGATTATGTCAAGAGGGCTGAGACCTTAGGAATGAGATTAGTACTCTTATGAAAGAAGCTTCAGAGAAAGACCTTGTCCCAGTGAGGACAGAGAGAAAAGGTGACAGCTATGACCTTAAAAGAGAACTCAACAAAAGGTCTCCATGCTAAAAACAAGCAAACAAACAGAAATAACACAAAACAAAATAAAACAAAAACAAACATCTGGTACCTTGGTCTTGGACTTTCAGCCTTCAGAACTGTGATAAATAAATTTCTTTTGTTTACAAACTACCTAGTGTGGTATTTTGTTGTAACAGGGCAAAGGGACTAAGACAGTAAGGAAAGGATCTATGGACTTGGGTTGTGTGGCATTTTCTTCCAACCCAGTGATTATCAGACTTTCTTCTGACAATGGGCTTCCTGGGGTTTTATGAAAAACATGGCCCAATGGAATGAGGTTATTTTTAGAGAAAAGACTCAGTCCTCTAATTTAATTAAAAAGAAATAATATATGAAAGTAGGTATTTAACTATTAACATATTTAACAATATTAACATATTTCACAATAGTTCAAAATATTCCACAATGTAGTGATTCCAAAACTGAGAACTAATGTTAACTAAATAGTTCCTTAGTGTATAAATTTTATCGTCCAAACATTTTAATAGGGAAAGGTGAGAATCAATTAAATACACACATACACACAGATACACACACAGTTCTTGATATAGTCTCTTAGTTCAGAAAATCTAAAGTCTAATCTTAACCAACTTCAAAGTGTAACAAACTCATTTCAGTGCAATATTTGCTAAAGTATCCACTGTGTACCAAGAACTGTGCTAGGAACTATAGCCACAAAGGAGTGTGTGTCATAATCTTGGCCCTTAAAAAATAGTCTGTAAGAGTCAGTCTGTCAAATAGGTATATTCAGTGTGTATTTTTTAATTTCTTAGCACAGATTTTTTTGAAATATTTTTTTAAATTTCTTTTCAGCGTAACAGAATTCATAGTTTTTGCACCACACCCAGTGCTCCATGCAATGCGTGCCCTCCACAATACCCACCACCAGGCTCCCCCAACCTCCCACCCCCCGCCCCTACAAAACCCTCAGGTTATTTTTCAGAGTCCGTAGTCTCTCATGGTTCATTCCCCCCCAATTTCCCTCAACTCCCTTCTCCTCTCCATCTCCCATGTCTTAGCACAGATTTTTTAAGAGAATGAAAACAAACTATGCTCTGGTTGACAGCTATGCCACAAACTGTAAATGTTTTAAAGCTCCAAGATGATTTGAGAAGTTAAGTGCATGCCCTATGTATTCTGATTTAAGCCTAAAGGTGTAATGTAAAGTGACAAGTGACTCCACTTCCCTGACTTGCCCTGAGGTAGTATTTTCTTTCTTTCTTTTTTTTTTTAAGATTTTATTTATTTATTTGACAGCTAGAGATCACAAGTAGGCAGAGAAAGAGAGAGAGGATGAAGCAGGCTCCCCGCTGAGTGGAGAGCCCGATTCGGGGCTCGATCCCAGGACCCTGGGATCATGACCTGAGCCGAAGGCAGAGGCTTTAACCCACTGAGCCACCTAGGTGCCCCCTGAGGTAGTATTCTTAAAACCTGACCCATTTTTTATATTCTTAATGTCCTTCAAAGGACTTCCTCAGCATTTGCTTTCCACCTGGGACTAGGTACAGTGTGTATGATTAAAGGGCAATGTGGCAGGTTGTTGGGATTAATAAATCCAGGAATATGCTCAAGGTCATTCTCCTTGTAGAAATTTCAGATCAGTTGATGCTATCAAGTAGTAAATCATCTAACTACAGATAGATTCATTATCATTTTTTCAGGTACAGTGATCTTATTCATTCACACATTCATTCATTCATTCATCTGTCCATTCAATCATCTCTTAGTATGGTCATTCAAGAAGAGTGTCTTGAAATTATACTTTCTCCTAAATGTTGGGATGTAGAGATGAATAAAACTTCATCTATTACTGCCCACCAGGAAACAAACAAACAAACAAACAAGTATGCGAATACATAAAAGTGTGATAAATAATGTTGTTTAATAATAATATAATGGGAGGCATGGGAAGAAAATGAACAATTGTGGTTAGGAGTGGAAAGATTCTAAAAACTGAAACACGAGGGGTGCCTGGCTGGCTCAGTCAGTACAGCCTGGAACTCTTGATCTTGAGATTGTGAGTTTGAGCTCCACTTTGGGTATAAAGATTACTTAAAAATAAAATCTTTAAACAAAACAAAACAAAAAAAAATCTGAAACATAAACTAAGATTGGGCAGGTTTGCAAGAATGTGTGTGGTGGAGGGAGGTGTAATAGCGTGTGTGGTAGTTTGTGACATTTCAGGCAAGGGGAAGAGTTTGACCAAAGGATGATAGTCATCCTTTTGGAAAAATACAAGCAGGTCCGTATGGCTGGGGTTACAGTACAAGGAAGAGTGAGGTAAGACATGAGGTTGGAAGCTACGGGGTAGCTCATGTGCACTAAAAAGCATCTCTGACTTTATTCTAAGCACAGAGAAGTCTTTGGTAAAGTATCCTAATGATGCATACCTAACAGACACTTCACACATAGCAGTTATGCTCATCATCCATGAAATGAACTAAACATGATATAGAGTCAATTAAAGAGACACAACCCCACTCCCTTAGGAACTTAGAGTCTAATAATAGAACAGTTAAATGAAAGTATCAGGAAGCATTCTTTTTTATGAGAAGGAGTCAACACAGCATTGTTCACTTCAACCTCACTTAACCTGTCTATTCTTTAAATATTTTCCTTTAAAGTATCTTGAATGAAAGAACAAAGTGAAATATAGATTTTTGTCTAAATCTCTGTAGCTACCTGTTTAAAAGAGTTTGCAAGCAGGGGTAGATCAATATTTTTTGAACTATAATAGCAATCAAAGTAAATGGATTTTTCTTTTGAAAGAACCGTAACTGCTAGCAGCCTACCAGCAGCCATCAAAAACTTCTAAACATTATTTCTCTTACTATATCTACTGGATGATGAAAAGACTTGTAATTATTTGGAGTTATATTTATAAAGCAAGTAAAAAGAATCAACCACTCTTATTGTTAAAAAAGGCCAAATTAAGACAATCCAGAGTTCAACAAATGAGCAGAATGTCTTTTTTTTTTTTTTAAATAACATGTTTTCTCCTAATCACCACAATTTCAACTTCTCCAGAAGTGACCATTATCCCAACTTTTACAAAAAGCAACTTAGTGTTTTTCTTTATTGGAAGAAGGCAAGGAGGAGAGTCTCTGGAATGCTGGCAATATTCTCTTTCTTGCTCTGGGTGTTCATTTTGTCGTAATTATGAGTTGTACATTCACATTATGTACCTTCTTACATATAGCTATAATTTATTATTTTTTTAGTTCACCTTAAAGTAAGCAGTAATCTGATAGTAGTAATTATGACAAAACCTTTCTTTACAGATAGGGAAAGACATTGCATGTTGCAACCCATTCCTGTCCTTTTCTTTCTCTTTTGAACACAGGAAGTGCTAGCTCAAACTATTACAGTCATATTGCAACCATGAAGGGAAGGCCAAGAGACTTGCAAAGAAATTATCCCTGACTTGTTGAACTGCTGAACCAATATCTTCAATTGCCAGCCTCTGGACTTTCTGTTATGTGATAAAAATAAACCATTGTTTTTTTAAGAAGTAAGAGAAGGATGGGGGATGAGCTAGTGTGATATAATGAAGGTGCTTTTGATAATATGTCTAAATTTCTAAATATATCAGTTTTCTCACAAGAGTAAAACAAGAGTATTAATTATCAATTTATATGGTCATGATAAGGACTAAATAATAAGAAATATAAGTAAAACAGATAGCATAGTCCCTAACAGAGGGTAGGTACAAAAATATTTTTTTTTTATTACTCAGAAACAATTATATTGAAGACTAAGGGCCTTCAATATCACTCATTCACACATAAAATGTTTCTAAAGATTACACGTAGTAAAGTGCATATACATTTTGAGTAGGGATTACTGGAAGACTGGGGATGTGAACTGCAAATAAGGAAATCAGGATAAAGACAGTTTTTAATGACAGCCATTTAGTTCAAATTAAAGCATATCAATTTATAAATTAGAGAAACAGAAAGAAAAATTACTGAAATCAAGAGTTTCATAAACTTCCAGTCCTTTTTCCTAAAGCTTCTTTAACATTTAACCTGACTCTTAGATTTTTTTTTCTTGTCCTATTACCTAATATTAAAGCAGTAGTATGCATTGGGAAGAGCAAACTTAATAAAGTAGAAGCCCTGTCTACCAGAAACTGAAGGAGCAGTGTAAAGGTAAGTACAAATAGAGGCTTAATTCTCCCTGCTGAAAATAGAAGACTCCCTCTCACCTCCCTTAAAGTTTTCACTTTGGAAAACTTGTAATCATCAATTCTTTCTGTCTTTCTCAAGTGTATATAAATATTTTCATGTGCTAAATGAACCTCTTCTCAGACTCAAAACTTATAAATGTTTTCCCAAAAATCTGTAAACCATCTCTTTGGAATATAATCATCAGGAAGATGGCATTCTTAGCTTCCTTTTTGTAGAAAGGGAGGATCCTAATTTCAATGGACCCCCCCCCCTCCAAGTTACAAAACTACTTCCTGTCATAAGCTATAAGAAACTTATCTTTCCTATGGATGAAACTAATTAGCTAACACAGATAGTCACCCCAATATCAGATCAATTCAGGATGAATTATTTGTGGCAATAATGCTGTCTAGTCCTCTTACCTGAGGACTATTTGTCATTTATCTTTAGAACATGATGTAACAGGTTGTATCTGCTTGACTATATAAAAGGTTAAAATGTTTTTCTGCCTTTGCAATCTCTTTGGTGGATTGCTTATGATGCATATCACATCCTTGTTTAATGCTTACTTAATCATAAAACATATTTCTTTATTGCTTTTGTAAATAGGTTTTCTTAGGAAGATATTCCTTTTTTATTTTTATTTCCCCTCCCCAAACAACAGCCATATACAGAAATTATAAACTTTTTTTGTTAGTAGAAAGGATTTCTATTTTTGAGAGTTTTTGTTTCATTTTTATATTAAAGTTTGGAGTTGAAAGAATTAGGTATGGAGAAATATAAGAAAAGTCTGAGAAAAGTACAGTGGGCTAATCACAAAGGATACAGAGCCTAAAAATCCCTTATATCATGAGTATTTCTATATTACAAAATTTAAAAATTTATTATTTCTTGTTTGGAGTGGCTAAAGTTCTTTATGCTATGATATATACTGGACAAGCCATCAGTTTCCTTCTAGCCATACAATTCTACTTTTTCATAGATAATCTATAAAGGAGAAGAAGGAGAAGGAGGTAGGGGAGAAGAAGGAATTCCATACAAACAGCTCCTTGATTTTTCCAAATGGCCTTTCAATCACCACATAATTGACTAAAAAACAAAGTTTTTTGAAAAACTAGAGTTTTAATTATAGAAGCTTAAATTATCCCTTTATTTAGAACTTAGATTCTCTTCTGAAATCAGCTTTTTACCTTCCCATAAACTAATCAAGAAAACATTTTTAGCCCATTTACATAAATGACAAATATTTAAATTTTAAAATGATACAAACTTCACTGTTAGTTGGAAGTATTCTTAAAAATCCAACATGATTTATACTTGACTTTTCAGGAATATATTGGCAGTGTAAATCAATGTACACTGCATAGGTATTATTCGCTTTATGAATTCTCATGTACATGTGGAAATTCAGTCATACATTAATACCAAGATAAATATGGACACCACCACTGACCCAAGTTTCCAATAACAGTGTTTCATACTTATTTTATAGGAGTATGTTAAAAAATACATCTGGGATGCCTGGATGGCTCAGTCAGTTAAGCTTCTGACTCTTGGTTTCAGCTCCTGTTATGATCTCATGAGTCATGGGATTGAACCCTGCACTGGAGTCTACACTCAGTACGGAGCTACTTTAAGATTTTCTCCTTGTGCCCCTCCCCCCATTCATGTGCTCTCTCTTTAAAATAAATAACTAGGGTGCCTGGGGGGCTCAGTCATTAAGCGGCTGCCTTCTGCTCAGGTCATGATCTAAGGGTCCTGGGATCAAGGCCCACATCGGACTCCCTGCTCAGCAGGAAGCCTCCTTCCCTTTCACCTGCTCCCCCTGCTTGTGTTCCCTCTCTCTCTGTCCAATAAATAAATAAAATCTTTTAATCAATCAATCTTAAAAATAAAATAAGTCATGTCCAAAATGGAGTTGCTTATGCTAAGCCCTGCATCACCATACTTAGAAGTATAGTTTCTGCTCTCCCAGAAATGGAATCTTAAACCAGTCAACCAGGAATTACCTGATCTGCACTAGTTACGTAATGTGCTTGAGAAACCCCTAAGATCCCCTAAGGAAAGTGGCCTTTCTTAACTAATCGACTCTTTTGCCTAGTATGACCTCCTTGTAGTTCCTGTTCTATTGCCTATAAATTCTTTCATTTTGTACAGCTTTTGAAGCTCCTTTTTATCTGCTAGATCAGATGCTACCCACTTCATGAATTGTTAAAACCAACACAGGGTTTAAAATTGATAGAGGAATGGATAAAGATTATA